>OZ023314.1:4839688-5019688 GCA_964007375.1 Ophion obscuratus | reverse complement strand
ATGAACTCCTTTGGCTTTTATTCTCACAAAACCAGTTTTCATCCGACTCGCAAGATCCTGAAATGGAAACTTTCCGCAGGACCAAATTGCGGCCTTCCCACTTGCGTCAGATTCCCAGGGCTGCGTGTCTAGATGTCTATATGGTTCCGAGAGTATCGCCAAGTCAGGCTTCAGCTCGCGCACAGTCTGCATGAGCAAGTCCTCTGCTGCTTCACAATGGTTGAGGTTGAGCTGGAGTACTCTCATTTTCATCGTTTTTGGAGTGCCTGGAGAGCCTGGAGAGCCCGCGGATACGCTAGACATCGGCTGCTACCTGCGATGTGGGCTGTGGGTATCCGATCTCCCGCTTCTGCACATATGACACACTTTGCGCTTGCTGTGCATTCGGCAACTTTGTGGCCAGTGTTACCGCACTTGATGCAGTCTTTAGCCCGGTCGACGTTGCTCTTGCAATTCCGTGATAAGTGTCCAAATTTTCAGCACTTGAAACACCTTAGTGGTCTCACCACCTCTCGGATTCTGCAATTACACCAGCCGACTCGGATGATTCCTGTATCCAGAAGTTTCCGGGCAGCAGGCACAATGAGTCGTACCACCGCGATCTGAGTCCTGCCATATGCTTTACGCAGAGACTTAAGAGAGTATTCCGTGACTGGATAGTCCGGTCCCAAGACTCTGCAGCGCCGCCGATACCTCTTCCTTTGTCGCGTCCTCTTCCAGGTCCTTGATCTCCAGATCAACTTCCTGGACTTTACTCTGGGCCGTTTCTGATTCACCAAGAACACCTTCGAATTCGTTTCGTATTCCGGTGCTTTGGCTGAGCTCTCTTTATTCAGAACGATCAGCAGATCTCCCGCGTTCGTTCTGCGTATCTTTTGGACGCATTCACCTGCATCCTTGAGCGCCGGATCCTTCTTTATACGACTCAAGATCTCCGCATAGCTCAAGTCACCCTTTTTGTGAATGACGAGAGCGTCGGGCAGAGTCGGCCGTTCACGAGGTTTCTGCGGCTTCTTCTGAGGCTGCTTCTGGGATATCTTGTGCGATCTTTTTTTCTTTCGCGCAGTCTGCTACTTCTGGTCTGATATCTCGCCTCCCTTATCCTCGGATTGACCAGCCAATGGCTCCATCAGCTGCTTTTTCTTCGGCTCCTTTCCTTCGGTCGACGTCGGTGTAACCCGCTTTCTCCTCTTCGCCTTGCTTACTTGCGTCGAGGTACCGGCCACGTCCATGCCTTCATGGTTCCTCTCCTTGTTAGGGAGAGTCGATTTCGCTTGGCTGATGGTCGGCGTGGTTTGCGTACCTTCAGTCGATGTTGCCGGCTGTGGCTTTGCACTCCACGTTACCAGGTCCTCTTCACCTGTCCAAGTGCTGGTAAGCATAGGAACCCACCGCTGGATCTCTTTGTGGAGGTTTTTCTTCTGCTGGATAAAAGAGGCTAGGCTCTCCAGCGTCTTTCCGTGCCTCTCCATCGACTTCAAAATCTCCTTTTAATTTCCACCTGTCTCTTCCTTTTCTTCAGTTGAAACATCATGCGCCATGGAGGCCTAGTGGCGCACCTCCATGGTACTGCGGTTATTCGATAACGACACCCGGGAGCCCGCTTGGTCACTCCCTGGAGGCGCCGGTACTGGGGTTCCGTGCCCCTGCACCCTAATCGGCATATCCTTTATTGGACTTCCCATAATCATTTTGCTATAGAGCTTGTCTTGGGTGTGCGCGCGCGCGCGCGCGCGTGTGTGTGTGTGTGTGTGTGTGTGCGTGTGTGTGTGCATCAGCGATAGCAGAAATAATAGGCACGCCTGCCTTTTCCTGTACCAAAAGAACGCGTACCTATTACTTTAACCACCATCAAGCATAAAAGTATATTTACATATATGTATATACGTATACAATGGTGGCAGAAATAACAGGCACTCCTGTTCCTTTCCCTCTTTCCTCTTTCCCGAAGCATAAGATTGCGTACCTATTACTGTAACCGCCATCGAACATATATACGTATACAATGGCAGCAGAAATAATGGGTGTACCTGCCCCTTGCTGTACCATAGGATCTTATAGGACAGCGTACCTATTATTTTAACCACCATGAAACTGAAATATTTATATATGTACATACACATACATATATGTATAAATTGCAATGGTGACAGAAATAATAGGTACGCGATTCTATGCTACAGCAGGTATGCCTACTATTTCTGCCACCATTGTACACGTATACACGTATGTATATATATGTACGTATATGTCTGCCACACCGATTTATATCGATATATAAGTCAGTGATAGCAGAAATAATAGGCACGTCTGCCCTCTGCTGTAGCATAAGATCACGTACCTATTATTTTTACCCCTATTAAACATGTTCATCCATGTGTGTGTGCGTGTGTGTGTGTGTGTGTGTGTGTGTGTGTGTGTGTGTGTGTGTGTGTGTGTGTGTGTGTGTGTGTGTGTGTGTGTGTGTGTGTGTGTGTGTGTGTGTGTGTGTGTGTGTGTGAGTGAGTGAGTGTGAGTGTGTGAGTGTGTGTGGGTGTGTGTACACACACACACCCACACACACGTGTGTTCGATGGTGGTTAAAATAATAGGTACGCGATCTTATGCTTCGGAACGGGTCAGGCGTCCCTATTTTTTATACCACCCCTGATGTGTTTATGTATATACATTGTGACGCAACGTCACAATATATGTATATATGTATATGTATATCCATGTACATAAATCCTTCGCGGCGTTCAGTCGCGAGCAGTTCGAGATAAAGAAAGAGTGAACATGCTCTCTCTCTTTCTCTTTCCTTCTATCTTTTTCCCTCTTGAAACTGGTCTCTCATTGCACAGCGAAAGAAAAATCATCTCTCGCTTCGCACGGATCATTGTCCTTCTTACCTTGTCGAATTTATTTCATGCTTCGCTCTTAACCTGCTCTCTCTCTCTCGCTCTCGCTCTCGCTCTCTCTTTGCTCACTATTTTCATTCGTTCTTTCCGGATAATCGCCGGATTTACTTTCACTCGTCACGCTTCCTTTTTCACGTTCGGCTCGGTGAGAGCCTTGTAAAATTTATATTATTGGCTGTAATTGCGGAGTACCGATAATTCGAGCGTGAAATTTTTCCGCTCTGCAGTAAAATTGAAAAATGTGGAAGAACAAAAAAAATGGGAAAAAGAATACAATAAACGATTGTGCCGCATCGCCGGCACGCGATTATTCTTCACTTGCGTCGTTGCGTTCGGAGTACGCGGAAAAATTGTGAAGTAATTGCGGCGCGTTCTGGAGCATTTTTAATTGCCATACGCATTGTAGTTTCGTAGGAAAAAAATTGATTTTTTCAGTGTCTTCGTTACTACAAAGTAATTAATTTACATTTGACGTGAGTAGATATATATGAGATATTCCAAGTGTTTTCAAACGGCCTAAAAGACTGACCTTCTTCAATCATTTTCAAAGTTGGTGATGTTTTTGTAAATTGTAAATCGCCGAGTTATTCAACAAAAACAATTCCCCATTAAATTTAAGACGATGATATTGACTGAACGCAAGCCCTGCCCAGAATGAAACTTACACATGTTGTTTCACACTAATAAAAGAAAATTCAGTGTACATTTCAGCAGGATCAACCTAGTCATTGGGGTTACAAAACTAAAGAATGAAAGATTTGTCTTTTTTTAGTGTTGTAATACTTGGAAATTTTTTAAGTTTTTTCCCAAAATAGGTCATAGAAAAACGCATCTTTTTTGTAGAGGACATTTTTTCGTACGAAGAGAAGATCACTACGATACGATCATTTGAAATTTTATCACGTGTAAAATCTTATCTCCGAGTTAGCCGAGGTAGCGAGCCGATAAAAATCTGAAAAAAATGCCACGTACTCAAAATATATGATACAAAAACATCACCAACTTTGAAAAAGATCGAAGGTCAGGCTTTTATGCCGTTCGAAAACACTTGGAATACCTCATACATACATAATTTGTACAACAACAAAAATCTCGTCTGCTAAATATGGGATCTGTATAAGTTTGCGGCCCCCAAAACAGGCCAATTTTCAATATTTTTTTCTGATGAGAGTTTTCGGATGACGGGTCCAGATTTTACACACAATTAATACATGGTCTTGCCAAGCTCAAGTATTTTTTTAATTGAAAAATTTGGATAAACAATGAAGTTATTATCATTAAAATAAAGTTCTGCTGTTGCTGCATGGTCAATCGGTGTAGGTGCTTCTGGCAACGAGGCTTATGTAAAAAAAATTGAAAAATGTAATTTTAGTATGACAATGAAACTTTCGTATGACCACATACTTTTTTGAAATTAAAAAAAATACAAAAACTGCAAGCCGTGGAAAAAAACGGATTTTCAACCAAAAAACAACTTTAACCATTTGTTATTAACAAATGGATAAACATATGAAAAAAAAATCATCAGGCCATACGATAGAAAATATTATAAACTATGGTTGGTGCAAATTTGAAGTGAATCAGACGAATAGGTTTCGGGATACGACTCGCACCGTTTTGGAAAACATTGTTTCGATAGAAACACAAAAAAAAACTTCAGAAAAATCGCAGCAGAGGGTTGGCCGAAGCGCAGTTGGCTACTGTTTACAAAAATCGTCATAAATCGGTAAATTTTAAAAATATTTACAACATTTTTCGTCCAAATTAAAGTTAATAAGTTGTATTTAAATATTTAAAATACCAAATGACTTATTTTTGGGGTCGGTACCAGCCAATTGCCAATATCGTCACGTTTTCGCAGAAAGAAGAGAAGGCGAAGAAAAATAAATGAAATATACGTTCTAGTTAAAAAATTTTCAATCTCGTTTCTTCCGGACGTCAAGTTCTCGTTTTTGGCTGGCACTAACTCCAAAAATAAGTCATGTGATATTGTAAATATTCAAATAACAATAATTTTATCTATTTTCATTATAAATTTATTGTATTTTGTATACAATCAATTATTACATATAGTACTTTATGGATGGACGTTTTCGGTATTTGTTGTTTAAATACAGTCTATGGTACATAATATACAGAAATTCCAAATTCCTAACTAGCTTAGTTTTTGAGGTAGACCTCGTAACAAAAATGGTCTAAAACTGACAACTTTGACGGCCGCCCATTTCTTTATTTTTGAAGATAAAAAAGAAAAAAAAATATTTATTTCTACTCTACTCATTGAGTTGAAAAAAATGACACGCCACATGCCAGGGTAAGAAAATAATGTTTTTTTTTGCTTTTTCATGTATGGGACCCCCATGAAAAATAATTTGAGGGGTCTTGTCACTTTAGACACTAAAAAGGCCATTTTCATGAATTTTTTTTGATTGGTTCATATTTTGGATATCGATATAAAAGTTGTTACGCTTTCAAAATACATAAAAATGTTTTTTTATGTATTTATGTAATGGAAAACAAACTTTAAACGCGTTTCTCTCGAAACAACGTTTTCCGATGGCTTGTTGATAAATTATTCGAAACTACTGAACCGATCCTTATGAAAATCTTAACCCCATATTCTTTACATCTATAAGCATATACCAAGAATATTTTTTAATTTCGATAAATACTATTTGTTTGCCAAAAACGGTGAAAAAAACACGTTTTTCAAATTTATTTTTTCAAGAAATGTCCGTCACTTTGTTATTTTTGCATATATTAAAAACCGTTAAATTTTTTTGTTTCGGCTGATCCATCTCCGAGATATCATCAACAGCGCAGACCTGCAATTTTTTTAGAACACTTTTTTAACTATCATTTTCGTCTCTAAATAGTGACTTAAATAAATATTTTTATAAAAAAATGTATTTCACAAGTGTATTTATTAAGTGTAACAACTTTCATATCAATATCCATATGAACCTATCAAAAAAATTAATGAAAATAGCCTTATTTAGCGCCTAAAGTGAGAAGACCCCTTAATATGATTCCGTTTTGCCCTTTGGGTATGGAACCCTAATAACAATTCTCCCCTCCAAGTTCCTCATTCACTTCCTCCTGATGGAACTTCCGGGGAAGAACATCCCGAAAATTTTGCACTTTTTAATTTCTACCGCTTCCAGCTACAAAAAAAAATGCATTGTCTCGTCAAGTGAAATTTGGGTGACACAAGGATCCTTGTGCCCCGAACCTTCTCTCTTACTCTCCCTAATTTTTTATCCGTTTTTTGCCATCCCCTAATCGGTTCCCCTCTCGCTGTTTAGTGTCCGCGGTGACACGACACCCACGTGCTTCGGTTCTCAGGTCATCGACGACCATTTCCCGGCGCCTGAAAACAGATAGAAGAAAAAAAGACAAAAAAAACAGTCTTCTCAATGGTCCTCGAATCGCACAAGTTTAACGGCAAATGGGCCAAAAAAGCCAAGCTTCAGGATTTGTTCTCGAGAGGACAGTTGTCGTCGTCATCGTCGCGATTTTGCGATATAAAGCGAATCCATTTCCTGGTCCGGCAAAGTTTTTTTTTTTTTTTTTTTTTCATTCCCCGATTTCTTTTTGCCTATTGGTCACATCGATTTTGCCGCTGTATACCCCTCTCATATATGTACACACTATCCGCTTGAGATTTTACTGGCATATTTGCCAGATGCGATTTATCGCTCGCAACTCTTATGCTTAATGTATTTGGACGCTTTTGAAACGAGCTTTGAAGAACTCTCGTGAACCTCGTCGATCTGTTCGTCCTCTTTAGCCCCCCCCCCGCCCGCCCGCGCCTCAGCTACCTTATTCTCTCTCTATTTTCATGATTTTACTTCATTCCTCTCTTGCTTTATATTCATGTGTCTCTCACGGTCGCTATATATATATATATATATATATATATATATAAAATATAAATTTATATAGAATTTATAAAATTTTATATACATATATATACAAATAATATACATATATTTATATATATTATAATATGAAAATGTATTTTATATGAATTTTTAAATCAACATTATATTATTAATAAGCATTTGGAACTATATCTACTTCATCATAATATGCATCTACATATACAGGGTGTCCCTCTTATCTCTGCCACCCGAAATAACTCGGTAATTACCGACGTCACACAAAAATGTTCGAGACAAAAGTTGTACGGTGTGAAGGGGGCCATCAAATGCGACCAGATTTTTTTTTATTTCGTTGGAGGCGCTGACGCACAGTGAAGGTCACCTCCACGTTTTAAATGGAATGGTACATTTTTTTTCGACCATCTTGTGGAACACCTCAAGCCGCATAAAAACCATTCGGGGCTCAAAGTCGTTCAAGGTCATTCAAGGTCAGTGTCGATGATACAAATCTAAATATTTCGGATCACTAGCAAATATTTGGTAGCGAGCCGACATATTTCTATCCGATTTTCATCGTTACTGACCTTGAATGACCTTGAATGACTTTGACCCCTTAATGTTTTTTTCATGCGCCTCCACCGAAATAAAAAAAAAATGGTCGTATTTTACGGCCCCCTTCACACCGTACAACTTTTGTTTGGAACATTTTTTTGTGACGCCAATAATTATTGAGTTATTTCGGGTGGCAGAGATAAGAGGGAGACCTTGTATATATATATTAATATGTATTCAGAACTATAGCTAATTCATATAATATGTATCTGCATATGTAGTAAGTTAGTCTTTATTATTAAGTATCCCCATATATATTTTATGCGTATATATATATATATATATATATATATATTTAATATATGTGTGTGCGTACAATATGTATATGCAGATCTCATATGTATTGCTTTCTCTGTCCTCCTGCCTCGTGCTCTCTCTCTCTCTCTCTCTCTCTCTCTCTCTTTCTCAATCAATCAATCCATCTTTCTCTCTCTCCCTCCCTATTGGGCCCGGCAATACTCCGATTACCAAAATTAGATTTTTATTTATTTTTTATTATTGCTCAATTATTCTTGCTACTGTTCTTCTTTTTTTCCTACATTTTTTATTTTTGTTATTGCTACTAATTATTATTTCATTATTATTGCTATCATTTTATTTAGTGTTGAGTAGTTCTAAGAGTTGTATAGGCTTATTATTTTATTTTTATATTTATTTCTATTGTGTGAATTAATGCAACTAGTCTATTTACAACCTTTTGTAAAATTGCCCCATTGTGTGCTAGGAAAAAAAAAAAATTATTTCCTTTTATCTCTATTTGCCTATCCATCTCTTTTCTTATCTCTTTATCTCTCCTTCTCTCTACCTACGTCCCTCGCCGCCTCTATCTATCTATTCGTCTATATATCTTGGTATTCATGCTGCTTGGACTCTGAGTATACCGCATGTATATCGATGACATTTGAATCGAAACACGAAGATCACGAATCGCAACTTTGCATACGCGCTCGCTTTTTTTTTCGTTCCACGATCTAAAAGTCATTGGACGAGAAATCGAAGATACCAAGGGGTCAAGGTACCCCAGAGAGAGGGAGAGAGAGAGAGAGAGAGAGAGAAACAAAAATTCAAAGTAGATCGCGATGGAAATTTTTTGCTGAACGACCTATCATTGTCAAATCGACCATCGATAAGTTACACCCAAATGTATAATTTTTTTGTTCAAGTGATTTTTCGTATTTTAAACTACGCGTGTCGTGCACCGAATATTTTCTAACAGCTTTTTTTCTTCTTTTTTTTCAACCATTCTGGCGGAATTCTAGTCTTTGGGGTTTTTCAATTTTTTTTCACATTTAGTCTCGTCGCAATTGGAGGATTTTTTTGTTTTTTTTTTGTTTAAGGGGACAAATACCTTTAGGCAAGGCAAAATGGCAGATTTTCATGTTCTTTTATTAAGGAAAGATTTATCCACCATTTTTTAGACTTAGGGTATGTTTTATTACTACTTTTGACAATAGTTTTCCCAGAATTTCATTTTGAATTTTCAACCCCCGAGCGGGGTTGGAGAGAGCAAAATTCAAGAAATTTGAGTAAAAAAATAGAGAAAAATTATTCTCTACATTTCGTACATTTAAACCATACCCGAAAAATGGATTGTTTTTTTGTTATTCAATAAACAATTTTTTTTTAAACTTCAATATTTTTTTTTGCGTTTGAAGATATTATTGGAGAGGGATGATCAAATACTCGATCTACGCGTCTAATTCAAGGGCTACAACGTTCCTATTTGAACAATATGTGTATGAATTTTTCCCAAGGAGTTAGCGAATTGAAAATGATTTTTAAAAATTTCACCTCACTTTTTCACCCCTAAAATGAACTTCCACGACTTCGGCGCTGTGGACAAAAATAAAACCCGGGTTTTTTTCAACATTTTGTCTCCCGGCGCCGACCTCGTGGGGGTTGTAGTTTGGCATTAATCCACCCCCATCCCCTAAAAAAACCCTACACTTGTATTTTTAGGCAAACTTGGATTTACCACCCGCGGCACGTACAAAATCACCTGTCAAAAGAATAGCCTGCTTCTAATTTGTTATCATTCCAATATAAAGGACGACTGTACTAATACGCAGAATATGAACCGAGAAAAAGCGAGAAATGTTGAAAATCGATGAAAGAGTATGCTTTGTAACAAAAATATTGAATTTTCCGAAAAACAATGGCTACATTTTGCAATAAAATTTTTATTTTTTTATTTTTAAGAACATTGAGGCTCATTTGTTGTTTTAGACAACCTTGTTTTAGACAACAAGGTTAGACAACCCTTGTTTTAGACAACAAGATTTATACCAAATTTCATCAGAACCGGTCGATTAGTTATTTAGCTATACGTCGTGCCAGTTTTGAAAATGCTGTTTAGAAGACCGTGTCATACCTCCACCATTTCGAAAGATTAAGGGGTCTCCTCACTTTCGACCCTAAAAAAGGCGATTTTCATGAATTTTTTAAAAGGTTTATATTACAGATATTGATATAAAAGTTGTTACATTTAATAAATCCATTTTGGAAATCCGTTTCGAAAAAAAAATTTATGTATTTATATAACTCAAACAAATTTTAACCGCGTTTTTCTCGTAACAACGTTTTTCGACTGCTTGTTGATAAAATCTTCGAAACTACTCAACCGATCCATATGGAATTTTAACCACATATTCTTTACAACTATATTTTAATTTTGAGGTTTGCAATTTTTTTACCAACAAAGGTGAAAAAACACGTTTTTTCAGTTTTTTTTTTCGAAAAATGCCCGCCATTTTGTTATTTTTGCATATATAAAAAATTATATGATATGCGCTATAGTCATTAAGGGATCGTCTCAGTGTGACCCTCCGAAAAATCACTGATTTTCGCGATTTTTTTTTTAAATGGTCAAATAAACCAATCGGTCCGGTTTTTTTAAAATAAATAAATACATTCACGACGAATACAAAATGATTTTTTTTATGTTTATTTATCGGATGTACAATAGTTAAATAAATTGTTGAAATGACACGTAATAAAAAAAGGTCCTGTACGGTTTCCACGATTGCGGCTGCAATTTTGATCTGAAACAAAAATTTCAAAAAGATTATTAATCTGTAGGAAAGTCGCTATCGCGCTATGAAAGGGTTTTTTTTTCTAATTTGACGAAATGGCGGCGGTTTGAACAAAAAGTATCGAATTTGGCCCTTTTTCTCGACAGTTTTTCGTAAAAAAAAATAGGAAGATTTCCAAAAAAAAAAAAAGCTTCCATAGCGCTATAAAGAATGACGTTAAAAATGTTCTCTTCAAAGGAGAACTAGATATCTTCAAAACTCTTCCTTTGAGAGTGGAAACCGTTTTGAAAAACACTATTCTGAGAAAAACGCGTTTAAAGATTGGCGAGGCAGATGTCTCGCTCCGTTCCCTTTCTACAAGAAACGTTGCAGCGACCGTAATAATTTGAATTTCGATTTAAAAATTTAAGAGAATGTTTATTACAGTGTATACTATCCGATAATGCAACAAAAAAAAATCAATTTTTCAAAAATTTCACACTGAGACGATCCCTTGACATACGGAATCTAAAACCGTTTGATTTGTTTTTCAGACCTTAAATTTTTATGGCATTTTTTTAACTACCATTTTCGTCTTAAATATAGACTTAAATATGTAAATACAAATTTAAACGCATTTCAAAAGCGTATTTATTAAGTGTAACAACTTTTATACCAATATTTATAATACAAACCTATCAAATAAATTCATGAAAATAGCCTTTTTTAGCGTCTAAAGTGAGAAGACCCCTTATAATCCTATGACTAAAAATAAAATCGTACTAATTGATAGAAAATAATATCCAATCATGCAAAGTCATATTCAATCATAGGATATCATGAATAAAGCAGAAGGGAGCAGGACAGTGAGGGGGGGGGGGTGATGAGAAGGCAAAGACACAGAGGGAAAAAGATAAAATAAGAGGCACTAAAAATCGAACAATACCATACAAAGTCACATCCAATTATCCAATGGCATAGATTTAAAACAAAGAAAATACCATGTAACAGCCAAGAGTAGTAAGTAAACATTTTCAGTCTCAAAAATGAAGAAAAAATGTTTTCCTTTAAAGAAAATTATGAAAATCAAATTCGTTCGCCGCCTCAAGGTATCTCTGCCCTTAATTTTGAAACGAGGGAAATGCGCGAGGCGAATGATATTAGGTGAAATACAACGTGGAGAATTTCTCAAGCGTTAATGGAGAAGGTACGGACGGCAACATCGAGGGCTTCTAAGTTTCTGTTCTCCAGGAGCGAGCGAGAGAGAAAGAGAGAGAGAGAGAGCGGGAGAGAGAGAGAGAGAGAGAGAGAGAGAGAGAGAGACGGGCTCAATTACTCACGCACTTGTGTACGGTGCGGCCCCCGGGAAACGACCTTGAGCTCGCGATCGCTCGACAAACTTCGCCTACACACGCGTTCGAGATTCTGCTGCTGCGGTGTTATATTTAGAGGACGCAGGGAGAAAGAGCATGAGGAGCTCAGTGCCTGGAAACTGTCCCGACAACGAGCCTGGATTTATGGTCCGGAGCGAACGCACCCGGGACAAGCCCCCGAGCCTCCACGAGAGAAGCAACAGGGACCCTTCTTGACCCTCAGTGACAGAGCACTCGTACACGGGATCCTCGGAGTATCTCTGAGTACATGAAGATCTCGCGATCTTTGTCTTGCCATTTTTTTCCTTCGCCTTTTTTTGGGCTCTAATGATTTTGTTTGGGTTTTTTCGCAATATTATGAATTTTTTTACGCCCCCCTTTTTGCAATCTTGTGATTGTTGCCTTCGCCTTTTTTTTCTCGCAATTTTGTAATTTTTGGTTCCGTGGCCATTTTTGCAACCTTTTGATTTTTTTCGCGTGGCCTTTTTTCCGCGATCTTTGTTTCTTTCGCCTTTATTCGCGATTTTTTACGCCGGCCTTTTCTTCGCGATCTTTTGATTGTTTTCCGTGGCTATATTTTAATTTTTTTTTTCTTAACGTTTTTCGCGATCTTTTGATTTTTTTCTTGGCCTTTTTTTTGCGATCTTTTGATTTTTTCCTTTTTTTCCCGCCTTTTTAATTTTTTCCCTTGATCTTTTTTCGCGATCTTTCGATTTTTTCCCTTTGCGTGTTTATCGAGATCGTAACTGTTTTGTTTTCCTTCGTGTTTTATCGGAATCTCGCTTTTTCGGTGTTCAATCGAGATCAACGATTGATGAAAAGAAATTGAAGAATAACATTCTTCAATTATTTTTCATCGAGAATCTGTTCGTCTTTCTTAGTTTAAAACCTGGCTTCTTGATCTATCTACCTGATTTTTTCTAACGCTTCTTTTTTTCCGTAGTTTTTCTTTCGTGATCCTTGTGTTTCGTTTTTTTTAAATTTAAATCCGTTTTTCCAATTTTTTCTCTTAATTTTTTGAGCGATTCTTTTTTTCCCTTTTTGTGAATTTTTTCTTTCCATTTTTTGGGAACGCTTGTTGTTTTTTTTTCTATGGATCTGTTTATCTGTCGAGTTTTTGTTCCAGTGGTCTTTTTCGGACAATTTTCTTCTTTTCATTTTTTCTGTCGATATTTCAAACCGGATATTTTTTTCTGAAACCATTTTTTTATTTTTCCTATTCATTTCTTGTTTTCTTCATTTTCACATTTTTTTAGAGAAAAGGAGGATAAGAATTTCTAAGACTAAGTTGTTTTTTTTTCTACGAATTCTCGTTTGTTGTTTTTTTTTCTATTGGTCTTACATCGATTCTTGTTCTTTCCATTTTTTAGGCATTCTTTCCTTGCTATTTCAATTCGCTCGAGTCTTCTCGATCGTTCGTTTTTTCTCTCTATTTTTTTCAGTATTTCACTCGCCAATTTTTTGCTCTCGATCATTTCATCGTAACAGTTTTCCTGCGAAAGTATCAGCTCCTTCGTTTGTCACATTCCCTATAACGTTACTAATGATCATACTGCATTGCCAAGCGTCGAAAATTCCTCTGCGGAACTTCCATTCTTTCAAAGTCAACTAATCTAACAAGATAATTCAATTAAAAAAAAAAAGAACCAAAAACGCATTACATCAAAACACGGTAATGAAAAAATCAATGAGAGAATTCCAAAGTAAAAGGGAAAAACTATTCTATTTATCGTATATGCATATTTTTCGTATATGACAATGAATGTATAAAACATTTCCAAGCTTCTCTAATACGACAATATATTGCAATTTTTATTCCATTTTTCTGTCGGCGCCATAGTGTAACCTTTGAAGCGACAGCCTTCCCGATTTATTTCCGGAAGATTCATGAAAATTCACCGATAAAATACCTACGTGATACGCTTTTTTGTTCCTCTTCGGATTCAGAACTAATTGACAGTTGGACGAGAATAATTTTGGTCCTGGAGAACGGACAGCGAGATGGACGGAGAGTGAGATAAATAGATAGGTAGATAAATCGATAGATAGATAGATAGATAGATAGATAGATAAATAGATAGATAGATAGATAGATAGATAGATAGATAGATAGATAGATAGATAAATAGATAGGTCAATAGATAGATATGTAGATAGATCGATAGATAGATGGACAGGTAACTAGATAAATGGATAAATAGATAGATAGATAGGTTGATAGCTAAATACATAGATAGATAGTAGAGAGAGAGAGAGAGAGAGAGAGAGAGAGAGAGAGGGTGAGAGCAAGAAAGCGAGGGAGCGAGAACGTGACACGACGTTGAGGTTGCTGATCGCGAGACCAAACCCTTGCATGATGGATAAAGTGCAAGGGACAGAAAGAAAGAGACACGAAGCGCGAATCCTAGAGAGAGAGAGAGAGAGAGAGGGAACGTCTTGTCTCGACGTTGAGGCTGCATGTCATTGGAGAAAATTTGCGCATAATAGATAAAGTGCAGGAGAGCGAAAGAGAAAGAAAGAAAGAGAGAGAGAGAGAGAGAGAGAGAGAGAGAGAGAGAGAACGACTGACTGTTGAATCAAATCCACATGCGATTAGCGCGGCTCCGGTAGCCTAAAGTCGAAGTGAAATGTCACCTTTCCTGGGTTGGATGCACTTTCGCCCCTGCCCCCGTCCCTCCCTCACCGATATCTTTCTCTCCCCAAATAGCGCGCCCAGGCTAATTGTCAAATTACAGAGATTAGAGGACCTTAATGGACAGACGGACGAGACTGTATATAGAAAGCCACGAGGCGCTCTTTCTCTCTCTCTCTCTCTCTCTCTCTCTCTCTCTCTCCCTCTCTCACTCTCTCTTGTGGAAGGAGAGAACTCTCTCATGGCTCGACATGTCCTTGCGCTTTCGAGAGTTTGCACAATGCATGTCCTTCCTCCCACCTAGTCACCTTTCTCCCTCTCTCTCTCGCTCTCTCTCTCTCTCTCTCTGGCTAATTCCCACGTAACTAAGTACGAAGGTGCACCGAGTGCGCTCAGGGCCGATGCGTTTCCCTGACGATGATTTTCCCACATACACCGAGATCCGTAACTGCGCAGAATCAATCGAGCATCTGCAAAAGGACGAAGAAAAAACACCACCGATTCCTCATGCATCGGGGAGAGCTGAGAGAAATAAGGGCGCAAGTGCGAGCTGCGGATGGACAAATTAGCGGCTTGATCGCGCCCTTAAGAACCCTGAGGAGGGCCAAGGAGAGGGGTTGAGGAGACCGTAAACGAAAGCGTATACGAGGATGAAAAGTTTCATCCCCCACCTGCGTTGCAAGCTTGGCGAACAATATGCAACCCTTCTCTTATCAAAACTCGAATTCCCCCACCGCTGATAGTGGCGCGCGCGTTCTTCAACCCCCCACATTCCTCTCGCGCGTTCTCCTCTATATATAACCGGGGGATGCTCGAGGCTGGATGCAATTCCACTTGGATATCATTCGCGTCCGCGACCAGCAAGAGGCATCATCCCCCTCGAGCTTCCGGTGCTCTGGAAGAGATAGACTTTGCCATCGCTGACACGCTCTCTTGCCGTTTGCTGATCTGCAGATCGGACTTTGGCACTTTGGGGGACTTTGCTCGGGAACACTCGGTGAGTTGGAAAGTCGCGGAATTCAAGGACTTCCGGTGTTGAAACTTCTGATTTTCGTACACGCGTGGCTTAGTTGGATTGGTTTTGCGCTTTTTGTTTTGTTTTGCAAGGGTTGATTCGAAGATCCGTTTGGGTTTTTATTTTGGACTTGACACTTCGGTACTTTCGACTGATGAGAGGATATCGGTTGAATGCTGGTGACGACCACTCGAAACTAATGCGATAGCACGATCGTGTGGGCACAGGAGGGCACAGGGAAACTGTGAAAAACCTGAGAAAAGGTTGTCTATATTTTCACTGAGCTTCCGGTTGCCTGTTACCATCCGGAAACTCGGTGAAACCGGTGTAGCATTCGGTAGGAAGGACGCGAGACGTGGCGGTCACCCAGCCGGGTATTGGCTTGGGTCGAGACTGCTTGATGCGGGAGATCACCGAAGCCGCGTAGCAATTGCGTCTCGGCTAGTGCCTGCACTTGTACATCCTTCGTTCCTACTTGTTTGGGTTCAACAGCTGGTCGTTTGCAGGTAGCTAGGAACAGCAATCAACTGACATCATCGGGAAATTGGTAGCCCATTGGGTCGGAAACGATCCAAGCGCCTCCAAGGAAGAGGCGCCAGGAAGTCCGGAAGCTCTTTATGCTTTTGATTGTTGCTCAGAAAGCCTTGTTATCAATATTGGCTTTCGGGCAATAATCATAATCACGAAAGAGCAGTAGACCATCGAATTGGAAGGAAACCCAAACACGAACAATCGGTTTTTGCGCGTCAACGACACACGTGGGCGTGTGCGCGACTACATGCACTTCAGCGGATTCCGGTCTCATCGGGCTCAGTGATCCAAGCGATGTTCAACGGTACAGGGGTCGAGCGTCACAAACGATAAAATATGGTCGTGAATTTTTACGAATTTCTCCACTGACACTGTTCACGCGTGTGTCTCTTGACGTGTCTACCCTGTGTATGCAAATTGACGAATAAAAATAACAAACCTACGCTGCGGAATATCTACTGTGATGTTTTTGACTTTTTGCATCGAGCAGGTTGGAATTCCCGGCCGGAACTACTATCATCCATCTAGTCTTTCATAAGTCTTCATCAATTTGTTTTTTTTTTTTCATTGCGTTCAAGAAAAAAAGAATTACATCGAGGTGAATACGAATCAGATCAGAAGGAAACAGTCAATCAATAAACAGTGAATCACATCAAGCGAAAAAGAAGCACCACGTCAAGAAAAATGGGAATCAGATCAAGCGAAAAAAGAATCACATAAAAAAAAACAGGCATCACACGAAGATAAAGAAAAACTACATCAAGATAACAGGAATCTCGTCAACTAAAAAAGAACCACGCCAGGCATGATGTGGTTCTTTTTTTACATGGCCAGATTTTTTAGATCAATTTTTAGACCAATCAACTGAATCGCATTACATGCAGGAATCATGTAAAGACAAAGAAGAACCACATTTTCAAGAACAGAAATCCTATCAAGAAAAGATAAACATCAGGAAAACGGGAATCATATCAATAAAAAAAAAGAACCACATCAGAAAAGCAGGAATCGCAACAATCAAAAAGACGAACAACATTTCCCCAATGTGGTGATTTTTTTTACTTGATATGATTCCAATTATCTTGATTTAGTTCTTTTTTATCTTGATGTTTGTATGTTGGAAGTCACAGCAAGCGAAATGACATGTCATGCCAAGCCTCAAGCAATCAAGTAAGGACCCTATCAGGAAAAGCAATCGTCACACCAAGCAAAAAAGGGATCACATTACGAAAAACAGTCATCACATCAAGCAAAAAAGAGATCTCATTGCGAAAAACAGTCATCACATAAAGCAAAAAAAGGATCGCATTTTGAAAAACAGTCATCACATCAAGCAAAAAAGGGATCACATTACGAAAAACAGTCATTGCATCAAGCAAAAAGGGGATCACATTACGAAAAGCAGTCATCACATCAAGCAAAAAAGGGATCACATTACGAAAAACAGTCATCACATCAAGAAAAAAAGGATCACATTACCAAAAACAGTCATCACATCAAGCAAAAAAGGGATCACATTACCAAAAACAGTCATCACATCAAGCAAAAAAGGGATCACATTACGAAAAACAGTCATCACATGATGCAAAAAAGGAAGTCCCATCAGGAAAATGAAGACGCACAATTTGTCCTTCAAGCAAACAGTGCAAACAAATCAAAGGCATCAAAAAAAATTAAACACAATGAAAAATGTAGCCAGGCCAAAAGCCACCCCAAGACATGTCACAACATGGTACACAATCATTGCTAAAGTCACCAACCCTCGCCACTTTCCTCCACGCTTCTTCAATGCAATTCCCTAACTGCAAAAATACCACCCTTCCCGATGTTCCACAAACGCCGGATTTTTTCCAACTCCAAAACGCGTACTCTTCTGTTTTCGCGTAATCGCAACAATGTTTGATTTTAAACTGGAACAGTCCAAAATCAATTTGCCTCCAACTGCTTTTTTCAAGCAAATCAGAAATTCTCCAACGCATCCACAAGTCGTTCTAAAATCGTGTATCTAGTTTCAATTGCTTCAAACTCTCCGTACGAAGTTATACTCTGAGAACTATTGGTGTCGTTTTGGCAAACACGAGTTACAGGAAGCGTTGACGAATTAACGCACGCAAGGATGCACGCGATGGGTTTCGTCCTGGGGGAGAACGGAGCGAGAAGATCGAGGAACAGACTTGAGAACTTAACGGAGCACATTTACATACATCCACATATATTAGTCGCCAAAATAATAGGTACGGCAGACCTTTCCCGTAGCACTTGCTGGCGTACCTATTATTTCGCCACCACTATAAATATACATGGGACGATGACATTTCGTGCTCGTTTCTATCTATGTAATGATGGCTATCAGCACATCCGGCTGTTTTAAGGACGGTCCTCAAAATCATATGCAAACAAATCGTTGATTTTAGGCACAGGACCGTCATCGTAATGTCCTTCATATAAATATGCTCACGTTTATCCAAAAGTGATTTTGAAGACACTAGACTTTAAAATGGCCCTTTAATAATGTTGAGAATGGGGAAATTGGCTACTACGAAGGTGCTTCTCAAACTCGAATGTCTTCAAAATCACCTTTACGATACGTAACAGCTCCTCCATGAATAGGCACATCAACATTTGCTGGAGAAATAACCTGTCGTACCTATCGTTGCGGCCACCGCCAAATGAATATGTACGGACAGTTAAAATAATAGGTACGCCATCCTATGCTAGAAGAAGGGCATACCGTACCTATTGGTTTTTCTGTCAGTATCTTTAGGCTCACTCTATAGACGCACATTGCGAGATCTACTTTCGGCAAAATAAATTCTCGTATAGTTCAAGGAACTCGCCGCGGGCCCATCAATTATTGATAACGAAAATTTCTCGAACGTATCCGAGGCGGCGAATATATGTACCGCGGACTCCAACGAAATTGTTAATTGAGCATAAATAGACCGACGTACGGGCGCGCTTCGAGCTTGATATTTAGACGAATACATACATACACACATATATATATATATATATATATATATATATATATATATATATATTCGGGACTTTTGAAATGGCAGGCTGACAGTTTGTAAAAACCTAAATTGGGAGATGGAGGAATCGTCGCGCTGTGCAGCGTGTGTGTGTATATATATATATATGCATATAGACACACACGGATAATTACATATATAATGAAGTTCACGTTCCTCGCTGGATATGTATCAAAAAAACAATATTACCTTCCTGTGTATTGATAGACGTTTTCAGTTGTGGAATAAATTATTTAAATCCGATTTTTTATAAACCAAAGAGAAATCAATCCTCATGACTTTCTGCCCGTTATGACGGGAGTTGCGCCTTTTTAGTTCTCAGACCAAAAAATTGTATATCGGTATGTAGAAATGGAAAAAAAATATTTAACGTAGCTAATAAAATTCTCTCTCTCTCCCTCTCTCTCTCCCTCTCTCTCTCCCTCTCTCTCTCCCTCCCTCTCTCTCTCTCTCTCTCTCTCTCTCTCTCTCTCTCTCTCTCTCTCTCTCTCTCTCTCTCTCCTCTCTTTCTCTCTCAAAATACTCTGACCGCGACAAGTCCGAGGGCCGCGTACATGCGGGAGCGAAGAAAAAAAATAATTTACTCAACGCGAGGTCGTTGAATAGCAGTGGACAGGAGAACCGTGTTTCGAATATTCGCGCCGGGCACAACGCGCTTTCCCGCGCGCCAACCCTTCGAAAATCGCCGAGGGATGGGGTCGATATGGGTCAGACATGTAATATTTAAATTTTAAAAGCATTCCAAAGTTTCGTTAATTCGTCTCGTCTAGCTTAAGAGCATGTATCCATATATATATATATATATATATATATATATATATATATATACATGGATATATATAAACATTTATAGCATATTCATAATATTCGAAACACGATGGCAAAGCTTTAGCTCATCAGTACAGACGGATCGAGATCGTTTTATGGCGCCAGATCTCGAAAAGCGTGAAACTGTCAAGCAAAGTGAGAGAAAGAGAGAGAGAGAGTGAGAGAGAGAGAGAGAGAGAGAGAGAGAGAGAGATAGTACTGGGGTGAACGGAAGGAGAGACGGAAACAAGGATCGGTAGACAGTGAGATCGCGTTGCTTTATAGTTGACAGATTGACAGCCGGTCGCCCGAAACCCGAATGAATATTTTAGCTCGTTTCAAGCGCCCTGTCAGGAGAGGCGAGACTCTATGTATAGTTTGCCCTGGCGAACTTTCGACCTGAAATGACCCCGGCTCCCCCCTCTCTCTCTCTCTCTCTCTCCATCTTTGTCTCAACCATTTTTACACTCACGGCAAGACGCATCTCTCGCGACCACCTCCACCTGCAGAGCATCCGATCTCGCATCTCGCTCCGCGTCTTATTCTGCCTATGCAACCTTCATTACTCGTCCTCCCCGAATCCTTCGATCCGTGGCGCCCGGCTAATTTTGGTCGCGACATCGCAATCCGCCGGAGCCCAGAAGGGGTAACTTTCCGCGATATATGATCGTTACATAGACAAGCGTGTGTTTGTATTCACCACGAGGATGTGGATGCAAGTGACTCTCGTCGTCGTCGATTTCTGTAGCCAGGTCGCCGCGGAATTAGTGATACGATTATACACGAGCCCTTTGCTCTTCTTTCCATATATATATATATATGTGTGTGTGTGTGTGTGTGTGTGTGTGTGTGTGTGTGTGTGTGTGTGTATATGTTATCAGCAATGTGTGTAATGTATGCAATACCTAGGAATTATATGGACTGCCATTAGATCAGATAAAGTGTAAAATGATGGACAAATAAAATATCTTTTGTTTGCTCAAAATCATCAATTTAATAAATCATTTCTATAGAATGGTATTTATTTGTTCTTAGATGTTGAACTATTGTGACATTTTGCTGAGTTTGTTGGGGTTTTGAATAGATCAACATTTCTTACATGTTGAACTAATGTGACATTTGGTTTGGGTTTGTTTGGGTCATACCCGCGCGCCGTCTCGTCAACCGCATATATTAAACACTTTGCCGGCTGTACATTTGGCATTGTATAGGATGCCTAGGCAAAGAATGGAATAAATGATATTTTGAACATTGCCTGAACGTTTTAGGCACTCTATGGAATACCTAGGTATTCTATACAATAGTGGGTTCGTCAAGGCAATGTATAAAGTATTTTACCTATCGTTAACCATTACATACTGTACCTAGGTAATGTATGCAATACCTAGGAGTTATATGGAATGCCATTAGATCAGGTAAAGTATAAAATGATGGACGAATAAAATATCCTTTGTTTGCTCAAAATCATCAATTCAATATATGGTTTCAATAGAATGGTATTTATTTGTTCTCACATGGTGGACAATCGTGACATCTTGTTTTGGTTTGTTGGGGTCTTGAATAGTTCAACATGTCTCACATGTTGAACTATTGACATTTTGCTGGGGTCTTGAATAATTAAACATGTCTTACACGTTGAACTATTGACATTTTGTTTGGGTAATACCCGCGCGCCTTCTCGCCAACCCCATCCATTAAACACTTTGCGGGCTGTACATTTGGTATTGTATAGAATGCTTAGGTAAAGAATGGAATAAATGATATTTTATACATTGCCGAATTCTTCTAATCTGATCTCCTCATGGCTCTAAATCTTGCTAGCTAATTTATCACTTTTTATCCATCTAACACATCTCGAATCGCCTTTTCCATTCTTTCACCCGTTCATCCCTATGTGGCTTTCTTTGGTAATTTCGAACCATTTTCTCAATGTCACTAAAACATACATATGCAAAGATAAGAATTGTTAGAAAAAATATGGTGTGGGGCAAGATACCCCATACCTGCAACTGTACTTTTGGAATAGATTTTTTGTTTTTCAGTTTATAAAATGGAAGCGACCTGTGCGATACTGCACTCATATTAAAGTTAATAGAACATAGTACTTGATGAATTTATAACACTATCAATGATACATGATCTACAAACAATCACGTACCCTATGTATCCAAAAAATGAGATAAAGTAGTAAAAATATATTTGTTTACTCACAGAATAATGACGTGCACCTCCCGGTTTCCAACAATTGGCACACTGAAAACTTTTGTGATAAGGCAATTGAGTTGGTAACATCGTCGAAGCTGTAATGGAACGTCCATGTAACATGGATGTTCCATTCCATATCTTCACTTCTTTTCAGTCGATCAACTTAACTCGTACTTTGTATCCATTTCTAGTTCTGACGCCCCCTTATCCATTGACGTGTTCTCTTCCTCCATCACCCAAATCAACGAGCCTGGTATTGTTTTTCGCTCGCTCCAATAACCGAAGATGCTGTCCGCAAACTTTTCCAAACATCTACCTCTTCTTCCCTCAGCAGTGGGCCGGATGGCATTTCTTCCTCTTGCATAACAAAAGCCTCCACCGCTATTATCCTATCATTAGCTCTAATATTTAACTCTTTAATCAATCTCTCGTATTTCCCTAATGAATGGAAGCGAGCATTTATCCGCCCGCTATCCAAAATCGGCAAACCTAAATCCCCATAAGACACTAGGCCAATAGCAAACTTACCCGAAATTTCCAAACTCTTTGAAAGACTTATGTATAACCAAATCATTGATTTTATTAACACTCATAATTTACTCGACCCATATCAGTCTGGTTTCCGCAAAACGTACAATATTCAATCTGCTCTCCTTAAAGTTACCGACGATATTCGAATTGCCAACGATAATTAAAACTGACAATTGTGGTGCTTTTCGACTTCAGCAAGGTTTTTGACACGGTTCCTCACTTACTTCTTCCGATGAAACTCAAGGCCCTGGGTTTCTCCGACCCTACACTCGTGTGGTTTTTCGCATACCTTGTTGGTCGCTCTCAGGCAGTGGTGGATGGACTTGGAGGTACCTCGAGTTGGCTTCCTACCTCCAGAGGTGCCCCCCAGGGCTCTGGCCTGGGGCGTCTGCTTTTTTAACTGTACCTCAATGACATCGGCGCCAACTTGAGGTTCTCCAAGAAAATGATCTTTGCTGACGAGACTCAGATTTACCTCCACTGCCACCCCTTTGAGCTGAAGGCAACAATTGACATGATTACACACGACGTCAGTGTTATAGGCGATTATGCTCGCACAAACGGCTTGTCTTTGAATGCCGGCAAATCGAAGGCCATGATTATCGTTTGTAATGCCAATGTCCACAACCTAAACATAGTAATCTGTCCGCCTGTTCTCACAAACTCCACTATTATACCATATGTCAAGGAGTCAGTAAATCTCGGCGTCGACTTCTCCTCCAACCTCTCGTCGTCCAAACATGTCTCTCTTATCTCACAGAAAATCCACTCTTCTCTTCACAAACTCAAGTGTCACAACAATTCCCTCTCTATCCAACTTCGGGCTAAATTAATCTCTACTCTTATCCTTCCACATTGCGACTACTGTTTTGTTTTTAATGATTTAACCGATGAACTCAGCCCTAAGCTCTAAAGACTCCTAAACTGTTGTATCCTATTCGTATTTAACCTAAGACGTGATGAATCCGTCACCCCATATCACGGCAAACTACGGTGGCTTTCCGTAAAAAACCGTCGGCTTTATTTTCTAGGCATCACCATCTATCGTATTTTGCATCTTGACTCCCCAACTCATTCCACTTATTAATCCGGCTATCCGGCGATCCCAAAGCGTGCCTGTTTCCTTCCTGACTACTCCTATTTTCCATATTCCTATTCACCGTACATCTACCTTTCACAAATCCTTTCATTTGTCGGCTGCTTGTTTCTGGCATGCAGTACCCAGTCACGTATCCTCCTCGGCATCCCTCTCTATATTTAAAAATCGCCTCTACCCGTACCTTTTTGATTTTGAAGTTGTAATTGTGTCTTCCTGTAACTTAGTCACTATGATTTCAACATGATCTCCGTCGTGCTAGCTGCGTCTGGCTCCTCCTTGCGTATACTTTTAAGAAATGGAGTTCTTGTTACCGTTTGTTGGTTTTTAAGTTTCTTGTAAATCCGACTCTGAAAATCGTGCTATACGCTCCACATCATTACCACTCATTGTTATAAAAAGATTTGATTCACTTTGCCCTTTAGCGTGCTTGGGCATAATAAACAGTATCAATCAATCAATCAATCAATCAATCTCTCTCCCTCTCTCTCTCTCTCTCTCTCTCTCTCTCGCCCTCTTTCCTTCTCTCTCATCCATACATCTGCCCTTTCGGCCAAAAATCGTTAATCGAATCATTTCTTATTTATAAGACGATATCGGCTTTCAGCTACTTTTAGTTTATTCTTCTTTGCCCCGCGCTCCTCTCTCGCTGCTCTCTCATTACCACCGCAGTCACTTCGAGTCCTTTGCAAATTATTTAACGCAACGTGTCTCCGCTCGTATCGTGATCTCTCTTGCACGACTCGTTCTCTTACTTCCCTCCTCATTTTGTAGTTTCTTTTTTCGTGCAATCGCGAGCACGGAGATCCATCAATTTTTTTGTTGCTTCTCGCAATTTTATTTCCACCTCGCATTCTCTCGTTCGTGATACATCACGCAGGTGATTTGCTTCTGGTTATTATTCATTTGCCGATTTGTCAAAGAAAAAGAAGAAAAAATCGTTTGCTGGCGCGCCAATGACGCTGGTGTGGCTCATTGCTCGTAATGTGTACACGAGAGACATAACGCGTTTCTTATTCGCGGTGGGCAATCCTTCATAGCCGTGCACCGAGAACAGGAGGAACAAACAGGTTTGTGAAGTAAAACTACGCCAAGGAGAAGAAACGTATAGTACACAGTTTCACAGCCGCAAGGAGAATTCATTTTTTTAACCTGGTTTTTTTATATAAGATTAGATATTTATGTAGGTATTGTTTTTGGAAATAAATCCATCTGCTATACAATTATATAACTATATAATTGAGGCAGTATGCGCGTCTAGAAATGTAAAAAGATTGCTTTTTTTGCTTTTTCTTGGAGTATTGATTCTCAAGAATATGTCCTCAAAAGGAAATTTCGAAATTCCTAAGTCGGAGCTACGAACTTCAGAAGCTTTTAAGGAAGCTAGAACCGCTCGCAGGGACGAACGAGCTTCGGAAAATCATCTTGTCGAAGTTGAGGAAGATACACTTTACGAGGCAGGAATGATCGATTAATATAACGTAAGTATAACATGCCATTATACCACTTACATAGTTGCGGTTGCCTGAAATTGTAGTCAAAACTTTAAAAGAGTTCTTCTTGAAACTACATTTTTCAACCTCACTGGCATAAAATCTTGAGTTCTATGCAACCGATTGACTTCAATTTTGGTATGGATCTTCAGTATATATTCCATCATCAACCCTACCCGGGGCATAGCGCATTGATTATTAATACTATTAGAATAAAAAGTTAAACAAAAAAAGAGGGCGAAGAATGAACTTTTTTCAGACAGTCGCCATTACATTTTTTTCTCTTTGGTACCTGCCATAATGTCATTCTTATGATCGAGAAAATCGGTTTTATTTCAGATAAATGGGAGCTTTGGAATCATGTTAACCGTCTCAACCCTTTTTTTCACAGCCATATTTAGAGACCTATAATGTTTTTTAAAATTATTTTTATGCTGAATATTTTTTTTTGTAATTTCTTGAAACATCAATAAAAAAAACTATAACGAAACGGGTAGTCAAAATCTATATAAATTTTTCCGTTAAGCCCGAAAAAACGCACGAAGTTTAGGCCTCTAGACTAGAATACTGCCTTAAAATAATATAGGTCTACAGAAATTTAAAAAAAATCATAATAAACTAAACTTGTGTGATATAATGAATATATATATATATATATATATATATATACATATGTACAATTTTTTTATATTTTGTGAAATATACATATATTTATATAAATTTATCACACCCTAGTTGGAAGCAGCGAATTTTAAACATTTCCAAAAGATAAATTTGCATTTCACACGAATTTGACGTGTTCAACAATACATTAAAATAAAAGAATAAATCGATTAAAAAATAGACAACTAATTAGTCATTAAATAATAAAACTCTATTGAAAAACGTCACTCAAGTACAGCATTCATTGGGTAATAATAAAACACAAATCATGAGTAAGGAATGCAGTTTTGGCGATTCCTTGAGGGATCGTTCGGTTACGTAATTACTATATGTGAGCGTCACAACGTATCATTTACTTGATTGAAAGAATATTTCAGAATTATAGTTTTTTTTACGACTTACTTCACAGATGTATATGCTTTCGCGTTATTATAGTAATTGTTTATGTATATGGTACTGTCATTGATAATAAAAATACTTGTACATAGTGTACGTTAACATAATAATAATTGTATTGCGTATGGTAATTATTTAAATATTCTTACGTTACAAAGATTTGTCTACAGAGGATCTTTTCCATGATTTACTTTCTCAAGTATCACTATCAGCTTGTCTGCCGTTTTGAACTCCAAACTTCTTTACCTTACGAAAACAACTTGTGGACATGATTCCCTAGTGTCCCAAAAATCGAGATGGCGCTGCGCATGACGTACACATATAGCGCTTCGCGCGATTTTCCCTGAACAACTTCGTATCGGACGCCACCGGATCGCAATAATTTCTGTCAACAACACGTGCGTTCTCCTGTCTAAAATAGCACTCTCAATAATTCATAATCAACTGGTCCTGCCAAGGGTGCGAAATTACTCAACCTAGAATAAGACACTTTCTTGACATCTCTAAACCATAATTTTCAACACAATTCTGCTCCAAGTCTACAGATATACACTTTCCCTTTTTTCTTTTCATTCGTTTTTGAGGTTATACACTAAATCGTGATATTTTTTCGATCCTGAAGCTATAGAACAAAGTGTACAGGATAAAAATTCTTGGTTATACATTAAAGTATACTAGTTCATTTGATTTTTAGGTTATGCACAGAAGTACCGGTTAACCTAAGTTAGACCAAATTAGTTAAGACTGGATTTATTCAATTTTAGGTTATACGTTAAAATACAACAATTCGATTTTTAGGTTATGCACTGTTTTAATTTATTCCTTTTTTAGGTTATGCATTCGAACATAACAATTCGCTCGATTTTTAGGTCATACATTTGAATATAACGATTCATTCGATTTTGAGGTTATGTCCTAACATCCAATTCATTCCATTTTGAGGTTATACACTAAAACCTATAAAAAATTGAGCTTATGCACGAAAAACAACTCTCCCAAGACTGCCTTCGTCCACCGCCCCAACTTTGAGGTTATCCACTGATCGTATCGCAATTCGTTCTCAGATGTAAATATGAGTTCGCAAAAAGGCAACACGAAGCGTGTGAGACCTCAGCGGTACCAAAACAATCACGCGTTCAAGAATGACCTGCACGACAAGTCATGCCAGACTAAGCGCGTCAACGCCATACGGGTGGTGAACGTGTGCGAGCGTTGCAAGAAGATCATAGAGTGGAAGATCAAGTACAAGAAGTACAAGCCCCTCAAAGCGCCCGCCAAGTGCACCAGGTGCGAGCAAAAGGTCATCAAGCACGCGTATCACATCATGTGCGGACCGTGCGCCCTTCATCGCGACGTCTGCCCCAAGTGCGGCGAGAAAACCGACCTCGTGCGCGACGAGCCCAAGGAGGAGGCGCCCAAACTCGACAGGGAGCTCAGACTGATGTTGAAAAAATTGGCCGAACGGAAGAGAAGAACGTTCATGCGCTACATGAACAGAAAAGGTTTGTTACTTGCCACTCAACTCGTAACTCCAAAATCGCCCTAAGAGAAAGAGAAAGATGTAGTATGTGATGAATGAACAAAAAAGTTTCGTCGTATACATCGCGGTGGTTTTTATCGCTTTTCATGGTATTCGGAAATTTTAAAAACTTTTTTAACATTCCCAAAATGTGTGGACAAAGTTTTACTTGCTTAATTAGGGAACGTCGTCCGTATTTAGTTTTTTTGATAAACTTATGTCCCTTCCGGTTGGGCTTTTGAACTTCGGTCGATGCATTTTGCTCCCTTGTAGAGGCAACTTCGATTTTTATTCTTATTTGGGCATAGCGTGTAGCAAAATTTGAAATAACACAAAACCATCTTTTCAAATGCTCAAAAACACTCAAAACTAATAATAATAATAATAATGACAATTATAAAAATGAAACAACGGTTATCAATAGGAACAATAGTAACCGATAGTTATAATAAAATACATAAAGAAAATGGATAATATTATAGTTATGATAACAATAAAAAATAATCATATTCAATTCCTTACTGGAATAAGGAAAATAATATTAAAATGATAATAATATAATTGCAATACCCTTAAAAAAAGAATTACTTTTTATTCCTTATTGGAACAATAAGGAATAACCATAATAATAATTATAATAGAATGAGAAAATGTTTCGTTATAAAAAAATACTAATTGCATTTTATTCCTAATTATAATAATAACTATGACAAAAATGACAATAGTTATGACAACGATAATATTTATAATAAGACCATAATAATATTATAGTTATGATGAAACAACAATAATCAGGGAATGAATTATTTTTGAAGAAATGTAAAAACAATCACTTTCAACTCCTATGGGACCGTCCATATATTACGTCATCGATTTTTGCTGATTTTTACCCCCCCCCCCCCCTGAAATCATCCTATCCTTCATATCGTTGTAATCAAATTATCGTTACCGTCATCTAAAGACCAGACCCCCCCCCCCCCCCTATTTTAAAATGACGTAATTTATGGTCGTATTTGAAATAATAATTATAAAATAAAATAAAATAATAAAACTAAATTATTATATTTAAATTAAAATTATTATAATAATTTAAATTTTAATAATTATTTTCAATTAAGTTAATTTTAATTCAATTAAATTTTACCGGTTTAATTTTAATAATTTTGACAATTTAATAATAAAATAATAACAATAATAATAATAATGGTTTTTATTATTACTGTTGTTATTATTTTATTATTAAATTATTAAAATTATTAAAATTGAACCGGTGAAATTAAATTAAATTTATTATAATAATTATTGTCATAATTATTATAATTTAAATTTTAATAGAATAATTTAATTTTATTATTTGATTTGATATTATTTTATTTTATTTTATTATAATTATTATTTTATTAATGATATACATACTATAAGATTATAGTTATGACAGCAATAAAATAACAATTGCTCTAAATATCGCCCTCTTTTCTTACGTTATTTCTGCACTTTAGTAGATAAATATTCTCACGTCGATTTTTTTTTTTTTTTTTCATTATTTAGTCACAGCGGCCGGAAGCGAAAAATCCGTCGATGCTCAGCCTTCCTCGAAGGCTGAGGGAGAAGAGAACGAGAGTTCGGACAGCGACGATGAGGCACCTGTGCAGCCCTTGACCAGAGACGATTTGTTGGAAAAGCTGAAGTCATTGATGATCAGTAAAACGGACAAAAGCGAGGATGGCGACGAGTCCGGCAGCGATTTGGCGAATTTCGACGACAGTGATTACGACGACGATGATGATGATGATGATGATTAGTTCTGTAAATATTAGGATTAATAAACCCAGCATTGTAGATAATTCGTGTCTCGCGAAGTTTACTCCCGATTGGAACACCGATACCGCACTTCAGTTATTTCTTTCTTTTCTTCTAACCTATTTTTCTACAGCAACGTTTTTCCCCCCGAGCGTCAAAACATTTTATCCGTATTGTTTTCTAGAATTTTTATTTTCACATTGTACGTTTTGTATTTCCAAAATTGCAATGGAGGAAGACAAAGAGAATCGTCCGAAGCAGCTGCTTTCGTGCATGTCGAGAGGGCCAGGACCGGCGTACAAATTGCCCGGCCTCGTAGGCTACGTCGGCCACGATCCATCGCGCTACAGAAATCCCGCGTACACGATACCCGGACGTCAAGGGAAGCGCGACGCGGAAACTCCGAGCCCCGGGCCACGCTACAACGTCTGCAAGCTCACCAAATACGGCCTCGACAATCCACCGGCCTTCACTTTGGCTGGACCGCAGAAATTCAAAGGTTCCCAAATCCTTGTGACTTTTGGAACAACATTGAGAGCCTTGAGCGTTTTTTAAGGGTTAGGCCACTCTAGAGGCCGAAGAAATAGGCTTTTGGAGATTTTTTTTCAGAAAAACTACAAAATAAATCGGGATTACAAAAAAGGGTATTTATCATACATATCAGTGACTGTATACAATAATTTTTTTCAAGCGATTAATTTCAAAATGGCGGCTGTACAGCGTTTATCTGAAAACTTGAAATAAAGGAATTGATGAGAAACGATTTTTTTTATATTGCATAGTTCATTTGTTACTAACAATAATCTGACGATTTTTTAGGCAAAATTTTCACTTTGAAATTTTGCCTAAAAAATCGTTGATAACAAATAAACTATGCAATGTAAAAAAAAATCCTACGTACTTCCATAGAAAATGTATTTTTCAAGATATATTCAACATTTCAAGTGAATCGGTTGAAAATTGAGTTACGTTTCCGGCCAGCTTAAAAAATGCAGTTTTGAGATAAACGCTGTACAGCTGCCGTTTTGAAATTAATCGCTTCAAAACAATTATTGTATACAGTCACTGATATGTATGATAAACACCCTTGTTTGTAATCTCGATTTATTTGTAGTTTTTCTGAAAAAAAAAAAATCCCCAAAAAGCCTATTTTTTCGGCCTCTAGAGTGGCCTAGGCCCTTAAACGTAAACCTTTTGGTTTTTGATAATAGTAGTGGGTGCACGACTTGGTGGGCATCTATGAAGGGAGACTGAGGCCCAAAATTATTGAATTTTGGTGTGTTGGTCTCAGAATGACGATGAAGTTTGCAGCGATGGAACGCAGCGGTTTATTGAAAAACATTTTTCATTCGTTTATTCGATAATACTTTTGATAAGAGACTTCCGAAAAATGAGCTTAAGGTATTCCTTTCGCGGAGGGCCGTATTTTGTGGGGGCATAAGCAGGGCCTTCTGAATCGTCGGTAAATTACAATTGCGCTTAATAAAAAAAAACAAGTTATAATGGATTATTATACACAACGATAAACTAGAATAACAAAATTCGCGCAAATTTAGTAGATTGAGACATTTTTACATTTATTTGAAACGTCACGGCTACAAAAATTCTTCTGCTAACCACACTTTTCCAAGTTTTAACATTAATATTTTCTTTAAACGTTCGGTGACCCTCTGTTTTTATTGTTGTTACGGAATCTTTAGACTTTTTTACACCTGTGAGCAGTTTGTATTAGGCATCTAGAGTTATTTAGTGTATAAATTATTAGAAAGACATGTGGCCTGCGTGACATGTCCATAAAGCGCCGTATAAGTGAGACGATTTTTAGGGCCGTAATTGTTCGTTAAAGGTTCGGTAACTTGGCTTGAAATTTTACCAGTATACTGGGATGTATTTTTACTTCATTATAGACGAAAATCAGTTAAGTGTAAAATATTTGGGTTCGTGAAAGGAATACCTTAACATTTTTTGTTGCTATTTTCTCACTTAGTGGCTTATAAATTATGATATTCAGTCGGGAGAAGCTGAAATTCACGCCCTCCCCATGAAAAGTTATGGTGTTTTGAAGTTCGCGGAAACACGTGATAAAATAGGGCACTTTTCAACATTCCGACGCATGTATTGGGTTTGTTTGAGTTTAAGTTTGAGATTGTTTCAAGTTGGAGTTTAAGTTTGGGTTTTTAGGTATTTTAAGTTTAAGTATGGGTAAAAGTTATGGTATTTTGAAGTTTGCGGAAACACGTGATAAAATAGGTCATTTTTGAACATTTCGACGCCTATGTTGGGTTTCTTTGGGTTTGCTTGGGCGAGGTAAAGTATTAAAATTCTTTTTTTCATTTTTTTTTAAATTTTTTAAATGAATGCATATCAAGAATATTGTGTTAAAATTTCAAGTCGATCGGAGTAAAATTGACGAAGTTATGAGTATTTGAGCGTCTATTGCTCCATGCCGTTCTCTTCTCTTCTGCGTTTTTCAAACCGTTTTTCTGAGACTTGTCATATTTAAAGTCCGTGTGCACGATAACTCAAAATCTACTGGACCAATCGCTTTGAAATTTTGCACAGTACTTCTTCACATAATTCACCAGGTATTATCGAGAGCTTTTTTGTTTTTTTTAATAATTACTAATTTTTCAACAACAAATTAGCCGATTTTTTTTTAGCGAAAATCGGGTTTTTGGCTCCCAATTGCTACGAAAAATCGAAAAATCGAAAAAAAAAAATCCTCCCGTCATTACCTCGAGAAACATCTCCTTTAACAAATGCATTTTGATTTTTTTGTTTCAAATGATTCTGTTGCGAGTTATGGTGCACACCGCAAACCAACTTTTTTTCGAGGCGCCTCCGGGGTTTAATTTTCACTCGCTCAATTTTGAATATTTTGCAATGCAAATTTAGGAGAATGTTCAAATGTTACTTTATTATATGTAAATTTTTCAATAAACGAACACTATTCGTTACGCCAAAAAAAAATCATAAAAACATGCCTTTTTTTCGCCGAATTAACTTTACCCCGCCGTTAAGTTTAAGTTTGTTTTAAGCTCAAGTTTAAGTATGGATTTTTAATTGTTTTAAGTTCTAGTTTAAGTATAGATTTTTAGTTGATTTACGTTTAAGTTCAAGTATAGGCTTTTAGTTGTTTTAAGTTGAATTTTAAGTATGGGCAAAAGTTATGGGATTTTGAAGTTCGCGGAAACACGTGATAAAATAGAGCTTTTTTGAACATTGCGACGGTTTGTTTGAGTTGGTTTGGAAACAACAATTTTTCGGATAGTCACTTTAAAGATCTACTCTTTATTCTACTCGTAACCCAAAAGCTTTTTTTTGTGCAAATTACTGTCGTAGATTTCTTATAAGAATACGTAAAAACTTTTGAGTGGTTTCTGTAGTCTAAATCGGCCGAAAGAACTTCTGAGCTACGAAAAAAAATCGATTTCCGTTTCATTCCAACTATGCAAACTTCAACGGGTTCCTAATGGTGGAGATTTAGGGGACTGGACGAATCTGAGATTTATTTATTTTATTATTGGGTGATTGCCGGGTGGAAAACAATTCAGGTGTTGAAACCCCTTGATGGATTTTTCTATAGACACTACTTGATAGTCGTATAGTGAGATTGTAGTGGTAAATTAGTTGTAGATTATTTAGTATAATAGTTAAGGTGTTACCCCCACTTGTAGCGCAAAAAAAGGCCTTCTTCATGAATTTTTTTAAAGAAAACTACAAAACTTTTTTAATCGATCAATATACCATCTTAAAGAACACATCTTGAAGAACTTTCAGTAATTTTTTTATTGAAAAATATTACATTGTTTCGTGGCAAATGGCCGTCAATGAAATAATGTTTTTATATACACGGTTTGCGGTGGCCAACATTGCGGCGAAGTGGATCATCTGAAAAAAAAATGCGGATAGATTTAGTCAAATATAAGTATAAACTAGTCTTTAATCGAAAGATTTTAAAAAATATTCATTTTTCACAAAATGGCGGACAGTCAAAGTTAATGGTTCGATTTTAACGAAAAAAAACGGCCGTTTTTTGGCTATAAAACGGCCATTTTTTTCGAAAACAAAATCGAACGATTAAAGACTACATTTTTATGTATTAAATAAGCCTGCAAAATTTCAAGAAGATCGGTTCATTAGTGTTCGAGTAATCTTGGTCACCGAATTCAGAAATGCCATATTGAGAAAAACGCGTTTAAAGTTTCAATTTCCGGTCGTTTACACAACGGATTCTTCTCTTTCAACGCTCATATCTCAGTCAATTTTGTTCGGATCGACTTGAAATTTTCAGGATATATTCTCAGATACTTATGGTTCAAAAGAATGCAATAAAAAAAATCGATTTTTTCAAAATCGCACGTGAGGGTAACCCCTTAAGATTAGTTGTATAGTATTTTATTAGAAAAATAAATTATGTACTTATTTTGTTTGTTTTTATTATATCAAGGGGCCAGTCCACTTCGGAGCCACGAAAAAAGGCTATTCGCGATTTTTTTGAGGATTTTATAAAATACATAAATGTAAAAGTTGTTGGGCTTGATAAATAAAGTCTCGAAATACATTTTTTTTAAATTGAATTCATTTTTATTCATTTTTAAGTACAAAAACTATAGTTTAACTTAACGCCTCAAAAAAAGGTGGGCTAGGTAACTCCATTACAACTCGGCAACGGCTTGTCCAAAACAAAAAATCAAAGTCCATTAGATTCAGTATGACACCAGCTACGAAATGACCCTCGGATGTAAAGTTTTATCAAAAAATAAAAAAATGGCAGATGAAAAACGAAAAAAGTAAAAAAAACGCGTTTTTCCGCAGTTTTTCGCAAAAAAGAGGGTAAAATTCAAAATTTTAAAACCATCGAGGGTCAACTTGTTACGAATCATGTTTACAATATGTGGTTCAAATTTCAAGAGAATCGGTTTATTAGTTTTAGAGATACAATGGAGCTAGATTTTGAAAACGTTGTTTCGAGAAAATCGCTTTCGAAGTTTATACGATGGATCGGCCGAGCGCGCTATACGCTCAGGTAGACGTAATGAGGATCTGACGTTCAGGTGAAAAAAAATACTTAGAGAGCTCGGATTTGCATAAAATTTTGACACAATATTTCTGAATGTATGTACTTTCGAAAACAGTTAAAAAATCGTTTTTTTTTTCTTTTTTTTTTTCGAAACTTTAATAGTGGACTGGCCCCTTAACGGGTTACATGTAGCTCGTGGCCGGAAAAGAGAGGAATTTTCGTGACTTCTTAAATGGGAAAACGCGTGCAGGTTTTCGAGTTGAACATTTTTTTACGGAAGAGTATGGTTTCAAGTGTCTTTTACTATTGAAAAATATTTATAAATGTGTAAATGTGTCTTTTAATATTGAAAAAATATTTATAAATGTGTATTTATAACAATGGTTTGTGGAGAGCACAAATCATCCGAAATAAAAAAATCAAACGTACTTACTTTTTGTATGAAATTAACTAAGGCTTGGACAAAGGATTTAATAAAATATTGATTTTCGAAAAAATAGCGTCTTCTCGACAAACAAAGAATCGATTTTTGACAAAAATTTAGGTCTTAAATTGTTTATAAAATGGAAAATATTTATCGGCGAGAAAAAACTTTTGATTAATTACTAAAAAATGTACTTGAAAAGAATGTGTTAAAATTTCACACTGATCGGTTCAGCCGTTTCCGAGAATGCTTGCTTACCGACTTTAAAAACACAGTTTTGAGAAAAACGCGTTTAAAGTTTCAAAAGCACTTTCGAACGCTCTGGCACGTCATTACAAATGTGCGTGTAACTTCGAGAATATTCGCCGGATTGACAAGAAATTTTCTGTATGTGTACTTAAATATATCTACATTACGAAAATAAAATAAATAAAAAATCGATTTTTTTCGGAAATTTTAACTGTATATAACTCCTTAAGGGGCCATACCAGTGTGAACGATGAAAATTTGGGTGATTTACGGGAATTTTTTGGATGGATAGTACTCAATTGAATGTTTTGGAAAATTAAGAATACATTTGGCTATATTTGACCTATATTACATAATTTTTTCAGATAAATATTTAGATCCAAGCGAATTATGCGCTGCGTTCGGAGGCGTCAAAAAAAGTTCCTTCACTGCTGACATGATTTCGGGCGATTGAGTAACTAAAACCGAAAAAGGAAAAAATGTCGTTAAATTGGACGATATTTCCTGTACAATGACGTAGAATTTTCGAAAAATATCAAAATCTAACAAAATTGCGTAGTTATGAAAAAAAGTCTGTTTTCTTGCCTATAAAATGGTCGTTTTTTTCAATGCCAAATCGTCAATTTTCATCCAATCACAAATGTCCTACGTGACTGTAGAGTAAATATATTCAAGAGTACTCAGTTCAAATTTCACGTCAATCGGATAATTGCTCTTTGAGTTACAATGTCAGCAAATTCAAAAAATCTCATTTTATATTCTTGAAAGTATAAAAATCTTCAATGCCAAAATCTTGAAAGTATAAAAATCTCATCTCATATTCTTGAAAGTATAAACTGTCGAAAAAGGCAAAAAAATCGATTTTTTGAATGTGTCACACTGACATAGCCAAACCATTTCATAAAACAGATTTTCGAGATAAAGGCAGAAAGAAGGTAAGTCACAGTGAGCTACCCCCCAGAAAAATCGTTCCAACGCAGACAATTTTCAGAACATTTACAAAATCTTTATTCCAAATAAAAAAAAAAAATCTTAAGCTACAAAACTAAGCGCTAAGAAACTTCTATTTGTCAAATTTCAAGTCTATGCAGACCCCCAAGTCAAATTCTGTTTTTCACCCAATCGTATAATTCCCTAAAAATCAAACCCACTAAAAATATGTTTTTTTACGTTTCGCAGTTATCGGATGTGGACCCGGTCCCGGTGCTTACCGTCCCGAGACCGTGCCGCCGATGAACCACAGCCTGCGACCACCCGCGTACACGATAAAGTCAAGATCCATGCAAAAGCTCACAGGCGACGGTCCGGGGCCGAACACTTATTTGCTCCCCTCTTGTCTGGGACCGAACGTCCCCGACAAAACGGCCCAAGGAGCGTTCACAATGTAAACGACTCAAAATATCCACGTCCATTTTTATCCACTCGAATCATCTTTTTGGGGATTTTTTTTAGTATTTTCCTTATAAATTTGCAACAAATAAATTTATTTATTCAAAATTAAAATACTAAAATATAAATATAAAGTAATAAATAAAAATAAATAAAACTGATTAAAATTAAAAAACTTAGTTTCGAAAAGAAAATCTAAAATATTTCCCGGCAGTAAAAAAAATACAATTAAAAAAATAATACTAAAATTAATACTACATCTGGCGAAGGGAATCGGGACGCAGAAGTATATCAACGGAAGCATGGCAGAGAGCGGCAAATTATTTAAGGGTAATCATGAAGATGGGGGAGGAAAGATGGCCCCGAAAATGCCTAAAAGAGGAAGCGAGAGGAGTTATAAATGGAAACCCAACAAAATGGGGGAGGGAGGTGCAAAAAGCGATCGAGGAAGTAGGAGAGGGAGGAATGTGGATGGCCATTGCAAACAATGATACAAGGGAATTAAAGGAAATAATAGAAAGAGGAAAGAAAACAAAAATAGATCAGGAAATCCAGCAGGATTGGAGCAAAATCGAAAAATCCACGTACTGCGTACAATACAAGAATAGAAAACAAACGGTCGAAGCAGAAAAGTATTGGGAGGAGGGAAACACAACGTCGGGAATGAAGGAGACATGGGCAAGACTCAGATGCGGGAATGTGGGGAAGGAAGGCAACAAGGGATATAGCGACAACAAGTGCAGGAGCAGCGAAAAAGAAATAGAAGATTTGGTCCACATATGCACATGTGAAGGAATAAAGGGAAAAATTAAAAAAGAAATAGTGGAGGAGTTGGAAAAGTGGTTAGGGGATGGAGAAAGAGAGGAGATAAATAGGAGAATAGAAATGGCGTTGAAGGAGGGACCGGCGGAACCACTAGGTACATACATAAGGCAATTTGAGAAGGTGATCAAAACCGAAAAGAGATAGAAAAGGAAATATACATAGGAATAGATAGAGAATATAAGTAGTTTTTAAGTGTAGTTTCTAAGTATTTTATGTTAAAGAAGAAACTCAAATAGAATGTATTTAGATTTACGTGCGTGCGAAAGGAAAGTAAAACAAAAAAGGGGGATTGGTTATGTAGTGGGGGGATACCTGTGTAAACACCCTGAGAGGGTATACCACGAAATAAAGACATACATACATACATACATACTAAAATTAATAATATAAAATATATAATACTACTAAATAAATAAATAAAAAATACTAAAAAATAAATATAAATTAATAAATAAAAAAGAAATAAAATTAATTAAAATTTAAAAACTTATTTCCCAAAAAAAATATCTTCAAAAATATTTCCCGGGAGTAAAAAAAATACAATTAAAATTTGAAAAAAAAGAAGCCTTAAAAAAAAATTCCGAAATTGCCTCCCGCAGAATCGGTCGCCACGGGAGAGCGGAAATAACGTGTGGACCAGGCCCAGCCGCGTACGCCGACAGAAATTACGACCTGGTGAGAAGAAAGTATCCGGCCTACAGCCTAAAATCGAGGCAGAGACTTTTCGGCGTCGCTACCGGTCCCGGGCCCGTTTACTATCCCAAATTCATCGCTGGAAAAAAGCCACCGATGTACACCTTCGGTATACGACACAGCGAGTGCGCGCCACCCGCGATCACCGAATTCGACGACTGAATCGCCACCCTCCCAAAATATTCTCCTGTCCATCGTCCCCAATGAATAAACGTCTTGTCCGTCCTCACAATGCGAACAAACGAGTGCCTCTTTTTTACCCACAATGACGCGCGAACTTACTGTCACTATGACGAGAAACAAATTTTCCGTGAAGAAAGAACAAACAAAAATTCCATCCTTCCGTTAGACCGTCAAAATTTAAAAGTTAATATCGTTTCGCTAAATTCTCACTAAATCCTTGAGTATGTCTCCGAAGAAGAACAAAGGAAAACGCGGCCGGGAGACGGAAGATCCAAAAAAACCTCCAGCTTTTCAAAAATCTGTGGTTATGTGCAGTTTTCATGGTTCGTAGATGAATTGAGGTTAATCAACGGCAATGACATTTTTTTGTCAATGCGTAATTACAATAATAATATGATTAATAGTGAAAATAGTGACAATACTGATAATAATGGTGTGAAAAAAAATAATTCTTATATTACTGCAATCATTATAATCAAATCGTTGTTGCTTCGTAATAATAGTAATAATAATAATAATAATAATAATAATGCATTTTTCCCCCTTTTTACCACGTATAAAAAATGCATAACCATAATACAATAATATAATTCTTTTTAATAATAATAATATCACAATAATGATAATGAAATAACTATGATGTAATAATGATAATAATAATTAGTGTAGTGATAATTATTTAATTATGATAATTATGTAATAATAATAACAATGCAGTAAAGAAAAATAATTATATCAATGAAGGAATAATAATTCAATTATGATCATCATTATTTTGTAATAATGATAATAATACAGTGAAAATATTAATTATATTAAGGAGCTACTGTGACGACCAAACAATCAAGATTATGTAAAAAAAAAAAATTTGGAGGAATAATTAAGATGATTAAAAAATCGTTTGGATATTGATTTGTACATTAACAAAGTTGTGTACCAAACTTTAATGAAAAATATTATGAGTACAACTTTGCAGTGACCGTTTTTTTTTTCAAACGTTTAGGGCTTTATTATAAAAAAGTGGCTACATATTTTTTAATCAAAGTACTGCCCGTCGCTAGTTACGACCTCGGCCCATCTTTCAGGTAGCATTCGAATCCCGCGTCGATAAAAGTCTTGGTCCTTGGAGGCAATCCAGGAATCGACCCAATTTTTGACTTCTTCGTAAGTACCGAAGTGCTGGTCAGCCAAATCGTGTGCCATTGACCGGAACAAGTGATAGTCGGAAGGGGCAATGTCTGGAGAGTACGGCGGGTGGGATAAAACCTCCCATTTCAGCGTTTCCAAGTACTTTTTCACGCCATTGGCAACATGGGCTCGGGCATTGTCATGCAGTATCACCTTGTCATGTCTTTCGTTGAATTGTGGCCGTTTCTCTTTGAGTGCCTTACTCAAGCGGATCAACTGACGTCGGTAGAGTTCCCCTGTGATGGTTTCGGATGCTTTGAGCAGCTCATAGTACACAACGCCCAGCTGGTCCCACCAGATACACAGCATCACTTTGGATCCGTGAATATTCGGTTTGGGCGTCGATGACGGAATATGACCAGGTTTTCGGCGTTTAGGATTATCGTAGTGAACCCACTTTTCATCTCCAGTCACAATCCGGTGCAAAAATCCCTTCCTTTGTTGTCTTTGGAGCAGTTGTTCACAGGTGAAAAATCGGCGCTCGACGTCTCTCGGCTTCAACTCATGCGGGACCCAGTTTCCTTGCTTTTTGATCATACCCATATCCCGGAGACGTTTTGAAAAGATCCTCTAGTTTAAAATGCCACTTTTTTTATTGAGCTAGGGTCACTACTTCGGCCGCAGTGGCTCTCTAAGTAAAACGGTCACTGCAAAGTTGTACTCCTAATATTAATAATTGAAGAAGTTATTAACAATCTCGTGAAGGACTTTTCAATGTGACTCAACAGTGTACTTGATTTTGGCCACGCGGGTGACCTGAAACAAAACAAAAAACGTTTTTTTTTTTTTTTTCTTAAAATAGACAATATTGGCTAAAACTTGACCGAGCTTTTTGTGTTATTGTGTTAAAAGAAAAAAAATTGTGTTATCGTGTTAAAAATGTTTTGTTATCGTGTTAAAAGAAAAAAAATATATTTTTTTCTCTTTAAACACGTGTTATTTTGTGTTATCGTGAAAAAATGTTGTGTTATCGTGTTGAAAGAATTTTTTTCTTTTCACACGTCTTATTTGTGCTATCGTGAAAAAAATTTGTGTTATCGTGTCAAAAGAAAAAAAATTTGAATTTTTTTTCAATTTTTCGATCCAATAACATTATTATTCTTGAATAATAATGTTATTGGACCTCGAAAAATCGAAAAAAGTTCAATTTTTTGTCTTTTTAATCGAAACACGTAATAGTAATAGTAGTGGTAGAAACACGAATAGTAGTAGAAACTACACGAATAGTAGTAGAAAGTATTATTAGTAGAAACTACACGAATAGTAGTAGAAACACGAAAATGCAATAGTAGTTCATTCAAGACTAAACTGCTATTACACTAAATAAGTGTACGAAATTTCAAGTCAATCCGTTCATTAGATGTCGAGACATCGTGTACACCGGTTTGAAAAACATACTTTCGTGAAAAACGCGTTTAAAGTTTCACTAACAGTTGGATCGTTGTAATCATAAGTTTACCTTCAATCTGCAATTCCTGCACCACATACTGCGACGTTCAGAAAATCGATTTTCAGGTTTCAAATTATATTTTGAAACAATTTTACAAAAATCAATTTTTTGTAACGTTCACAGTAGCCCAATCGCTTAATGTAGTGATGGTGTTGAAGTTTGCATCATCCGGGTACAAAGAAAATTTATTATTTATTGTTTTAACTTTGTTTTTTTTTCGATTGAGGCTGTTAAAGTCACTCAAACGATTTTACGAATGCTCATTAGAGATTTACGACTGGCATTTGCGAAAAAAGGGATTTGGAGCGTGATGAAAATAAAGAAATGAAAAATTAACAAAAAACGTCGTGTTCCAATGATGAAAACTTCAACGTCATATGTGTAGTGATAATTCAATTATTATAATTATTAATCAATTATCATCATAATACGATTATGATAATAATAATCATGATTACGTAATAATAGTAAATTAATAATAACTGTGACAAAAATAATGTGCTAATAATAATGTAGTTAAAATATAATAATAATAATAATGATGATGATGAATCAGGCCCTGGACCGAAGTACAAGTTAAAACCTGTGGTCGGCTACGACGACCATTGCGCCTCGAGATACCGAGGTCCTGCCTACTCGATTGCCGCAAGGCAAACCGGATATATGTACAGCGACGGACCGGGTCCAATTTATTACGTTGAATTACCGAAAGCTGGAGGATTCACCATCGGTCGACCCCAACGAGGAGATGAAAGTCAGTTTTTATTTTTCATTTTCAACAACATTTAGGCTCAAGTTTTAGACTATAAGGCTAAAGAGATTTACACAAAATTTCACCAGAATCGGTCGATTAGTTTTTTAGCTATTCGTCACACCAGTTTTGAAAATACAGTTTAAAAGACCGTGCCATATCTCCGCCATTTTTAAATATTAGTATAAAAAATCCCACAACAGTCAAACGTAGTAATAAAACATACCCTAACATCCGTATTCATAGAAGACCTTGAGGAATCCTTATTCCTTGTTCTTTGTTCAGAACAAAGAAAAAGGAGGCCTTATTTCTTAAGGGGTGAGATGCAGTCAGAGGCGTGAAAAAATGATCATTTTCAATAATTTTTTTTTATAGTAATTGAGTTTGTTTGTTTTTTCACAATCAAAAATATTGATTATTTATAAAAGTATCGCCATCTTTGGACCCCCTTCGTCATATAGTGCTTTGCGGTGACCATCATCAAATTTTATTGAATCATCTGAAATAAAAAAAAAAACACTACTGTAATAATAAATCTAGTCCTTAATCGAAGCATTTTTTTTTTTCAAAAATTAACAAAATGGCGGCTTCCTCCAGATAACTTTCGATTTTCGACCAAAAAATCGCTCGTTTATTGGTTTAAAAAAATCGAAATTTTCATAAAAAATGAAAATCCTTCGCTTCAGGACTAGTTTTTAATGGTATCAATAAGCACAGCAAATTTCATCAAAATCCATCGAGTGGTTTTTGAATGATAGTGGTCAGCCACTTGAAAAACATAGTTTCGAGAAAAACGCGTTTAAGGGGCCAGTCCACTTTGGAGCCACGAAAAAGGCTATTTTCGCGATTTTTTTAAAGGATTTTATAAAAGATATGAATATAAAAGTTGTTGGGCTTGCTTGATAAAGTCTTAAAATACATTAAAAATTTTTTTTATTCAATTTTATTCATTTTTCAGTATAAAAACTATAGTTTAACGTAACGCCTGAAAAATAGGTGGGCTAGGTAGCTCCATCATAACTCGGCAACAGCTTGTCTGAAACAAAAAAATCAAAGTCCATTAGATTCAGCCTACTAATTCAGTTCCATTAGACACCAGCTACAAAATGACCCTCGGACATAAAGTTTCATCAAAAAATAAAAAAATGGCAAATGGAAAACGAAAAAAATATTTTTGAAACGCGTTTTTTCGCAGTTTTTCGCAAAAGAAAGAGTAGAAATCAAATTTTTTAAACCATCGAGGGTCATCTTGTTGCGAATCATGTTTACAATATGTGGTTCAAATTTCGAGAGAATCGGTTTGTTAGTTTTAGAGATACGATGGAGCTAGATTTTGAAAACGTTGTTTCGAGAAAAACGGGTTTGAAGTTTATACTGTGAACAACTCTGACCTAAACTCAATCGGCAATTCCTGCACCTGTTTTAAAACAATATTTCTGAATGTATGTACTTTCGGAAACAGTAAAAAAAATCGATTTTTTGCAATTTCGATGTGGATTCGCAAAGTTTTTCGATGTGGACACGGTATTATATGTTCGTAAAATTTTTGAGCTCGATGGATGAAGCTAAACTTTTTTATGTATTTTGATCCGCTGAATCCGAGTATCACAATTTTTTGCCAAAAAGTCGAGCATTCAATTGTTTATAGCCAATTGTTAAAACAATATTTCAAAGAATTAAAGTTTTTCGGGATGAATCATTTTTTTTAAACATTTTGGGCAATTTTTAAACGAAAGTATTCTTTATAAATTTTTGCTAAAGTTTATAGTTTTTGAATGATAAATTTTTGAAAATTTCTGAAAGAGTTTTTCAATTTTACACTATTTTATTTTCCAATTTTTATTATGCATATAAATACTAATTGAAAAATTGCTTACTTATTTATATTCCAATTTTTATTATGTATAGAAATACCAATTAAAAAATTACTTACATCGAATCGTCAATTCCTGGCCCATACAATAGGGCTTCTGCCGACGTGGGAGCTTTCAAAATATCAATTTGTTGTTGTCTTCACTAATTGTGGAATATCCCGGAAACTATTCATCGGATTGATTTGAAATTTTCAGGGAATATTTTCGAAACATCATACTTGAAGAAAATGTAACAAAAATCGATTTTTCGAAAATTCTCACTGCATCTCACTCCTTAAGGAACGAGTATGAATACGGGTGTTAGTCTAAAAAATGGTGAACAAATCTACTCTTTAAACAAAAAATCATGAAAACCAGCAAATTTTTTCCTCGCCTTAAGGTATCGCCCCCCTTAAATTCTCTACCATTTGTCCAGACGACTTACCATATCCTTATCAATTTTTTTCTATTTTTTTACCTTCCGGGTACATGTTACAAAGTTTCTTCCTCCTTTCTACAAAACCGAAATAGAATCCCTCCCTTTATACCTTCTCTTTCCAGTGAGCTTCCCTTCCCATATTTTGTTTTCAATTTGTACAGGCCCTGCAATATGTCGATTTCTCAATTTTGGTCCAGTAGTGTTGTATTTTCTGAGCAGCTTTCGTTTGTATAGCTTTTTCGATTATCTTCCTTAATCCTTTCATATCTTCGTCTCTTATTCTTTACATATTATTATTATTGTTATTATTGTTATTATTATTATTAAAATGTTTTTTTAAAATTATCAGCGGCCGAATGTCGACCCGGACCGTACATGTTGCCCGATCCCCCAAAGGGCCCAGCATTTTCCATGAAGTGGAGAACTCCACTGAGAGGAGGCGCGACCTGCGCTGGACCTTACGATTTGCCGAGTTCATTGAACGGACCTTCCTTCTCCATGTACAAAAACTCAATCCATCAAATAGAGTTTTATTTGCATTACTTTTCTATCAAGTTTTTGACAGAATGCTGTTTTTTTTTCTTACAACTAACTTAACCTATTTATCACTCTGCATACTTTTCCCTTTTCATTATCTAACATTTCTCTCTTCTTAGTTCAATCCTCCCCTCCATCGCCTTCTCCCCCTTTCCTCCTTCCTCCTTGCGCATCTTTCTGCACATTTCCTCTATTTTCCTAAAATACTCGCATATCCCATTTTTTATCTTCCCTCCCAACGTATTGATAATTTCTCCTTCTATCACCAAATTTTCTGTTTCTTGTATCCACTTCATTGCTTTCTTTCTCTGTTACTAACTCTCAGCCTTTTTACATACTAACAGGTGCTCCAGCGCCTCATTCTCTTTACAAATCCTGCACCTCCAATCTCCCTCCCCCCTCTCTTTCCTACCTTTCCTACGTTTTTACACCTTAATCTCACTCACATTTCCTCATACGTTCCCTTTACTCCCTCTTCCGACCAGTATTTCCATGGTCTTTTTTGTTTTCCACAATATATTTGTATTTTTCATTATACGTTGAGGTTTTTATTTTTTGCTTTTCCTTTCTTAAAACTTCCTTTTTTAAGTTTTCTAATCCTTCGTTTATTCTTTCCCGGTATCGTTGTTATTATCTCTTCTGTTCCCATATTCCTTACAACTTTCTCTAAATCTTTCCTCCACTTTGACGGGATTGCACTTGTAATTGCTCTTATTTCCTCAAAGAGGCAGATTTTTGACCATCTTGAGTCCTCGATCCTAAGCACCTCTCGTATATATTTTAACGCTCTTTTCCTTAACATATATTCCATGGTAGGCACCTCCGGCTCTCTTCTCCAAACTACGTTTGGAGTTGTTTTCCTGTAGAGATTCGGTCGGTGGCTCTCTACTCCTGTAGTTGTCCGCGGCTTGTCCAGGTTCTGTAAGGTCGGTAAGGTAGGAAGAGGCAGGAAAAGAATGTTTGCGTTTCGTCTCGGGTACAGTGACAGACTCATCAGTAGGGCTGTGTCACTGTACCCTGCCCTAGACGCGCTGGGTGTTAGGATCTAGGGGAAAGACGGTTTATATATTGGAACGCATGCCCCTGCGACCGCTTGTGAGAAACGCTGGAACGATGTAGCCGCGTAGCGGTGAGATGGTGGAACTAGCAGGACCGCCACATTCCCTCCACTCCTAACGCCATCTAACAGTACCTACTGTGTATTCTTTCAAAAACGCTTTCCTCCTATTCCCCATATCTCCACCCCATCATGTACTCATTTTCTCGATTAATAAGCCAATAGGGTATTTTACTCTATGTAAGGAAAATACTAAGAAAGTATAAATAAGGTCGTTTTCGCAATAAGCAATCAAAGAAAATTGGTTTTAATTTATAAGAACAAAATTTATAATTCATTTTTAAAAATATACTTTTTCTATCTGTTCAACGAACATGCGAAAAGGTAACCGCCATAATGGATTCCGACGTGACGTCATTGACATAGTAAACAAAGCTAACGGTAGACGTATTACTCTCTAACCTGTGAAAGAAAGCGTCAACAACCATAAACTCTCGTTTGTCATAGTTAATTGCAAATTTTCAACTAGTTATCTGTACTTCTAAAAAGAACAAATGAGTTTTTTTTCGGACTGTGACTTTGGATCTCTTCTCGCAAGTTTTAACCAATTCTTCCTCATATTTATATCAATTGACATTTTGATCCACAACTTTCCCGGTGTTTTTACACCAGTATTCTCACATTTGGGAACAACACACCAATGATAGGGATTGTAACTCACTTTTAACCAAAAAACTTTACGTATTCACAAGTGGCACAGCGTCGATGTTTACTATGGTCGTGTTCGTTGGGTCTCATCATTTTCATTGCGCATGCGCATAATGGTGCGCATTTGATCATGCGCACGTTTCATTGCGCAGTTCGCGTTGCGCATCATTATGCACATGCGCACATGTTCGTATCAAAATGATGAAACCCAACGAACACGACCTATGCAAGTGACGTCACGAACCGAAGCAGCATGGCGGCTAGCGTTTTCGCGCGGAAATTTGAAATGTAAAATTTGAATGCCTTTTGATGGCACTTATCGATTGCATAAAATAGAAATAAAAATTCTAGTAGTTTATCACCACCAAAGGATCAAATTGAGGCACCTTTCGAAAGAGGGAGTAATACCCTAGTATAATTAACATAAGCCAGTTATAATTGAAATAAGGCAATTATAATTTGAGTAAAGCCACTTATAACCAAAAATGTGCCAATTATAATAAAAATAAATCAACTATGATTAAAATAAGCCAGTTGTAATTAAAATAAGTCAATTATGATTAAAATAAGCTGATTGTAATTAACAATAATTACGGTGGGGCGTGGTGGAGATAAAATTTTGAAAAATCGATCATTCGGTTTCAAAAATCTGTAATTGATCGAGAGAAAAAAAGCCGGATGCTATAAATCCGTGACGAGGATTGTAAATGATTGATTTATTGATGATCGCGAATTATGTATCTTAGAACACCGAAAGGGGACGGAACCGATTGCGTGGGTGGACCCGGTCCCTCGCCTCCCTTCAGCATAGATCCGGTGAAGCCCAGAGCCCCAGCCTACAGTATCGCCTTCCGTCAGACCGATAAGGGACTTTGCGGCGGTCCCGGACCGTACTACCCCAAAAACCTCGACACTTCTCCGGCATTTAGTTTAGGCATCAAACACAATCCTTGTATATCGCCCAATATTACAGAATGCGACGATATTTGTTGATCCAAATGAATAAATGAAATCACGTTATGCAGTGTGTTGATGGAATCAATTTCATATTGATGGAACTGGCAAAACAAGAAAACCGATGTAATCAAAATGAAAAATTAAGGCGTTAAGGGGTCTTCTCACTTTAGACCCTAAAAAGGCTATTTTCGTGATTTTTTTGATAGGTTTATATTATAGATATTGATATAAAAGTTGTTACACTTAATAAATACACTTTCGAAATACATAAAACAATTTTTTTCATATATTTATGTAACCCAAACAAACTTTAAACGCGTTTTTTTCGAAACAATTTTTTTTTTCTCTACAACTATAGCTATAACGGGTATCAAGGATTTTTTTAAATTTTGATATTTGCTATTTTTTTGTGCCAAAAACGGTGAAAAAAAGTTTTTTTTCCAAAAATGTCCGCCATTTCGTTGTTTGCATATATAAAAAATGGTATGATATGCGCTATAGCCGTTAAAATACTGAATCTAAAACCGTTTGATTTTTTTTCGTTTCGGATGATCCATCTCTGAGATTTCATCAACAGCGCAGCCCTACAATTTTTTAGGACTTTTTTTAACTACCATTTTCGTCTATAAATAGTGACTTAAATGAACGAATTTTTTTAAAATGTTTTTCGAAAGTGTATTTATTAAGTGTACCAACTTTTATATCAATAACTATAATACAAACCTATCAAAAAAAATCATGAAAATAGCTTTTTTTGCATCTAAAGTGAGAAGACCGCTTAAGCCACTGTGAAGATGACGGAGACTAGTTCTTCGCTTGAGGCAACTCAAATTGAAGAGGAAGGTACCGCATATGGTGCAGGAATCGCAAATTGAAGGTAAAGTCATGATTACAACCATAGAACTGCTAGTAAAACTTTAACCCTAGGTTGACACATTAGGTCATTTTGACCCGCATGAATTTTTTGTTGAATTTTCACTTTTCGAAAAATGAAGATTTTCATTAATTTTTTTAGCGATAATTTTGATATTTTCCGAATTTTAATTATGCTTAGATATTCAGAAATGTTTAACGTGAATGCCCGATTTTTTTCAATAAAAACTAACCAAAGGGTTGTTAATGGCAGGTGGATGAAGTAATCCGGGTCGAATTGACCCAGTGTGTCAAAATCGTGGCCGAATGTAAGTGTGTCCACGAAGGGTTGAAAGCGTTTTTCTCGAACCTTTGTTTTTCAAAACGGTGTACACGATTTCTCGACATCTAATGAACGGATTGACGTGAAATTTGGTACACTTATTCAATGTAATAGTAGTTTAGTCTTGACCAACGTTTCTCTTCAAAACATTTTTATTAGTTATTAACAATAATGTCGTTTTTCCTCGAAAAATCGAAAAAAATCACAATTTTTTTTTGATGATCGAAACATGATAACAAAAAAAATCTCGGTCAAGTTTTAGCCAATATTGTCTATTTTGAGAAAAAAAAATCGTTATTTTGTTTCAGATCAACCTGATGGCCAAAATCAAGTACACCGTTCAACCCCTCACGTTCAAAGGTCCTTCACGAGTTTGCTCATAACTTCTTTAATTGTTGATCCTTTTTTATGAAATTCGGTACACAACTTTGTTAATGTACATACAAATAAATATGCAAACGATTTTTTAATCGTCTTATTTATTCCTGCAAAATTAAGTTTTTCAACCAACCCTGATTTTCGGATCGTCACAGTAGCCTAACCCCTTAATTCATCGACTTTATTGAGATTGATTGATTTATCTGGTATACAATTCGATAAAATTAATAAATTAAAGAATCAGTACAGTTAAAGCATCTGCATCAGTTTGGGGCCCGAAAAACAGGTAGATTTTCAATATTTTTTTCTGATGAGTGTATTGGGAGAACGAGGTCGGGATTTTACACACAATTGATACATATTCCTGCCAAGTATAAGCATTTTTCCTATTGAAAAATATTGATTAACAATGAAGTTATTATTATTTAACCGTCCCTGGTGATATCTCCTAGCTGTAAAAAGCCGATCAAACGGATTGCAATGGACCCAGTCGTATTGAAATAGCTGCCGCGTTTGCCGTATCGTTCCGAATGACTTAAAAATTGTGGTTGTTAGTTTGGAATTCTAAAATGTTGAACTCACAGTATTTTATTTTAAATCGAATGTTAAAATGGTGGAAAAAAATCTACTACGTGTCAAAACGTCAAAATGCACTGTTTCAATAAAAAAAATTGTACTTCTTGTCATTTTCAATTTTTCTCCATTACATTTTAGGGTGATAAATTTGAGATATGATAGTTTGAGGAAAAAAATAGCTCCATAGTGAGTGTTTGAAAAAAGGTATTCGTTCTTATATCTGGAGATGGATTATTTTTGGAGTAAAAAAAGAACAATAGTAGTAGTAGTAGTATCGAGTTTTATTTGCACAACTTTTTCGCAAAGCTTTTTACAAAACATTAATTCCGCATTATTTTTACATTCTCCAAAAGGACAATAATAAAAAATAAGCTTTTCATTATCAATTCCGGTTGAAAAAATGGTTGAATATCGTAAATTGGAATTATATCGGCCCTCCACACTCAAGACACAAAATCATTCTGTGCCATTCGCACATTGGACCGGTGACACGATGGGCATTGGTCCCTTGTTTTGCGATCATGCTGTCGTTTTCATATGGCGCAGTACCTCTTGACAAAATTCGTCATAAGTCGGTGAAATTTTGGAATTTTTACAAAATCTCTGTTGCAAATTAACGTTAAGACCGTAGGCTATAAAACTGCGCAATAAAAAAATCGTATTTTTCTAGGGCAGCCATATATTTTCAGGCGATGAAAAAATTGGTGATTTTCATGATTTTTTTTTTAAAAGGGAAAATTTCAACATGATTTTTTGAGACTAAGGATATGTTTTATTACTACTTTTGGATGTTACACGGTATTTTTTGTTATCTTCAAAAATGACAGAGGTATGGTACGGTCTTCTAAACGGGTTACAGCGGACGTTGTCAGACGGCGTGACACGTAGCGTCGACGGAATTAATCTGAAAATAAAAACCAACGAAGGTTTTTCTTTCATTAACATTCATGCGCAGAATATGAACCAAGAAAAAGTGAGAAATGTTGAAAATCGATAAAATGGTACGCTTTGAAACAAAAAAAAGGAATTTTCAAAAAAATGGCTACATTTTGCAATAAAAAAAAGTTACTTTTTCAAAAACATTTAGGATCATGTTTTAGACAATAAGGTTAGAAATATTTATACCAAGTTTCATCAAAATCGGTTAGTAGTTTTTTAGCTATGCGTCACGGTAGTTTGAAAATGCAGTTTAGAAGACCGTGCCATACCTGCAACATTTTTAAAGAATAGTAAATTTTAAAAATACCATGTAATAGCCAAAAGTAGTAATAAAACATATCCTAAATCTAAAAAAATGTGGAGAAAACTTTTCGTTAAAAAAAATCTTCAAAATCAGCCAATTTTTTCCTACTTATTTTTGGGCCCCGAGCAGACCCGTTAAGGGGTAACACCTCTCTAGGGTTCTGAAAAAATCTTAGTTCAATCTTAGCGAACACATTACTTCAACGCGGTTGCATAGAACAGTTTGAAATTTGGACAGTAGCTTCACAATTACTTTCTTTATAGAAATACGTAGGGTTTTTCCCATTCAATGTTAACTTTTAATTTCATAAACAATTTGCTGCTTATTTTTTTAGCAAAAAATCGAATCTTGTGTCAAAAGAGCACAATTTTTTTTACAAAAATTGTTTAAATAAAAAATTCTCACGTACTTTTATAGCCAATAGTATAAAGATTAATTTTTTTTGGTGTTTTGTTCCAGATCTTATATATCACGAAGAATTTGTCCGCTACTGAAGATGTTTTTTTAAAAGATAATTTGAAGATTGGCTCTCTCGCCGCCAGTTTGTACGAAAATAATTATAAAAAAATCTTTACATAAATATATGCTGAATAATATCGCAAAAAAAATGTCCATTCAAAGGAATAAAAGTATAAAAAAGGAAATTAAGGAAACATAAAAAAGGAAATAAAGGAAATATAAAAAGGAAATAAAGGAAACGTATAAAAAAGGAAATGAACGTATTGCCCCCCCAAAACAAAATCGTCAAAGTTAGGTCTTCTTTTCGGCCACTAGAGTGGTGTTACCCCTTAACGAAAGCATCAATGAAATTAATGAAATCAATGAGAAAAAAAGAAGAATAAATAATATCCTCAAACACACGACAGTCACGAGCACCTGAATATTTCGCGACTGTCAGCGCGATATCTCCCTGTCAAATTCAGGGCATCGAACAGAATACGACGCGGATTTTAGCTTTCGGCTCGTAATGTCTTAAAAATTTTCAAACCCAAACCCCAATTTTTTATTTTTGTACAATTCAATCTACGATAGTTCAACTATAATTATCGTGACGAGGATCGAGTTATCGAAGAGTGCGAGGAAGGGAAAAAAAATGGAAAATCTTAGCGACATGTATTATCTCATTCGATTCATCGTCGATCGAATCTTCGTTTATCTACGAGTTCGTTTCTTCCGATTTTTTTTGCATGCGAAAAATTCTCTTTGGTTACTCTTCGTTGTAGCTTTTGGCGACAAAATCATTGCTTCCTTTCAGGATTTTATACTCCACGAATTGTCGTGGTTTCCCGAGGGAAGTGACGATCTCGACGCTGCGGAAACGAAGTCACGTGCTCATCCCTTCACACGACGAGCCGTCGCAGATTTTGTCGCGTTCTTCACGATATGCGCCGTTTTTGGTAGCTTCGTCATTCTCTCGACCAAGTGCACGAAGGAACAAGAAAGCAACTACGAATCGTCACAGAGGCCGGTCACCCCCGAGAGCGAAGGGTTTGTTACATTTGCACACGATTAAAAAAAATTATTTTACAACAATATTCACTGGCAATCGTAAATTAATTGAACCGTTTCGTTTCGATAAATTGTTGAGTTTTTTATATATTAAAATAGGTAAATTGAATGAATTTTTTAATCATTAAATTATTCCGTTAAATAATTAATTCAAATAATAATTAGTCCAATTAATCGTAAATGAATTAACCCTTTTCGTTTCGAGGAATTGTTGATTTAAAAAAATATTTACATAGGTCAGTTGAATCAATTTTTTAATGATTCAATTATTTCGTTAAATAATTAAATCAATTAACAATTAGATCAATTAATTGTAAATTAATTAAACGTTTTCGTTCGAGAAATTGTTGATTTTTTTAACCATTTGAATAGGTCAATTGAATCAATTTGTTAATGATTAAATTATTCCGTTATATATGCTATTTTTGTCAACAGTGAAAACAATAACTATCCTCTCAATGGCCTGGATAATGATTGATTTTTTCGACAATATTTACACTAATCAACGCAGTCATTTTAAACATTTGGATAAAGTTCCGAAAAGTCCATACCGCCGATTAATTTGGAATTTCGTGTACCCGTGAATTTTGACTCGCTGATCACGAACAATGTAATGAAAATACCCGCAAATTTTATTTTCAAGGCTAAAACTCACAAAAACTGAGTTTTTAAAGTTTTTCTATTTTATTTTAATAAATGTTGATCTTAGAGAAAAATGTTTCCTACAAAAGTTGTAGCCTATAAGAAGATTGATCTTTGATGTTCTATACAGGTTTTGTCTAAAACCATTCTGTTTCGAGAAAAATGTGATGATATTCCAACAAGTACATTTTGCTAAACTCCATTAGTTTCAATATTATCGATCGAGTTTAGTCTTTAAAGTGCAGTTTAGTCTTTGAACCCAAACAAACCCAAACAAGCCCAAACAAAAAAAGCAAAAAATAAAATAACATACAAAAAAGCAATAATTAAACCTGCTCTTGAAAGACTAAACTCCAACTTTCCCGCGGTAAAGTGCGTAAGTAGATAATATCGAAACTAATGAAGTTTAGTAAAATCTACTTATTGGAGCATTATCCCATTTTTCTCGAAACAGAATGGATTTACCCAAAAACTGTACAGACCATAAAAGATCAATCTTTTCATAAGCTACAACTTTTGTCCGAAACATTTTTCTATAGGATCAACATTTATTAAAATAGAATAGAAAAACTTTGAAAAAAAATCAGTTTTTGCGAGTTTTGATCTTGACAATCAGATTTGCAAGTATTTTCACGATCATGTTCGTGATCAGCAAGTCAAAATACACGAGTACACGAAATTCCAAATTGATCGGCGGTATGGGCTTTTCGGAACTACACCCTCATGGTCAAAATAAATCTGCTGATTAGTTAAAAAATAAATATGAAGGAACTTTGTACAAAAAATTTATAATAATTGAATAAGTCGATACAAAAAAATCAATCAATGGGTTGAGAAAATCAATATAATAGAAATTCGTACAAACAAATTTCGGTAGTTAAATAAGTTAATTTAAATATTACTTAACTAATTGGGTACAAAAATTAATATGAAAGAAGCCCATACAAAAAATGCCTGGTAATTAAATAAGTTTATTTAAAACTCAGTTAATTAAAGAGGTAAAAAATATATAAAAGGGGTTTATTAAAGAATGTCTGGCAATTAACCCTTCCTTGATACACTTATACTTGGCCACGGCATTGCCCCACTGGGTAAATTTTCCCCGGATAGTACTTCATCCCTTAACAGCCCTTCGGTAGGTTTTTAGTGAAAAAAATCCGGGTTACACTTTAAACATATCTTAAAATGTCTCGATAATTAAAATTCGGAAAGTATAAAATTGAATTGTCTTAAAAAATTATTAAAAACTTTCAGTCTTAGGAGAGTGAGCATTCCATCCAAATTCGCCCGGGTCAAAATGACCCAGTGTGACAAGGAAGGGTTAAATAAAATAATTGAAAAATAAATTCCCTAAATAAGTAAAAAATAAAAACAATAAAATACATGCGAAAAATGTCCAGTAGTTTAACAAGTTGATTTAAAAATAATTTCACTAATATGTTAATAAAATTAATATGCGACAATTGATTAAAAAAAAAATTACTTCGGAAACGATTTTTTTTTAAGCGATCCTTTGGAACTACTGGATGACGAAGACGATTGTCTAATATCCCGAACTCCGCCGGAGGGATCCCGTCGCAACAATACCTGGGGTGACACGATGCACGACGAGATCGAGCTACCTTCGACGCCCCCGCACCCTAAGCTCGTCCCACGCGCGAAAATGATTCACACGTGCAAAAAGCGCGATCCGCGTCTCTCGACGTTGTCGGAGCTTCGCGGCACGAATTCGCAGCACTCGCAGAGCACGCAAACGAACGAGAGAACAATTCAACGGGTGACGAGCAAGCGCGACTGGTTGATAAGAAGAACGAGAAGCGGCCACGTATACGGCAAATATCCTTTGTAATACTTCGCAAGGACGATTTTCCCGCCATTCTTATCCAGGATCCGTCGAGCCGATCGATGAGTCCGGGCCTGCGCATTTTTTTTTCGCCGAAAAAAAATCGCCCGATCTCGCGGAGGGCAACGACGAAGGGAGGGCCGAATTTACACCGAAAAAATTCGGCGTTGAGGAGCCGTTTCTTCGCGTCACCACCTCGCTCTCTCCTCCCCAGACATTCCTCACTCTAATCACCGAGTCTCGATTATTTTCGAACTCGAGCGAATCCAATCGACCCACTTTTGCATCGACGCTTCTTTGCATCCCGCGTCCTTGATTATCCAATTAATTACACTCTATATCCCCTCCCTCCCCTTTTTTGTAGCTCCGGACTCGTTTTTGTAAGATATTTTTCACTTTTTGATGTTCGTTTATTTTTTTTACTCCAATATATGTTTACATATACATGTCGCTTTTGTGGAATTGTTCATTTTTCGTGGCGGAATTTACTACTTTTTCGACCGAGCACGAATCTTCGGTTTTTTGAAATTGTAATGGATTTTTGTCCCGATGAATGTTGATTTGTATATTTTTTTTGGAAAATATATTTTTATATTATATTTTCAAGTAATATATATATATATATATATATATATATATATATATATATATATATATATATATATATATATTGGGTTGGTAAGAAAGTCTTGCGACACTTTCCTTTCTATTAAAATATGTTTTCTTCTAACGAAGTTCTACAACATTCAAGAGTAGTATATTCAAGACTAGTCTAGAACCTTCCATGCCGTAGGGTATATAAGGGAGTCAGTTGTTCCGCGCAGACAGTACGAGCGAAGATGGATCATAGTGCACTTCGATCGATTGCATATTACGAATTTTTACAAGGGCGTTCTGCAAGAACCGCAGCCGCTAATATGTGTAGAATGTTCAAGGCCAACGTAGTTCATCATTCAACGATATCCCGTTGGTACCAGCGTTTCCGTTCTGGCGATACATCTTTTGAAGACAAACCTAGGTCCGGCAGGAAATCAACTGTTGACGATGAAGAACTACGAGCACTTACAAAGGCAAAGCCTAATACGTCGTCACGGGAATTAGCTTACAAACTCGACTGTAGCCATCCCACGATTCTCCAACATTTACAAAATCTCGGATACAGAAAAGTTGTTTCTTCTTGGACACCACACGATCACAGCGAATCAAACAAAGCGACACGCATGTCCATCTGTCTTTCACTCCTGCAACGTCCGCACAGAAAGGATTTTCTTCAAGAAATAGTCACTGGAGATGAAAGCTGGGTGCTTTATGTTAACTACACACGTAAGCGACAATGGCTACCGAAAGGAGAAAAACCAGATCCGACCCCTAAGCTGCCCCGTGAAGTGAAGAGAGTTTTACTCTGTTGTTGGTGGGATTCTGAGGGCATGCTATATTACGAACTGCTCCCATCCAACACCACGATAAATGCAAATACTTACTCTGCACAACTGCAAAAGCTGGCTGAAATTATCAAACAAAAAAGGCGTAAATGTCTCCAAGTTCGGCTTCTCCACGACAATGCTCGACCCCACGTAGCTAAGATGACACAACAATCTATTTTCGCAGCTGGGATGGGAAGTTCTACCGCATCCACCGTATTCACCAGACCTAGCACCTACCGACTACCATCTGTTTCGAGCTTTAAAAAATTATTTACAGGATAAAAAATTTGATAATGTCGCGGATCTCAAAAATACACTGGTCGACTTTTTCAATTCACGACCCAAAGAATTCTGGAGTGCAGGCGTGCAAAGTCTACCAGAGCGTTGGGCACGAGTTGTAGATACAGAGGGAGCATACATTACTGAATAATTGTTTACTGTTAAAATAAAATGTTTTTATATTTTACTCATGTTGTGTGTCGCAAGACTTTCTTACCAACCCAATATATACACACATATATATTTTCGAAAATTATATTTTTATATTATATTTTTAAATAATATATATATATATTATATTTTTAAATAATATATATATATTATTTTTTTTAATATATCACTTTTCGTCACGCGATAGAAAATCTTATACATTATGCTCTTTCCAAATTTCAAGTGAATCGGACGAATAGATTTTGAGCTACGACTTGCACCGTTTTGTGAAACATTCCGTCGAGCAAAATGCAAAAAAGGGTAACTCGCAACGGGGCGATCTGGCTCTTCACAAAAATCGTCACACCTCCAAATTCGAAAAAGACAGACATTTTTTAAAGAACCCCTTTTACCAGGTGTAGAAGTATGAAACTGGATATTTTTGTAAAAATTACTCCCCCGTTGTTTGAAAATGATAAAAAATATTTTATTCAAAATAATCTCCATTGCTATTTATACATTTTTCCCACCTCTCCGGCAGTTTACGAATGCCACGCCAAAAAAACAGTTCTTTTGAAGCGAACCAGTTGTCGAGCCATATTCGTACATTTTCATACGAATTGAAGCGTTGCTTAGCGAGAGCGTGTCCCATTGATGCGAATAGATGATAATCGGACGGAGCCAAGTCTGGAGAATAAGCCGCATGCGCTAGTATTAGACATGCGCAAAACAGTGCTTTATAAAGTAATGTGATATGGCATTATATTCAGTACCGAGTAATATTACATTACAACATCACCCTAAACATCACTCGAGATAGCGCCCCCTGCGGCAGCTCACTATCACGTCTTGTGTGATATTGTAATGGAATGTTAAGGTGTAATATAAAGTAATAGATAGATTAGCACCCGTATTCATAGTCGTTCCTTAAGAAACAAGGATTCCTCATTCCGCGTTTCGTTGTAAATGCGAAATGAGGAATCCTTATTTGTTTAGGAACGACTATCTTTCTGAGGGAGTCGGCACTACTTCGATCTCATTATCGATATTTCTATTGGGAAGAGATACAAGCTGTCTGTCGCTATTTACTTGAATTGTAGGATGGATGGCTGTCACATGTCGGCTCAGGCTTCCTATTGAGCTGGAAGAAATTGCCAATATACGCGAGCAGTAATATGTATTGCATATGTATTGCATATAACTATATACACTCGACTGACATCAGCGCTCGCCGTCGGTTGAGCACTAAACCCAGTCTGATATATTACGCGATATATGACCCGACACTCTACCGATAACAGCGCTCCCCGTCGGTCGAGCACTAAACCTAGCCTTAGTGTGATGTGTAATGCTTAATTTGGTCGAGTCATGTGTAATGCTACAGTACGTGGTCCGGTGATATTACGCGTAATGCATCAATCGCATTACTTACACACGTCTAGCTAGTATTTCCCAACTGAACGCCTCGATCGTTTCCCTGGCCCGTTTTGCTGTGTGTGATGGAGCATTGTCACGGAGCAAAATTACTTCGTGTTGCCTTTTTCCATATTCTGGTCTTGCAAACGAATGGAGACGGCTTTCTGCGTCACATTCAATTGATCCGCGAGTTCTTGTTTACTTTGAGTATCATCTTCATTCAGTAAGGCTTGCAATTCGTTGTCTGCGAACTTTTTCGGTGGTTTCCCACGCTCGTCGATTCTCACGCCAAAATCGCCACTTTTGCATTTTTTGATCCACTCCAAACACTGTGCTTTACCAAGAGCATGTTCACCGTAAGCTTCGACAAGCATTCGATGCGATTCTGCAGCAGTTTTCGTCAAATGATAACAGAAAACCAATGCTATCCGCAAATCGTAGTTCGTAGGCACTAAACTCCACATGTTTAAGGTTATAGAAAAATATAGGCCTCCGAAGTAATGTGGTGCCCATACGGTCACTTTCCGATCTTACCAACGCCGTCCAAGACAACTAGCGCCAACGGAGTCAGCGCGAACTAAGGAACAAATTCCTTATGGACTTTCCCCTCTAATAAAAATATGAATAATTTAGGTTCGAACTCAACCGCCAAAGCTGTAGCGTTAAACTCTTGTTTGTTAAGACAAAATATAAAAGTATTGAGTTTTCTAATTAAAGGTAATAAAAGATACAGCTTTCTTCAGTTTTCCGGTCCTTAAGCCTAGTTCCCGTGCACGAGCGTCCACAATTGGTGACCCCGCAACGTTGATTACATTCGATCCGTCTTATTTTTTACGGACGCTAACCTCGATAAGCCACGCCGTGAACATGGCCTTTTTTCGTACGCCGAAGTCTACCTTGAATATTCCGAAGGAAGATCCCCAGCCAGAGAATCAGAGTGAGGGTTTTGACGATTCACGAGACGTCGAAGTAGGATTTCGCGGATTTGCCAACGGATTTCGTACAGTGAAAATTCCGAGATTCTGGCCAGAAATGCCCGACGTATGGTTCGCCCAGGTAGAGTCAACGCTTCGCTCGCAAGGTGCTCAGACAGATACAGAGATGTACGACGCCGTACTTATGGCTCTCGATACCAACACGGTCCGACAAGTCTCAGACATCGTTCGCCGGCCCCCGGAGACAGACAAATTCAACGCACTCAAGGCCGCGATCGTCAAACGACTGAACGACTCGAGAGAACGACAGCTGCAGAAGTTTCTCAACGAAATACAGCTTGAAAATCGAAAACCCTCACAGTTGCTTCGTGAAATGCAGGATTTAGTCGGCGAAGGCGTACGCGAGGACTTATTGCGCACGAGGTTCATACAATGCATGCCGACCGGTATTCGCTCCTTCCTCGTAGGAAGTTCCGAGTTGTCCCTCGACAAACTGGCCGATACTGCTGACAGACTGATGGAGTCATGCCCTGGACACTCGGTGATGTCCGTAGAAGGACAACAGGAGGTCCACGCTATCGCCCAACGACCGGGACTCAACGAGAGAAGACTGAGCAACATCGAAACCACCCTGTCGAGAATGGTCACGCTCCTCGAGAAGATGTGTGTCGAAAAACAAGCGAACAGGAATAACGCAGAGGGTCAACGACAGTCCAGACCACGATCCCGCAGCAACTCGAGAGCCCACGTGGATGGTGTTTGCTTTTTCCACGCAAAATACGGCAAGGATGCGAGAAAGTGCCTTCTCCCTTGTGCATACAAGCCATCGGAAAACTAGTGCCGCCGACTTCGATCCAGACGGTAGGAGTAGGCGGTCCGGAAGAAGGGGAAATCCGTCTGTTCATCAAGGACAAAATTTTGGACCAACCTTTTCTCGTCGACACCGGATCCATAGTCAGTGTTTACCCCCTCCACGCTATGCCGAGGAAGACTCCGGAGGACGATTTTAAGCTTTACGCAGCAAATCAAACAGAGATAAAAACGTTTGGAAATACGCTTCTGACGTTGAACCTCGACCTTCGCCGATCGTTCCCCTGGGTTTTCGTGATCGCTGACGTCAGCAAGGCCATCATAGGAGCAGATTTTCTTAAAAAATACGAGCTTCTTGTCGACCTCAATGGAAACAGGCTCATCGACAAAACAACAAGTCTCTCGACGCCAGGTACGCAAGAAAAAACGAAAATCTATAACGTATCTACCATAAATCAACAGGATCGCTACGCCGAGCTCCTCCAGGATTTCGTGGACATTACGATCCCGACCGTGTCACCGCCTCCTGAGGACAAATCCGGAACCGCTCATTTCATCGAAACAACCGGTCCCCCGGTCTCACAACGTCCCCGCAGGCTGGTAGGAGAGAAGCTCGAGGCACTGAGAAGCGAGATTCAGTATCTACTGGACATGAAATTCATTCGCCCGTCAAAGAGCCCGTGGAGCAGCCCGGTTCACTTGGTGAAGAAATCCAACGGTTCCTGGCGTCTCTGCGGAGATTTCAGAGCCTTAAACGCAAAAACCATCCCTGACAGATATCCCACGGGTCACTCACACGATCTATTTCAGAGGCTTCACGGGAAAAATATATTTTCGGCCATTGATTTAAAACAGGCCTACCACCAGATCCCGGTCGCTAAGGACGACGTCGAAAAGACCGCCATCGCGACACCGATCGGCCAATTCGAGTACCTGGTGATGCCGTTCGGCCTCAGGAATGCCTCTCAGACATTCCAGCGTCACATGGATTCAATCTTCCGCGACTTGGAATACGTCGTAGTATATATAGACGACATTCTAATCGCCTCCGTCGACGATCGCCAGCACCTTTCTCACCTACGGGAGGTTTTCAGCCGTTTGAGGAGACACCGACTTATCATAAACACCGACAAGTGTCAGCTCGGAAAGGAGGAACTCGTCTTCCTCGGATATAAAATCTCTGGGAAAGGGTTCGAACCACCTTCCGCAAATATTCAAGCAATCGCCGAGTTCCCGCAGCCGACAACAATTCAAGAGCTTCGCCGGTTCCTCGGTCTCATCAATTTTTATCGTCGCAGTATTCCGCGCATGGCCGAACTTCAGGCCCCGCTCAGCGAGTTTCTCCGAGAGTCAAAGAAGAACGATAAACGTCCGGTGCCCTGGGACCCGCAGTCTATCGAAACCTTCAACAAATGTAGAGAAGCGATCGTGAATGCCACTCTCACGACGTACTTAGCTCCTGACACGCCGTTACGATTGACCACAGACGCCTCTACGTTCGCGGTTGGTGCCGCTCTCGATCAATTGGAGGATGACACGTGGAAGCCGGTGGGATTTTTCTCCCGGAAATTATCGCCAACTGAACAACGATACAGTACTTACGACCGCGAACTGCTCGCCATTTTTGCGGCAATAAAACACTTTCGGCACATCTTGGAAGCGAGACCATTCGTCGTAAGAAGTGATCATCGTCCGCTCACCTACGCGTTCAGACGAAAATTGGAACAAGCGTCGGAACGGCAGCTCAGGCAATTGGATTTCATCGCACAATTCGCAACTGAAATTGTATATTTGAAAGGCGAAGATAATACCGTGGCCGACGCTCTTTCGCGAGTAAAAGAAACGTGCGCGATCGACATGCCTCGAGCCCTTTCCGCTAACGAGATCGCCGAGACCCAAAACGAGGACGTTGAGCTACAACAAATACTGCGGAACGACACGTCGCTGAATCTGCAACGCCTCACCGCCGAGCCGGGGGTTCAACTCTGGTGTAATATCAACGAAGGAATCGTTCGCCCGTACATTCCCATGAGCCTCCGTCGTCGAGCGTTCGACTCTATGCACGCCTTGTCTCATCCAAGCATCCGCACAACTAGTCGCATACTACGTCAAAAGTACGTGTGGCCGAGCATCAGGAAGGACGCGACAGAGTGGGCACGACTATGTGAACCCTGTCAACGCGCAAAGGTCCACCGTCACAATAAAATTCAACCTAATCATATCAGCATTCCAGACAGCCGCTTCAACCATGTTCATCTTGACATCATCGAACTTCCGGTAAGCGAGGGCTTCAGGTATTGCCTAACAATAATCGACCGTTTTAGCCGTTGGCCGGAGGCAATTCCGATCCGCGATATCACTGCGGACTCCGTGGCCTCCGCGTTCTTCGACGGCTGGATATATCGTTTTGGAACACCACTCACTCTCACCACCGACCAGGGCAGCCAGTTTGAATCGGCGTTATTCACTGCTCTTGCCAATCTCATCGGTTCGAGACGCATACGAACCACCCCATACCACCCCGCATCAAACGGGCTGGTAGAGAGGTGGCACCGTACTGTGAAAACTGCGCTGATGTGCAGTCGTCCGACTCCGTGGACCAAGATTCTCCGGACTGTTCTCCTGGGCTTACGCACAACATACAAGGAAGACCTGGGGGCCTCATGTGCAGAAATGTTGTACGGGTCGACTATCCGCCTACCGGGTGAGTTTTTTGTCAATTGTGAGATGCCGGCCGAACCCAAAATTTTCGTCGAGAAGCACCGAGAGTTTATGCGTGGGCTACGACCCACTCCGACCGCCCACCACAACAAAGTGAGGATGTTTGTCCAAGACGAGCTCTATACGGCCTCACATGTATGGATCAGGGTTGACGCTGTCCGTAGGCCCCTGGAGCCTCCGTACGAGGGCCCATACAAGGTCATAGAGCGTTTGGACGACCGCAGATTTGTCATTGACGTCAACGGCCAACACAAAACTATCTCAGTCGAACGACTTAAAGCAGCTTTCCGGAACAAAGAAGATCGTTGCGACGGAGAAAAGCCACCAGAGTCAAGCATCGCACCTCACCAACGGGGATCGACTGTAGACCCACCCCTCCGCACCTACCAAAGAAAAAAAGTCAGTTTCGTCCCTGAAAAAAGCTAGTCAGTTACTAGGGGAGGAGTGGTGTGGTGCCCATACGGTCACTTTCCGATCTTACCAACGCCGTCCAAGACAACTAGCGCCAACGGAGTCAGCGCGAACTAAGGAACAAATTCCTTATGGACTTTCCCCTCTAATAAAAATATGAATAATTTAGGTTCGAACTCAACCGCCAAAGCTGTAGCGTTAAACTCTTGTTTGTTAAGACAAAATATAAAAGTATTGAGTTTTCTAATTAAAGGTAATAAAAGATACAGCTTTCTTCAGTTTTCCGGTCCTTAAGCCTAGTTCCCGTGCACGAGCGTCCACAGTAACTTTCGTGGTGGCGCCGCGCAACGGCTGCCGCTGGCAAAACTTGGATTGGCGCATGGCGGTTAAATCAAACCGGCACAAACACGAAAGAGCTAGGCTTGAGCAAGCATCATCGATTGTAGATCTCACATTGTGAATGGAATGTGCTTGTAAATAAAATAAAATAGTGTGATGGAACTGATAACGATTACTTGCGGATTTCAATGTGTCCTCATGACTTTCTTTCGCCCTAAAAGTATCTATAGGTATGTGACGAAGAGAATGTTAATGAAATTGCGTACATTGGCTGCACACAAATTTTTTTCTGCCGCACAACAAAATTTCTGTTTAAATTATTGTTTGCATAGGAAATTTATATAAAGGATGTTGTAACACAGGCAGAAAACCTTCGACAGTCATCATGTATCGGAAGTTCGCGAAATTGTTGCTGGTGAGAAAAGGACTGTGATGGGAAAAGTTCGTCCTCAAACACGCGTCAACAATCCCAAATATGACGTGAAACGCTGTTTTTACAACGTAAACATCACACGCGGTCCTGTCATTCACGCAAACACCTGATTTAAATGGCGACCGGCATACTGCACTAGCAGACGAAAACCAATCCAAGTTTTGCCAAAACTCGCCGCAAGGGCTGCGCCACTAGAGTTACTTCGGAGGCCTATACCGGTGTAGGGAACTTGGGTTGTGTGTTGAAAATCAGGCCCCTGTTGCCATCAGTCATACATGGCTCGCGTAATGTCCGTCCTTTTTATTTTCAATCGCTGCTACGTGTAGCGCTAGTAGTCACCTGCTCGATAACCATATGTATGCCCTATAACCTGTGAACCAGCCGAACCCACCAAACAATAGAGAAAATGTTTATTATAATCATTATTATAATATGATTATTTTAATCGTTTGAAATTATGTAACTAGAGATGTATTTGTTTTTTGGCAGTTAGAGACCGAGAAGTAAGTGTATGCGCGGGGGTCCATTTCTTAACAAGCATGAAAATTTAAAGCAATAAATCGATACATATAAATATGAGGAAAAATATATTTATTTCTCTTGAATAATTTTTAAATTATCAATTGCCGCTCAGCGTCCTTTGATAATTATAACCTACACACAATACAGAAGGCACGTCCTGGTAAGCAAAAATACACTTCACTGATCGCGGATTGATTTTTTAGCATTTAAAATGTTCTGAAGATTTTATTTTACTCATAAGCCACAAGTCACAGCACAACCGTAAAACGCGTAAAACTCCAAATACTTCGAAAATGTTATTATATCGAGCATGGAACGCGCATGCGTAAAAGAAACCGAGCAGATGACTACTAGCGCCACGAAGTGGACTGTAGCGCAATCAAACATCCCGGACAACACCCGAGTAATTTATTGCCATAGGAATAGTACCCAGTGTCAGGAGGCTGTTGAAAATCTTCGTCAGCTGTTAGAGAGAGATGATGGCGCTGCAGAAGCTGTCTTACGGTCCCGAAACTGATGGCTAGCACCATCTGTAGGGAAATTCCGGTTTCATACTTCTACACCTGGTGTATATTTTTGTACCTTTTCAATCAACTGATTTTTAAATTAACTTATTTAATTACCAGGCCTTTTTTGTATGGACTTCTTTTATATTTATTTTTGTACCTAATTAGTTAAGTAATATTTAAATGAACTTATTTAACTACCGGAATTTGTTTGTACGAACTTCTATTATAATGATTTTCTCAACTCTTTGATTGATTTTTTTTGTATTGACTTATTCGATTACTAAAATTTTTTATAAAATATGAAGTTCCTTCGTATTTATTTACAAAATAAGGGTGTAGTTCCGAAGAGTCCATACCGCCGATTAATTTGTAATTACGTGTTTCCATGTATTTTAAGTCGCTGATCACGAATATCATGGTACAAATAAATACCTGCAAATCTCATTTTCAAGATCGAAACTCACAAAAACTGATTTATTCAAACTTTCTCTATTTTATTTTAATAAATGTCGATCTTATAGAAAAATGTTTGCAACAAACATTGTAGCTTATTAAAAAATTTGGTCTCGTATGTTTCATACAGTTTTTGTGTTAAACCATGCTGTTTCGAGAAAAATGTAATAATGCTCCAATGAGTACATTTTGCTAAACCCCATTAGTGTCGATATTAATTTTTGGAATTTTTTGAATTTTTACAGAACCTCGTTACTAATTAAGGGGTAACAGCACTGTAAGATTTTCAAAAAATATATTTTTTATTGGCTCAAGAGATGCTTTGAACCATCTAGAATAAAGGAAAAAAGTTTGGTACCTGTAAAAAAAGCCTGTGTGCGTCTGCGGTGGCAGTAGCTGGCCCGCGTGCGAGACGTCGAGCGTTTTTCTCGGAACACAATTGTTTAAAACGACACGCAGCATAATTCCAACAATTTTCTTTTTATTCACTCGAAATTTTGAGCACATGTTTAAAATGACATTTCGAAGAGAAATACGTACGGAATTTTCCATAAGTTAATTTTAAGCCTATTTATTAACAAATGATTGTCCTTTTTTCCGGCGAAAATTGAGTTATTACTTCGTTACCTTTAGGAATTTTACCTCCTAAAGGTAAAACTCTAGGCTACAAAATGATGCAGTGGAAAAAAATAGTCTTTTATATATTTTGAGTTTATGCAGACCCCTCAACGCAATGAGTAATGATCGCCGAAAATTATCTTCGGGCTTTATAGGTCTCAATTATGTTGATTGTTAATTTCTTTGAGAGTGCATTTTAATTGTTCCGTATTTATTCGTCATTCGGGGAAATTTATACATTATTCGACGAAATATTTGTCGATTTGCATATGCACTGATATTTTTATTTATCAAATGTGCGTTTGTTCGAACTTTATGCATCCTTTTCATCTACATCTCGTTAAGTAAACATTTTTTTTATAAATATTTTTTATTTCCCAGTTCTAACTCCAACAGTATCCTCTGGCGGACTTTTACGCATCAAGTTAGTAATAAAGTATTAATTTATTATTATTCACATTTTAGATTATTATTATAGTTCCTCTTTATTTATTATTCGCATTTTCTTAAAAAAATTCGTGTTTATTTAAAAGTTACAAATTAAAATTTACACATGAGTTTTATACGATATTTTTTTTAAAATTGATTTTTATTGCCGAACAATCACAGAAATAATTGCAACGTAAATAATTATTGAGAGATAAATCGTGGCCGAGGAATTTTCAACATCCTCGTGAATTGTTCCCCGCGCTATGACGTTCAACAATGCCAGAGTGCCGTTCATGTGATCCATCAGATGTTGCGATTTCAGATCACGTCGATCCTTGATCGTAGGTCCGAGATAAAAAGCGAAACTCTTTTCGATCCCTAGATGCACTTTTGCCCAGTCTTCGATGAATCCAGCGCTCAAATTAATCAGACAACTACTCTGACCATAATCGTAAGATCCTTCGACGTGATTGCTAAAAGTTTCCACTGCTCTTTTCGATATTTTCCGCTGCAAAAATTATTTGCCACATAAGTAGTTCTCCAAGTAAGTAGAAACCGGAAGTGCCCAAGAAACAGGGGGGAGGGGGGGAGCAAAAGTTTGAGGGATGGAATTACAAAAAAAGTTCAATCACGTTACAAAAAAAAATCAATGCTCGAAACCAAATTTATTTTTTTTAAAAGAATTATGTCACAGAAAAAATAACAAATGCTCCAAACCAAATAAATGTTATTAAAAAAAAACAATTACGTTACAAACAAATTTTCAATGCTCCAAATCAAATTTATTTTAAAAAAAACAATTTTGTCACGGAAAAAATAAAAAATGCTCTAAACCAAATTAATTTAAAAAAACAATTACGTTAAACAAATTTTTAAAGCAGCAAACCAAATTAATTTCATTTAAAAAAACATATACGCCATAGGAAAAAGTTTTAAAAGCTTCAAATCCAATTTCTTTTTTTTCAATTCAATTACATCACAGAAAAAATAAAAAATGCTCCAAAACGATTTTATTTGATTAAACAAAAAAATCCCCAGCTGTCAAATGACAGATCCTTTTGTAGATTTATCCTTACGAAACTGTCCACATTACGAGGAGTCTCGAAAGTGTCCGAGAAAGGATAAACCAACATTTGTTTTCCCTCTTTGAGGGCCACGAAGGTATCGAGACGGTCGTCGAACGCTGCCAGTGTGTCTCTTAAGCCTCGAGTCTCCGAAGCAGTGAACGGGACCTCTCCCGGATAATTTGTATCGCAAGGACTGTTTGCACCTACCAAAAAAATAAACAAAGTTCTAGAATAGACGAATATTTTTTTTTCCTCTTTATTAGAGTAATTAGAGCACTGACAGTCCAGCCACTGATACTCGAAGTTCAAATCCAAATCCAGTCCGAAACATTGGTCCTCAGTGTCCGGCATTTCTTGAACATTCTTTCGCCAATTTCTCTTCTAGAAAAAATCAAAGAAAATTGGCCAATTTTTCTTCTAGAAAAAAAAAATGTTTGCCAATTTCTCTTCTAGAAAAAATCAAAGACAAAAATATATTGCGGACAAAACGCACGGTGATATTTTGCGCCACTGTGGAGGTGAACGAAAAAAAATTATCGAGGCTGCCGAGCAATAAAATAACTTTGCACATATTATTTTTAAAGATCCCTCTATTTGTAGTAATTTTAATTCGTCTCTTTAGAGGCTCGCAAAAGAAACCAATAAAAATAGAGAAGATATTGATATTTATGTTTAATTTTGTTTGGGTTTGTATGTGAAAACGTATGTTCATAATAATTTTTTCAATAATACTTTTTATATGTGTTTTAAGTCATCACTCTAGAAAAAAATCTTAAAAATATCGAAGGAAATAAAATTAAAGTGGATATTGACATTATTCTTATAAATATGAATTTAAAAAAAAGACATATTGCATGTGCATGTGTGTCATTTTTTAAATATTAAAATTCGATTATTTCATAAATATATATATGTGTATAAAAATATTTCAGATAATTTTAATTCGTCTCTTTACAGGCTCGCAAAAGAAACCAATAAAAATAGAGAAGATATTGATATTTATGTTTAATTTTGTTTGGGTTTGTATGTGAAAAAGTATGTTGGTAATAATTTTTTCAATAATACTTTTTATATTTTGTTTTGAGTCATCACTTTTGAAGAAAATCTTAAAAATATCGAATGGAAGAAAATTGAAGTGGATATTGACATTATTCTTATAAATATGAATTAAAAAAGAGACATATTGCATGTGCATGTGTGTCATTTTTTAAATATTAAAATTCGATTATTTCATAAATATATATGTGTGTATAAAAAAATTTCAGATATTCAAAAATAATATGGATATGAATATTGGTCTTCGAACTTACGTTTTTTTTTACATGAAAGAATTATATAAATATATATGCATGTATCGGTTTGTTTTGGTGCTTTTGGATTTGGGTGTAGTTGTTTTTACATCAAAATTCAAATATTTTTCAAATATATAATATATATTTTTAAAATATTTGAATTTTGATGTAAAAAAATATGACTCTTCACAACTACATTTTTTAATATAAAAAAAATTGTAAGTATGTTTGTGCACGTAAAATATTTATTTATATTAATACAAAATTTTGAAAACAAATTAAAAAAATACTGAGACAAAAATAAAATTTTCATTTCATTTTTTTTATTTATGAAATTGAATGCCGAAGTTTTTTTTAGGAATTACTCTCGTGTCACTCCTGGTGATTTCATAGCCATCAGGATTGAGGACCGGAACGATCCACCAATCGAAATCTCGTTCGTCGGTTCGATTCGCATTGATTATTAATTCCGTCGCGAGGAAAATCGCAGACTGTACGGCGTACCAATCACTCCCATGAATTCCTTAAAAGAGACGACACATCAAGCAGTGTAATCCCATCTCGCGCGGCGCGGCTAATGTCTGCCCGCGTGCGACATAAATTACTGATTCGCGAATCGAGAGAGAGAGAGAAACCTGCCACAACGACGATTATTGGATTTTCCTCGCGTGCTCCGAGAATACTCGACGAGATTCGAATCGTGAGAATTTCGTTGCCAAAATTCGTATGGACGATTTTCCAACTTTCGTTGTGATACCTGAGCGGAAAAATCACTGCTCGACCGTGGGCCGATTTTTCGAGCTGGTTGAGGTACTCGTATATCTGAACATTTCGATAATAATGCCAAAAATGTATCGCCGATTTTTTTAAACGAAATATATTTTTTCTAATGTTTTGTCATGGGAATAATAAAGTTTTTTAAAATGACTTTTTATCCATAATTTTCTCTTCTTTTTATTAATATTTCTGATTATTTATTTATGATTAGAATTAATATTTGTGATTTTTTCAGAATTTTCTATCTATTTTTTTATCAATTACGTTTTTCGATTTTTAAAGGGTTTATCGAGGAGCATTTGTGGAACGTTTTCGGTTGGAAACTTTTCCAGGTCAGGATCCGATTAAAAAAAAATAAATTGGAAATGAGCTTTTTATCCATTTTTTCAGAGTTTTAGAGGAAAAAACTCCAAAAACATTTTTAAGTGTTGAAAGAAATAATCAGTCATTGAAAATGTCGAAATATTTGTTTACTGTTAATTAAAGTTGAAACTCTAATTGTTTAAAACATTTGTTGATGATCTTTTAACATTATAGGTATTTTAAATAAATATTATAAATATTGATGAACAACTTGACATTATTCGATTTAATTGAATGAAATTGATTTCGTTAATCAATTTGATCGATTTGCAAAACATGTACAATTTTTATCATTCTTACTGAATTGCCAAGTACTGGAATTGTTATGAAATAAAATCTTCAGCTCCGAATGTACTCTTTAAATATTATTTTTCAAATTTTACGTGTCGACACATCGACAGATTTTTTTCCCACCTCGTAGAGACTCGGAAATGACGAGTAACTATAACCTTTCGCTCTACGAGCCACGAGATAACGCGTCGTTAATTTCGCTGGCGAAGTTTCAAATATTTCGGAATAATTCGATCCTTCAGGATAACGTCGATCGAATTCATTTTGATACGAGTTCAACACGGTTTTCAGGACATTTTTTGACTCCTGTTTAGAATTCGACGTCTTGTTGGGTGAATGAAATTTCAGATGGGCTGTCGTATTTCCGGTGCATTTTTTTTCGGACGCCAAACGGTCTGGATCGATGTCCGATCCGGAGAAATCCAACTTCCGGCTTCCGGTATCGAAACGCCGGGGACCGAGCTCCGAAAATTCTTGACAATCGATTCCAAACGAATTCTCGACATTTGGACAGAAATACGTGCAGGTTAAATCGAGGCGGAGCAAAAACGCGAAAAGAAAACAGAATTTGGAAATTTTCGTATTTTTTGACATCTCGGCGGACGTGGGTAAAAAAAATCTCCAGGGATAAAGAAGAAATGTAGTCACGCGGCAAAAAATAGAACTAAAGCTGTGAAGTTGGGTTTTTTTTTATCAGACATCACTTTTTAACTGTGTTCGTCTTTTTATTATTTTTGAAAAATAAATCATATTGTTTTTCATATTTCCAAATGATTTAATAAATGCTTTATTCCACTTGTATACCCTTTCGGGCTTTTACATTCTCCGTTCCTTCCCACCTTGCTTCGCTTACACTATTCTTAAACTTAGAATTAGAATGACCGATAAATTACATTTACATTTACACACGAGTACCTTAGGTTAAAATCACATTTCTCCTCCCCCTTCTCTTTCAGTCGCCTCTGCCCTCCTCTTCGCTAACCTTTCAAACTGACTCACCATCTCACACATTTCTTCAATTATCTCTTTCCCCTCCAGGGCCTCGACCCATCCCGCTCGTTCGCTCTGGTATTGTTTCGTCCACATTTCAAAGTCTCTTACCACCTTCTGGTCTATTTGCAGCTTCGCGTCCTCGCATTCCCCTATGTGCTCTAACGTTTCCGCCTCCCTCTTACACACTCTACATCGCGTCTGGGAAAACCCCTTTTCCGCCTCCCTTCCCACACTCCCGCATCGCATTCTTGCCCAAATTTCCTTAATTTCTCCTCTTATATTTTGTTTCTCCCAATATTCTTCCATTCCGACCTCCTTCTTCCTATCCTGATATTCTCTACAATATCTCGAGCCCCTGATTTTTTCCCAATTCTTTTGTATCTCTTGGTCCACCATCTTTTGCACTGCTCTTCTAGCCTTTTTCTCCCACTCTGTTTTATTTCCTCTTCTTAGTACGTCTCCTATTTGCCCCTCTCCCGCCTGATTCATTGCGTCTATTACTTCCTTTCCCCACTTAGTCGGGTTTCCATTCTGCATCTTTCTTGCTTCTTCCATCAGACTTTTTTTGGCCATCTGGCCTCTCCCATTTCCAATATGTTCCCTATATATTTTGCAGCTCTTTTTTTCATTATCACGTCTATCCCCTTACACCCTGCTTCCATCTTCCATATATAGTCCGGTGTGTTCTTTCGCAACCCCATTGCCATTTTTGTGTATCTTGCTTGCATTCTCTCAATTCTTTCCCTTCTTTTCCACCCCCAGATTTCAACCCCATAAAGCAATCCGCTTCTTGCTATCGCCTCCGTTATTCTTAATCTGTCTTTCAAGTTCCCTATCCTTGCTCTTTTTGCTATCCCCCATGCTCCATTGATTGCTTTTCTTATCCTGCCTTCTATCATTCTTATATGTTTTTCGAAGGTGTTACCTGTTGAAAACCATATTCCCAGGTATTTATATTCTCTCACTACCTCCAGCCTTTTGCCGTTCATCTCCCACTCCTTCTCTTTCTTTCGCCTACCCCCTTTCCTAAATATCACGATCTTCGTTTTTTCTATATTCACTTCTAAACTGTTTTTCGCTACGTACTTTTCCAGTTCTCTCAGCATTCCCCTTAACCCCTCTCCCGTGTCCGCTACCAGCACCACATCATCTGCAAACTTTAGTGCGTATATTTTCTCCCCTCCTATCACCGTACCCCCTTCCTTCTTGCGCTTCCATCCCTCCTCCATGTCCTCTATGTACCAGTTAAACAGTGTGGGGCTTAATGCGCATCCCTGTCTAACCCCTCTCCCTGTTCTGAACTTGCCTGTTACTCCTGCTTCCGTTATTATTTCGTTCTGCGTTTCCTTATATATTTCCTGGATCATTTTCATCAGTCTACCTTGGACTCCCGCCTTCTCCAGTTTCTTCATCATTTTCCCCCGGTGTACCGAATCAAACGCTGTCTTAAGGTCTACAAATGCTGCGTACAGTTTTCCCCCTTTCATGCTTAGGTTTTTGTTAATAAGTGCATTCAGCACAAAAACGTGATCGCGTGTCCCCCTCCGTTGTCTAAACCCCGCTTGTCCTTCCGTCAACATCTCCTTCCCTTCTAATAGCTGCCTTAGCCTTTTGTTCATTATCCTCGTCAGTATTTTGTACCCCACATCCATTAGTGTTATCCCTCTATAGTTCTTAACTACCCCTGTGTCCCCTGCTTTATGTAACGGAAAAATTCTGCCTATTTCCCATCCTCTTGCCATTTTTCCCTCTTCCCACAGTCCTTTTATTATCTCCTGCAGTTCGTTCCTCCCTTCTCCAGGTAGTCCCTGGAAAAACTCCACTGCTAGCCCATCTTGTCCCGCCGCCTTTCCTCGTTTCATTCTTCTTACCGCTTCTTCTATTTCTTTTGTTTCTATTTCTCTGCTTGCCCTTTTTTCTAGCAGCCTGTTTCTCTCCTCTCTTTCACCTCCTTTTTCTGCACTTCCTCTTTCCGTATTCCCGACTTCTGAGCTTGTTGCACCCTCCAATTCGGCATTTTCTCCTCCTAGTAGTTCTCTGAAGTGTTTTGTCCATTCCTCTTCCCCTATTTTGTTATTCCTAACTGCTTTCCTCGACTTGAAGGGTCTCAATGCCTTCCATAGCTCTGTCTGATTTGTGCTTCCATTCACCGCGTTCCATTTTTCTTCCCATCGTTTCTCCTTTTCCCTTTTCCTCATCTTCTTTAGCTCCCTTCTTGCCTCTCTCAATTTTTCTTTCTCTTCTACCCCCCTTTTTTCCAAAAAATCCTTTAGTTTCTTCCACACTAACCTCTTCTGCTCTCTTATTTCCCTGCTTGGTCTCTTCTCTCCTTCACCACTGCCTCCAACCCACCTCACCATTCCCGCTGCCCTCGCCGCTTCCCGCATCACCTCTATCAGTGTGTCCCATCTATCCCTCACCTTTCCTTTTTTTTCTTTCGTTTCCCATATAGTTCGGAAGTTTTCCTCGTACACTTTTGCGTGTTCTTCTTTCCATGCTATCCTCTTCTCTGTACCCCCTCTTTTCCGTTTTGTTCTTTCTTGTTTTCCCCCTCCTTTTTGTATCTGTTCGCATCGCTCCATTGTTATGACTATTGGTAGGTGATCTGACTCTGTTCTCTGGTCTATCCTAATTTCCTTGACTATCCGTTCTGCTTGCGAGTTAATTAGTACGTAGTCTATGACGGAACCCCCTTCTCCCTGTTCTCCAATATAAGTCAGTTCTCCTTCTCTATCCCCCTCCCATCTTCCATTTCCAACCGTCATTCCATTTTTTATACAGAAGTTTATCAACCTCGTCCCCTCGCCATTTCTTGTTTTATCCTTCGATCTTCTTACGGTGCCCCCTTCCTCTCTGTCCAGTATATCTGCCTGATCTTCTCCAATCCTTGCATTAAAATCTCCGATTATTATCCCACTCTCTCCTTCTTCCTCTATCTCCTCGATTATTCTTTCCAACTCTTCCTCCAGTTCCCTTAAGTTCCTGTTGTATATTGTTACTATTGTCCCTTTCTCCCGTCTATCCTTGCCTAGCTGTACCCCCTTCACAATTATTCCTCCTTCCCACTCCTTCGTTTGTCCTCCTTCTAGCAGTACTTTCCTTATTCCTACCAACTGTCCTCCTTTAGCTCTCCCTTTCCTTCTTTCTCTCGTTGCTGCTTTTGTGGTCCATATGAAGTCTTTTTCCAATTTTCCTATGACTCGTTCCTCTGCCTCCTTTTCTAACCAGGTTTCCTGCACCGCTATCACATCCATTCCTCTCAGCCATTCCCAAGCCTCCGCCAACTTCCATACGCCTGCGATATTCCAGCTAACTATGCGTATCCTCCGATATACGGGTGTTTCCGCCAGTGTTGCTCCCTCTGCCGATTCTCCATTCTCGTTCCTCTCTGCTGCCTGAGTCGCTCGTAGTCCCCCGACGCCTCAAGTTCTCCTTTCCTCTCGTTCCATGTCTTCCAGCTCCCATCTACTTGCATCTTGAGGTATCCTACTCTTGTTTTCCTTCCCTCGTAGCTCATCCGTTCGGCATACTCTTCGATCCATCCTTGCACCTCTCTTTCTCTCTCTGTCCTATCGTCTTCTATTCCCATCCTTCTTCCTCTTGTTCCCTTCATTATCTTTATTTTGTTTTCCATCGATACAGTTTTTATTACTATGCCGCACTCGGTCTCCTTCCATCTCGAAAATCTTGGTTTAACTCCTGTTCTCTCCCATACCTCTTTTTCTATGTCCCAGTCCAGGCCGTTCCCCGACCTCCGCACTCCTTGTATTATTATGTTTCTCTTTTTCTCTCCTCTCTCCCGCCATTCCCTTTCCCACTCGTTCTGGTTTAGTCCTCTCGGCTTCCTTGCCGGTTCCTTTTCTATCCGGTCTTCTTTTTCCTGCCTTGTTCTCCTTCTTGTCACCTCCTTCCACTCTCCGCTCCCTGGTTCCCGCTCTTCGGTGTTGATTTGTTCCTGTGATTCCATCTCTTTGTTCATGTTCCGCATCGCCCACGTGTTCTGGTTATCATCATATCTTCTTTCCTCTCTCCTCTCCCGCTCCTGCTCCAGCTCCCTTCCTTCCAGAGTTCGCGCCGTCTTCTCCAAGTTTTCCAGCCTCTTGGTCAGCCGTTCGTTTTCTTGGACCATCTGTGCTATCAGCTCCTCTTGTTCCTCCAGCTTCCGCTTCGAACTTTCTCGTTCTTCCCTGAGCATTCTTTGTACTTCGCTCCAAGGGATCTTCCCATTTTCCTCCCCATCGCCTTCACTGGATTGCTCTACGCTTCTTATTGTTTCATTCACCGCCATTTTTATCATTGCAACCGCCTTCGCCCCCCATTTCCTTTCCCATTGTGTTGCCCATTTTTCCATACCTGACATTATTTTCTCCTCCGCTCCACTGACTATTTGTCTAGCCATGTCTTCTCGCCAGTCCTTCTCTTCCTCCTCCGTGCACCGCGTCCTCCTTTCCTCTCCTCCGCTGTTTCTCTTTTTCTTTTGGCCGCCTCCCCAGCATTCTATCAGTGAACGTGCACATTGCGTTTTCCTCTTCTTCACCCCCAGAGTTCCAACTGGTCTTCCTCTTCTTCTCTTCCCTGCCTCTGTTCTTTCTTCAGTTGTCTCTCTCTCCTCACTCCACGTTGCTTTCGGTGTTTCTGACAGCCATGTGCTCGGCTCGGCGTGAATCAGCGCCTTCGTGTTTACTTTTCCTCCCGATTCTACAACTCGGTCGGTAACGAAGATCCCCGCTTTGCCGCTCAAGCCCCCACACCTTGGCTTCAACGGCTCGCCGCTGGTGGTGCCAGTGGTGCCTCCGTTCCCCCAAACGCTCTCGCTGCCTGGACTCCATCCATCGTCCCTGTTGTCACAAACGTTCGTTTCGACACGGGTGGCGTCCTGGTCGCCCCGTTCAAGCCTGCCACTACTGCCTTCTGCCATCGTTTCTGTATTCCAGGTTCCTCTCTAACCTCACTTCCCGGCCTACTTTTCACCACACTTGTACTTTCTCACTCCCTTTTCTCACTCTTCCTATTATCTCCCCGCGATCCTTCCACCTTCTTCCGTCCACCTTCACCTTCTCTTCCTTGCAACTCCCGTCAAATTACTCTGAACTCGGTTTTTATTTACCCCCCGTACAGCACGCGTGCTAATCCTTGCGCTACCGTACCGGAAGTCCAAATGATTTAATAATTCTCCTGCATTTTAAATCGATTTTTCAAAATTTTCTATTTATATTTATTATCGATTGACTAATCTTGCGAATATTTCAGATCGATTCAATAATATTTACAAAAAAAAAAAACCACCAGACATACCATCGAAAATTATGAATTTTTGATATTGGCAAAAAAAAATATTTAAATTAATGAATCAATTATTTCCAATTATTTTATCCATTTATTAATATTCAGAATACCTGTCATCAATTTAATAATATTTCTAACATGATTAAGCGATTCAACAATCTTTCGAATATTTTTGATTGAATTAATAATATTCGAAAAAGAAAAAAACATGAGAAGCCAAAAGCCCATTAAAAAATTTCGATATTGGTATCGGAAATTCGATACCAATATCGAATTAAGGGGTAAGGCCACTGTAAATGTTTTGAAAAATCGATTTTTTTTATTGGCTTAAAAAATAGTTTAAACCCTCTAGAATAAGAAAAAAAAAGGTCCTGTTAACTTCTTTTTTTAATTTTTTCCAACAAAAAACTATTCGCAAAACTTTAAACGCGTTTTTCTCGAAACATGGTTTTTCAAAATGGCACGCAGCATAACTCGAACAATTTTCATTTTTTTTACTTGAAATTTTAACCAGATGTGAACATTTACATTATCTTGAGAATGTCGATCGGAATTTTCAAGAACTTTATTTATTGATTTTTTATTAACAAAAAACTTGCCGTTTTTTTCGTCAAAAATCAATTTTTTTTTCAAACGCACGCCAAATCCACAAAAATTAATACTTTTTAAAATCCGATCGACATTCTCTAGCTATAGCCCTCTAGATTAATGGTTTTTTTTTGTTCTAGATTCAAAAGTGCACCAGTGGTGCTGCGTGCCGCGGAGCCCTGGAAGCAAAACATGTCCCGGGAAGATAGCTGTGGAACCGCCATTTTGTTTATTTTTTACTGTAAAAAAATTTTATAATAAAGTTTAATGTATGCCCGATAACACCATTAAAAGTTTTTTTTCAAATACCTTCAATTTCGGGAGCAAAAAATTAGTGAAAAAACCTTTTTTTTTGGGCCGTTACAGTGGCCTTACCCCTTAAGCCAAAAGCCCATTAAAAAAATTCGATATTGGTGATAACCCAAACAAACCATATTCCAAACAACTAATTAATCATTCCAATTTTGTTGTCCATTTATTAATTATATTCAATACTTTTTTTCGCTTTTACAAGATTTATGATTTGATAAAATTAATAATATTTTAAAAAACCAACAAAAAATATCGAGAGCTCGAATTTCATAGAAATAAGGAAAACTACGATCAATTTAATAATATTCGAAAGAAAAAAAACAGGAGCCCAAATTTCATTTCCAAAAATATTTTTTTTATTCTCAAAAAATAATTCAAAAATACAATTCTTGTCTTTTGTATAAAAGTAAAATTGTTTTTAAAAAAATCATTTTCCGCCACCAAAATTCGAATAATCGTATCCGCTACTCGCCACGCTCCTCGTGAATTCCACAGGCATCTCCAAATTGGCCCCTCTGTTTATTTTATCCCGCAGATTCTCGTGGATCAATTCTCTGCCCCAAGGTACCGGTCGAGATTTACGAAGTTTTGATAAATCGCGAGGTCTCGTGCCATTCGTTATCAATTCGTCAAAAGTCTCGGCGTAAGGCTCTATTCGTCTCGAAGTTGCGAGAACTTCGATTGCCTTTAGTGCTCCTCTCCCATACTCGTCGAATCTTTCCGGAGGTTCCGATCGATCATCGTGATCGGCGATATAAAAAGCGAACGATCGTGGTATTCCCATGTGCCTTTTCGCCCAGTCCTCGACGTAGCCACTGCTTGGTCCTTCATTTAGCAAATAAGCCTTTTTCAATTGTTTAATTAGTTATTTATTTGTCTATATGTTTATCTGTCTATTGCATTTTGCATTCATTTACTTATTTTTTTGCCTTTGTATTCGTTGGTTACTTTTTTATTGATTTAGTTATTTATTTTGCTTATTTTTTGGTTTATTCATTCATTTATTCATGTATTAATTTGTTTATTTTTTTTATTTATTTACTTATTTATTTATTTATTCATTGATAAATCAGCCCTTACCAAAAATACTTCCACTATTCCCAAACCGGAAGAGCTCCCTTTTGCCATTGTGAAATTCTTCAAATACCGCGAGCGCTTCGGCGCAAAGGAGGTTTTGAAGTGTCGTGTAAGGACCAGGAGGAGACGAGGCGGTCGATGCAAAAGGATATACGAGTGCCTGAATAATCAAAAACGAAATTCCACACTCCCAAGAATTTTTATTTTCACGTGACGATTCGTTATTTTCTACTCCAATATCAACCAATGTAAGAATAAAAATTATCGAAAAAAAACTTTAGAAAATACAATCTTCGAAAAAAAATCACATTTAATTAAATAAATCAACAACAAAAATATCATAATAAAAATAGAAACGGTTTTTCGACGAAGTAATTTGATAAAGAAATAAACTTTTAAAACTTTTAATAAATTTTGGAGGTGTGCAAGAAATTGGTAAAGATGTAATTGAAAATAAACATTTTACGAAATACTCCGGTTGATTAATTGCATTCAATTTATAAACATTCCTATCTTCGAAATATTCGTCGCGAGTAATGTGCTCGAAATTAATTGTACTCGATTTCATTTAATTAAATTACAGTTCCTTCAAGCCTTTGAATTAAAAAAAATCCTTAAATAAATAAATGGCTTAAAAATTAAATTTCCAAAAATTTCTCCAATCATTAGCCCTTTAGCATTTATAAATGCTTAAGTTACTTGGAGAAACTTTTAGAAATTCAATTTTTAATCCATTTTTTTCAGCAATTAGAAGGATTCATATTTTTGATGTTTAATAATAAGAAGCTATGTAAAGAAATAAAGAAAGATAGAAAGGAGGAAATGTAAAAAGCCAGCAAGGGTGTACATGAAATAAAAGATTCTACTATTATTTGAGGAATTAAAGTTTAATTGAAAGGCTTAAAAGGACTTGGCCTTTCAATGAAACAAAAATTCCTTAAATAAATAAATCGCTTGAAAATTAAATTTCTAAAAATTTCTCCAATCATTAGTCCTTAAGCATTTATATTCCTTAAGAACTAAATGCTTTAAAATTCTTTAAAATTGCTTAAAAATTAAATTCTTTACATCAAACTAAAATTTCTTAAATTGAGCTACCGATTAACATTAATATATACATATTTATATTATTTCCAGAGTTCCAACACTTGCGAGTTTTTACATATCACCCTTTCCGATTAAACCATTTTCCTATGACTCCCTTCGCTTGTACATGAATGATACATTATATTATATTTATATTTTTACATATATATATATATAACTATACCTTGGCTCCTTCCTTCAGGGCAACGAACACTTCACAATTTTCCAACCGCGAAATTATGAAAGCTCGAAGTGCGCGGCTCTCCATTTCCGAAAATGGATTTTTGCCAGGATGCTCCTGACAACTGAGTTTTCTCTTGCCACAGCATCCTCAATTTTAAATACGTATACGTATACTTATATAAATGCAACCACCGTCCAAATATACGCTTCTCCCTCTCAAACTCGATTACGAAACAAAGTTACATTCCATCAGCAAAGTTACCTCTCTGAAACAGGAAGTTTCTGTCCAAATTAACGCCCCAACATCCGATTGTTGGATTCGCATTCGGTCTGTAATTTCTCGATACCTGCTGAACGACGGAATTACTGCAATTTTCGCAAAAAATAACGCACATACATTGGCAATAAAATAATAAGTCAATTTTAATTAACCATAGAGGTTACGTAGCCGTCGGGATTGAGGAGAGGAATTATCCACCAATCGAATCCCGATAATTTCGCGGTGTCGTGACTCGTTACCAAATTCGTCAGGACGTGCATTATTACGTGTACGGCTATCCAGTCGGATCCTTCGATGCCTGAGAAGCCGAAAATCTTATCTTATGTAATCGAGTATGGATATAAATTGATTAGTCATTTCCACGAGTGCATTCCAATTCGATTATACGGGAATGAAATATAATTCACTTAAAAAACAGTAACGTTGCATGGGCAAGAACTTTATTTTCTTTTTTATTCACTTATTTTATAACAGACAACAAAATTTTATTCATTACTCGAGAATGAATACTTCGTGACTTAATGAACGATTAAATTATTTCAAATGTTCGAAAAGTGTGATAATTTTTTTAGCTTTTTAAATTATTGTTGTCTAGTATTTTGTAGTGCAATTGTATCTTTGCAAAAAAACGCCTGCTAATACTTACGTATTGTGTTCGCCTTACATTTATATATATATATATATGAGGCATTCCACATCACTTCAGCCAGTAAAAAAAATCCACAAATAATTTTGAAAAATCGAGTTACTTTATTGAAAAATATTCACCGAGTGTCGACATTTCAAAAAAATTTCTGACGGTTTTTCTCGTTGATTAGTTACCATTTTTAAATATTTTTCCATTCAAATGGTTGTATCTTGGGCAGGATTTAACGTATTTACATTCGTAAAAAACGAAAATGCGCGTCTTTTTCTAGCCTTCCAGAAAAAAAAACCTGGTAAACATACAGCGAGTGCTCCACACTCTTCAATCTAATATTAATAAAAATAAATAAATTAATAAAAATAGCTGTTACTTCACGGTGTTTAGGAATCCCATAATATAAAAAATACCAAAAATCAGTGTTGGGTATTCACAATTCGAGGAAATTTCAAAAAATAAAATAACGAGTGTCTTTCCTTATGAAAAAAAATATTTTTGCATTTTTTGCCCTGAAACGGACGTTCGACTTGGTCAATAAAATCTAAATTAATTATTTTCCGGAAGACTATAAAATAATGCACATTTTCGTTTTTTATGAATATAAATACGTCAAATCCTGCCAAAGATACAGCCATTTGAATGGAAAAATGTTTTAAAAAATGGTAATCAACGAGAAAAAACGTCAGAGTTTTTTAAAAAATTTCGACACGGTGAATATTTTTCAATAAAGTAACTCGATTTTTCAAAATTATTTGTGAATTTTTTTTTATTGGATGAAGTGACGTGGAAAGCCTCATATATTGATTTCAGATCAGCCTAGTTGCCAAAAGCACCTTTACAAATTGACCACGCAGCAACGGGGGAACTTTGATTAAATAATAATAACTATGTTGTTTATTAATATTTTTCATTGAAAAAAACCCAAACTTAGCTAGACTATGTATTAATTGTGTGTAAAATTCCGACTTCGTAATCCCAATACTGTGTCCAGAAAAAATTATTGCATATCGACCGGTTTTTTCGGGCCCCAAGCTTCAAACAATTAAAGCAATCACGCATATAGCGCAACGGCTTCGTCTGCCATGCTCGATTTTTTATTGTTCCCCGGCTAGACGATCTATTCTTATAGGGTGAAAATTCTACTACACCTGCCACGATCACAATGACAGGTCTCGCGATGGGTCTCGTCGTTTCCCGCGGCCAACGATCATCTCTATCGCTCCTGTCAGTCTCACTTATCTTGATATAAAGGATAGACTGACCGGATGCGGTTCGATACGACGAGCTATTTCCGCGTAACGAATCTCTCACGTATCCCACCTGGACGTTGTCGGGATCGTACAACTTCAGCAATTCCAATCTCCGCCGAATCTTCGAGAGAGTGGTTTTTATTTTTAAAAAAATTTTCATCGAGCACAAAATGAGCTCGATGAGTACCGTAAAACGGGGTTGAATTGACATTAAGGGTGTTTAACACTTTTTGGGACTACTTTAACAGAGCGACAAAATACGGTTCTTTTTTAACTTTTCTTATGCTTATTTAACTTTTTTTTAATTGTTGCTCATATTTGTTGCTAAAGTTGATTGTAATGTTGCTCAAGTTGATTTTGATCTCAATGATAATTATAAGACTGATTAAATGCCGATAACAGTACGCTAGGTACTTGATATTTTTATGTAAAATGTTTCTTTAACAAAGGTAACAATGTGATTGTAAAAAAATCGTTGTTTTCCATTTAATGCCACGATGTATAAAATGTTAGATTTTTGTATCAAAATGATGTCAAAGTAGCCCTTAATCTTTGACATTTCAATGCCTTGTTAAAGAAACCCCACACTCGGGGTTACTTTGACACTTTCTTTTTAAAGTTAAAATAGCGGGGGGGGGGGGGGGGGTGCATGAATTCCTTATACATTTGATAGCCAAAGGATACATTGTTCTATGGGAGCATAAAAAGTTGGAATTTGGGATTTAAAAAAAAAGGTACCTACGAAAAACTTCCAAAACTTGTTTAAATCAACCCCATTTTACGGTATGTATGTACAGAAGCAAAAAAAAATTGTTACGTCTTTCAGGGTGAAGGGAGGGTGGATTTTTTCGTCGAGGACCCTCGATCTTATGGCTCTCTTCATTCTGGCAATGGACGAATTATTAAATTACTATAATTTCATTGGAATTAAATAACCATAATTTCATTGAAATTTAAATACTATTATTTAATTGGCATCAAGTAAACATTATCTAATGAAAATTAAATTCAGATCATCGCGATAAAAATCGAGATTAGAGATATTACTTCATCCGGTTGATTAAAATACTAATTTTTAATTGAAGTCAACTTTGCATTATCCGATGAAGATTGAGTTTAAATTATCGAGATAAAAATCGAGATCAAAGATTGAGATTACTTCGTTAAGATAAATGAAATACCATTATTCAATTGGAATAAAGTTAACGTTATCTGAAGAAGATTGAATTCAAATCGTCGAGATAAAAATCGAGATTAAAAATTAAGATAACTTCATCAGGATTAGTAAAATACCATTACTTAATTGAAATCAAGTTAACATTATCTGATGAAGGATAAATTGTGATTGTCAGAATAAAAATAAAGATTAAAGATTAAGATTATCACATCGATATAATTAAAGTATCATTACTTAATTGAAATAGAGTTATTCGATCATAAGCAGATAGAACATTATCTGCTGAAGATTAAATTTCGATTGGCGAGATGAAAATCGAGATTAAAGATTAAGATTGCTTCGTTCACATTATTAAAATACCATGATGTGATTAAAATGAAGTTAACATTATCTAATGAAGATGGAATTCAGATTGTCGAGATACAAATCGAGATTACACATTAAAATAATTTCATAAATATTACTAAAATACTATTATTTTATTGAAATCAAGTTAACATCATCCAACGAAGATTAAATTCGAATCGTCGAGATAAAAAATGAGATTGAAGATTAAGATTACTTCATTAGGATTATTAAAATACCATTATTTGATTGAAATCAAGTTAGCATCATCTAATGAAGATTGCATTTAGATTGTTGAGATAAAAATCGTGATAACATTATCTAATGAAGAATAAATTCAGATTGTCGAGGCAAAATTCGGGAAAACATTATCTAATAAAAATCAAATTCCGATTGTCGAGATAAAATTCGAAAGAGCATTACCTAATGAAGATTAAATTCAGATAGTCGAGATAAAAATTGAGATAACATTATCTAATGAAGATTAAATTTGGATTGTCGAGATAAAAATCGAGATAACTTTATCTAATGAAGATAAAATTTAGATTGTCAAGATAAAAATCGAGATAAACGATTAAGATCACGTTATCAAGATCATTTAAATACTATCACTAGATGGAAATCAAGATAAAATTATCTAACGAAGATTAAATTCAGATGGTGGAGATAAAAATCAAAATTGAAGATCACTTCGTTAGGATTAGGTTCAAAGAGAGCGAGAGGGAGAAAGATCGAGCGACGGGTAAAATTTCGAAGCAAGTGGCAAAATTCCCAAACAGCTGACTCGACCATTCATCGATCGATCCCAGGTGACCATAGGAACGCCTGAAATTCGAGGCACAAACAAACACCAGCCGAGACCATTGTAAGCCGATCGTCCTGTGCTACCAGTCCATATGGAAGCTCTCCATTCCCAACAATCATCAACCTCGCTCGATCGGCCGATTTTTACAATCCTAATCGTCCGGCGGTTGCAACAATAATACGTCATTGCCGCCTTTTTTTTCGTTCTCGCCTCGCACGTGAGACGAAATGGAAAGCAGCGACGACGAGGAGGAGACCCAGAATATTTCGGCCTTCAGTAAATTCGACGAGAGCATCGACGTGAAAAATGCCGAGGAAATAAAGAGCCCGGTGAACAGTCCGCCCAGCACCACGATGCTGAAGAGAACGACGGCGACTAGAAATTACGATGGCAAACGGAACGCACCCGATCATTCGGAGATCAATTCACCACGTGGCGATAATAACAACAAACGTCCATTCGGCGGCTACAATGCCGGAAATGAAGGTAATTCGTTCGACAAGGTTATGACAATCGGGAGCGACGCTTCCGACAGCGAGGAAACCGACGACGACGATATTCAAGGTACAAACGCGAAAACCAGCATCGAACTTTACGATCCTACGAAATTTTACGATTTGGATGTCTCCGTCGAGGTCAAGGAACTCTTTCAAAATATCATGAGGTTAGTTTTCCTTTTTTTAAAGAATTTTATTCATTTATTTAAGATCTACTTTTATAAAGATCCAATTTAAGACTTAATTTGTTTGTTATTGATTTTTTATTTATTTGAGATCGTCGACTGACGGTCGAAGAACTTTTTTTTTTAAATCACGTGAGATTTGCCGTTTTTTTCTTTTTTTTAAGACCGTTGACCACTTTGTTTCGTTCGAAAAAATGTCCAAATGTGTTTTAATATGTTATTTGTCTATTTCCATTTCTTTGTACTTCATACATCGTATTCGAGCACGAATGTTTTTAATTTATTATTCAAGGCATCTTTAGTTTTATTATCAATCTCCAATTCGATTATTAATTATTGTGAATTTATTCATAAATATTCAATATGGTTTCTTGTTTTTCTAGTATTTTTTTTGTAACAAACTTCGTTTAATGGGTGTATGTTTTTTTAATGAATTTTCGACATAAATTTTAGTTTACATGTATTTCGTGCATTTTATTTGAATCCGAATAATTGTAATGGATTATTAAAAAATTTTGCTGAACTTATTACTTGAGATTTTTAGTTGTGATTTTTATTTCTAATAAATATTGTTATTGAACTTTATGATTAATTATACAAAATTCTTCACGATTGATTAATTGAGTAAAATACTTTATTGAAAAATATTATTCACAAAAATACATGATTAAAGAAGATGTTTATGTTGTTAGACATTATTAAATATTGTTCATGATTATTTAATCATATACAATTTTTTTATCTAGTATTTTTCCGACTATATATATATATATATATATATATATATATATATATATATATATATATATATAGTCGGAAAAATACTAGATAAAAAAATTGTATATGATTAAATAATCATGAACAATATTTAATGATGTCTAACAACATAAACATCTCCTTTAATCAAGTATTCTTGTAAACAATCTTTATATATATATATATATCGTCAACAAAATAAATTTTAAATATGCCTACGATTTGATTAATCGTTACGAATATTTGATAATTACGAATTAAATTTGAGGATCGATTTTATTCCAAGTCAAAGTCACTAATAAAATCATTATAGTGTAATGTAGAATAGAATAATTTAATACGAAATGTAATTTAATGATTCAATAATTTAACAACTAATAAGTAATAATTTCATAATTAATAAACAATGGTATAACAATAATTTTATGATAAGTAATCATTTATTTAGTAATGTGAAATTGAATAATGTCAATATACTTATAAAAACATTCTTCAACTCGAATCAAATATAAATCATATATAGCAATGTTTTCATGTTAAATTCCTGTAATGGGCAATATATAATAGGTGCAGCAAAACTGTGGCAGTAAAAATCTGACCCTTTTTCCATATGGTGTTGAAGTTTACGGCGTTGGAACACAACAAATTCTTAACTTCTAAATCTTATTTTATTCTTTTATTTAATACATCAATTTTATTTTTCGATCCTAGATCTCCAAATGCGAGTCTCTAAAAAGGATTATCAGATTTTCGTTGCTAAAATCTGTCAAAATAAATTTGTGCAGTTCCATAGAAATTCATTATCATAGCATTCCAACGCTGCAATCTGCAATCTCATTTTTTTCATCTATTTAATAACTATTCGTATATTTACGTATAAAAAACATATTAATTATGACTACGTAATTAACATATGAATACATATGTTAATTACGTAATTAACATATGAATAAAATGTACTTTACGTAAACTAATACTTGTTCTTAATAAAAAGTTAATATAAATAAATAAATAATACTAAATAGACAGAATAAATTTACATTCAACTTCCGGATACGACTGCGATGCCCAAACGTCCTTCAAAAATGGTCAAAAGCTCGCGGTTCCTCCGAATCAAATTATTTGTTTTTTTTTTTTTTCATTCGTATATCTTCTGAAAATCCCTAGCTATTCATCGCCCGAAAAATGAAAAAATCTCCAAAAAAAACAATCGGCTTATTCTCGTTCCTTCTTTACCCTGCTCCGTAGGTACACACCGCAGAAAATCGAGCCGAGTTACAAGCTGATACCTTTCGTACCGGATTTCATACCGGCGGTCGGTGACATCGACGCGTTCATAAAGGTGCCGCGACCGGACGGTATCGCCGATAAGATAGGTCTCGCCGTGCTCGACGAGCCCTGCGCAAATCAGTCGGACCCGGCGGTCCTCCATCTGCAGTTGCGAAGTCAGAGCAAGAGCGCCGATCCGCGCAAGCATACGCTGGTAAAGAGGATCGAGAACGCGGAGAAAAATCCAAAAGCTATCGACAAGTGGATCGAGGACATGGCTCAATTGCACAGAAGCAAACATTTGCCCGCGGTTAATTTGACGAAACCGATGCCCGATATAGACGCTCTGATGCAAGCGTGGCCACCGGAAGTCGAGGAGAAATTGAACGAATCACAGCTCGACTTGGCGAAACTCGAGTGCAATTTGCCAGAGCTCGTCGATGTGGTCTGCAATCTCTTGGATATTCCCGTCCACGAGAACTCGAGACTCGAGTCCCTTCACACGCTGTTTACACTTTATCTCGAAGTTCGCGATATGAAAGAACGCGCCTTTCAATGAATTTTCGTTTGGATTAGTGGGCTAGATGACGAATTATGAGTTTTGATCATTTTTGTTTGGGTTAGATGAAGAACCATTGAAGAGCCAATAATTTTTGTTCGTGTTCGTTTTGGTTAGATGAAGGATCGTGAGGTTGTTTAACTTTGTTTGGGGTTGTTTGGGCTTGTTAGATGACGAGTCATGAGTCTTGATCATTTTTGTTTGGGTTTCGCTGGAAATTCGTGCATTTGAATAATCTTTGTTTGGGTTTGTTTGGGATCAATAAAGAATCGTGCGTTTATATAATCTTCGCTTCAATGCCGCCTAACTCTAGCCCATAAGCAAACTCACTCGTGTGGTTTGAGCCTCGATAATTCGTTCAGATAACGATCCCAGTCACGATCCAACAGACCCTCGTCGATTCCTCTACCGCCGAACAACTTTTTACCCGAAAAAAACCCATGCCTCGTATTATTGGGCGAATTTACGCTCGCTGGATCTGTAATTTTTGTACATATGGAGAAAGATGATGGTGTATTTATTATGGAGTGCAATAAATATTATATAATAAGATCAAGCATAATGTAATATTGTACAAAAATATATATAATATTATCGAGTCCAGTATAATTATTACGGAATATCATCAAGTGTAATATAATCATTACGGCACATTATTAAGCATAATATAAAATTTTATAATATTGTTAAGGAGTTAGGCTACTGTGAGGACGCGAAAATTAGGGCTATTAAGGCAGGATTCTACTTTGAAACTTTGAAAAAAAAATTTTTTTTTACATTTTTCGAAAGTAAATATGTTCAAGAATGTTCGGTCAAAATTTTATAAAGTTCCAAGCAGTCTAACTATCCTTTTTCGCCTTTCGAACGCACCTACCTGAGCGCGCTATTGTGACCCGCCCGGCGCGCGGCCCGGACTCACCAAAACTTTAAACGCGTTTTTCTCGAAACGACATTTTCAAGTACCGTGGTCGTGATAACTCAAAAAGTACTGAACCGATCCTTATGAAATTTGGAACACATATTCTATATGTGTGTACCAACCGACCTAACTACAATCAACTTAAAATTTTGATTAGAACTATTTTTTTATTGCAAAAAAAGACCCAAAAAAACGCATTTTTTTCGTATTTTAGCCGCCATTTTGTTAATTTTGCACGTATATAAAATATTCTAGTTAGGTCGGTTCCTGAAGACATACTGAACATGAAACTATTTGATTTTTTTGTTTCAGACCATCCGTCGGGAAGATTTCACGACCACGGCAACGGTACCTGCTTTTCGAGGCGTTGGCTTTAAACATATTTTACGTGTACAAAAAATGAATAAAATACATTTAAAATTTTTTTTTATGTACTTAAAGAGTGTATTTATTGAACAGTTTAAACCCCATATCGATATCTTTAATAGTATTCTCAGAAAAAATTCACGAAAATAGCGTTTTTTTCATGGTTTCAAAGTAGAATCCTGCCTTAAGGAGGTTGAAGCGATTCAGTTGAATCAAATGACGGTTTATTCATTTTTTTTTCAATGAACCTCAAAAAAATGCATACGAGGTACAGATTTATTCTATTTATGCTAATTTTTTTAAATATATAATTAAAGGGCAAAATTATGCATTTTAATATTTTTATTACGTAAAGTAGAAAAACTTTTGTGTTACTACCAAGTTGAAAAAGCATAACATTATTGATGATTATTATGAAAAAACTACGACAATGAATGTCTTATACAATTCACAAAGAAATTTTGAGTTATTCATAATTATGCCTATTCATATTTACGTCACGAGATTATTGGCCCATTGTTTACGATGGGCAAGATGAGGATTTTTTTTCTTCTAAATGTTCACAAAGGTTCAGTTTGCGTTAATCCGTTGTTAGAAATGGTTTATCTTGGTGCTAAATAACAATAAAAATTACACAACCTTTACTGTGAAAGTCTTGCCCGTCTAACCGCACGTTAAATTACATACATTAAACTATTTTTTATCTCTGGTGTTTGGTGGTGAAAAAAGTTCAAAAAATTCATAAAGACTCAGTATAGTGTAAACAATAACATGTACTTTTTATTAAATTTAAACTTGGATTGTGGCTAACGCTCCAACCTCCTTGAAGGGGCCAGTCCACTTTGAAAATTTCGAAAAATCGAAAGCAAGCAAGACTTGAAGAAATCGACGATGATGAGCAATCAGAAGGGATCTTGTACGGTGCAGGAATTGCCGATTGAGTTTAGGTAAGAGTTTTTCCTAGTATAAACTCGAGACAACGTTTTCAAAATGTAGCTCCATCGTATCACTAAAACTAATAAACCGATTCTCTTAAAATTTGAACCACATATTGTAAACATGATTGGCATCAAGATGACCCTCGATGGTTTTAAAATTTTTAATTTACTCTTTTTTCTGCGAAAAACTACGAAAAAAGGTGTTAATTTTTTTTTTCGTTTTTCCTCTGCCATTTTTTTATTTTTTGATAAAACTTTATATCCGAGGGTCATTTTGTAGCTGGTGTCATACTGAATCTAATGGACTTTGATTTCGTTGTTTCTTGTACTTGTTGTTGTTTGTACTTGAAAATGGATAAAAATGAATAAAAATTTTTAAAAATGCATTTCAATACGTTATTTATCAAGCCCAACAACCTTTATATTCATATCTTTTGTAAAATCCTCAAAGAAAATTTCGAAAATAGCCTTTTTATGGCTCCAAAGTGGACTGGCCCCTTAAAATGGATTAACTTGAAAATGGATAAAAATTAATTAAATTTTTTTTAAATGCATTTCAATACTTTATTTATCAAGCCCAACAACTTTTATATTCATATCTTTTGTAAAATCCTCAAAGAAAAACTCGAAAATAGCCTTTTTGTGGCTCCAAAGTTGACTGGCCCCTTAAAAAATTTAATTCATTTTTATCCATTTATGGCTCCAAAGTGGACTGGCCCCTTAAAAAAAATTAATTTTGAAACGATGCGTAAGCCGATTGAAAAATCGTTTGGACATTTATTTGTATGTACATTAACAAAGTTTTATACCAAATTTTATAAAAAAAACCATTAATAATTAAATAAGTTATAAACAATCTCGTGAAGGACCTTTGAACGTGAGAGGCTCAACGTTTTTGGCCGCCAAGTTGATCCGAAACAAAAAAAAAACACTTTCTTCTCAAAATAGATAATATTGGCTAAGACTTGACCGAGGTTTTTTTGTTATCGTGTTTCAGTCATTAAAAAAAATTGGAATGTTCTTTTTTCAATTTTTTCGAAGTAAAATTTCACCATTATTGTCAACAACGAAAAAAAATGTCAAGACGAAAAAAATCCGTCAAGACTGAACTAATATTATACTGAATAAGTGTACCAAATTTCAAGTCAATCCGTTCATTAGATGTCGGGAAATCGTGTACACCGTTTTGAAAAAACATAGTTTCGAGAAAAATGCGTTTAAAGTTTTACTAGCAGTTCTATCGTTATTATGAAAAGATTATGGACTTTTCTCTTAAATATGAGATACCTCGAGGGCGAACGATTTTTTTAAATTTCCACAGTAGGTTAACCCCTCAAGTAGAGTATGATATTCGACAATATTATTAAGAGTAATGTCAAGTTATAAAGCACTTTCGAGTACTATACAATATTACCCATATATATGTATACATATATATACATGTAATGCGTCTCAAAATGATCTGACATTTTTATTTATTAATAAAACGCATTATTTATTTGAAACGTACGAAGATTTTTATTTTAAAATGAGATACAAACATAGAGGTTATGTGTGGAACACAATATCCGATAAATGGTCGCCTCGTCCTTGTTTGCAAACGTGCACTCTTTTGACGAAATTTTCACTAACATTTTGGCATAATTGCGGACTAATTTCACTCATGGTGCGTCCAATTGCTTCCTTGAGCTCTGGAATGGTCTGTGAATCATTGGCATACACTTTTCCTTTCAGAAAAGCCCAAAGAAAGATGTCCCATTGCGTCAAGACGACCATGAAACTTCGCCTGCAATAACTGCATTGTTTCGCCAGCAGTGTGGCAGGTTGCGCCATCTTGTTGAAAGAATATGTCTTCCAAGTCCATGCCGTTTACACCATTTATCGGACATTGTGTTCCAAACATAACCTCCATGTTTCTATCCTATATTTAAATACAAATATTCGTACTTTTCAATTAAATAACACGTTTTATTAATAAATTAAAATATCAGGTCATTTTGAGACACCCCTTATGTACAGTGGTGGCCAACTACTTAAGGGGCTATACCAGTGTGACACTTTCAAAAAATCGATTTTTTGCCCTTTTCGACAGTTTATACAATTTATCATTTATTTAATTTATATCAATATCATTTTATCTTGAAAAAATCGATAGTAAAATCTTTAAACGCGTTTTTCTCGGAATGACGTTTTTCAAATTTGCTGACATTGTAACTCAAAGAGCAATTATCCGATTGACTTGAAATTTGAACTGAGTGGTCTTGAATATATTTACTCTACAATAACGTAGGATATTTTTGATTGGATGAAAATTGACGATTTGGCATTGAAAAAAACGACCATTTTATAGGCAAGAAAACAGACTTTTTTCATAACTACGCCATTTTGTTAGATTTTGATATTTTTCAAAAATCACCCAAATTTTCAGCGTTCACACTGGTATAGCCCCTTAAGACCGCTCATTGCAAATGCGAATAAAGGTTTACTCCATTTCACACGATTGAATGTTAGCTTGGATCGAAGATATACAATATTACGCAACACAATGCTATGACGGAAATTTATTTTCAACTACTTTAAGCAATTGTTATCAACAATATGTAATTTTTTTCAAATTTTAACAGGGTACAACTAGTTAAGACCGACGCAAAATAATACTATAAATTTAAACTGAAGTGAATACATTATTCGCTGAGTTTATAATATATTCAATAACGCGTTTCTCTTCCTTTTTGCCGGATCACTTCTTCGCAGCGACGTGGCATTGACTCTATCAGCCGACGACAACGTTCGACCGATATTTCCGCCCATCCTTCCTCTATCACGGCGATAAGTTCGCTCAAACTTTTCGGTTTTCTGCATTTTATGTGCGTATCAACATCAATCCACAATATTTCAATTGGATCGAAATCCGGAGACTGAGATGTCCACGATAAAACCGATACATTTTTTTTCAGTTAAAGGTTTTTTAACTCTACGAGCAGTATGCTTTGGATCATTGTCAGCTTGAAGAATCCAATCTTCCACGAGTTGATCATTCGTAAATGGAAGACTTAATTTAGAATGACCATATGCATATATTGGTGCATGGTACCGTTGGTCTTACCAACCAAACCAATACAGATCCTCCTCCGCCTTTTACGGTATTTTTGACACATTTTGAAGAAAATTCTTCATTAACTCGGCGCCGAACGTATGTTTTACCATCAGAGCCCATTCGATTGAATTTTGATTCGTCGGTAAACACGACTTTTGACCAATCAGCAATTGTCTAATGCGGATGGTATCTAGCGACTTTCCATCGCAGTTTTTTGTTCCGTTCAGAAATGAGAAGCTTAGAGACAGTAACGGGTATAAAAGCATATGCGAATTTAACAATTTTTTTTGTATGAAAAAGTGATTCACTCATAAAATTGATTACACATCTATTTAGTATGAATATTGAGCTGTTAAGATATATATATATTTTTTTTTTCGGTGTACAAATTGGTCGACTACTAAAATTTTCTTTTGTTATCTAACAGCTCCGTGGCGTGACATTTAGCATCCACAATTTTTTACCTAGAAGAAAAAAGAAAAATTCTCGTCAATCTACATTAGAATACCTACAGAAGTACGTACGGAATTGAAAAAAATATTGTTTTATTCCAAAGTTGTAGGTATTGGAACGAAAGTTTTATACGAAATTGTTCACTGAAAATTCATTTCTTTAGTTCACATACCTACAACTTTTGAATAAACACAATATTTTTTAAATTCCGTACGTACTTCTCTAGGTATTCTAATGTACATTGACGAGAATTTTTGTTTTTTTTTTCTAGGTAAAAAATTGTGGATGACAAATGTCATGCCACGGAGTGGCTAAAAAAAGAAAATATTAGTTTTCGGCCATTTTGTACATCGAAAAAAATATATATCTCTTTTTCTAACAGCTTGATATTCATACTATTAGGAGTACAACTTTGCAGTGACCGTTTTACTTATAGAGCCACTGCGGCCGAAGTAGTGGCCCTAGCTCAATAAAAAAAGTGGCATTTTAAACTGGAGGCTCTGCCAATGTAAACAATTTAAAAAAGCTAACGGATACGTGTATGCATTATAAAGTTATAGGCACTCAAACATGGCAACCTACGAGCCGAATTCTCAGCATTTGCGGGAGGTTATGATTTACTTCTTCAACATCAAGAAATCTGCGGCTGAGGCCCACCGTTTGCTTGTAGATGCTTACGGGGAGGATTCTATTAGTGAGAAAACGTGTCGGCGATGGTTCATCGACGCCCAAACCGAATATTCACGGATCCAAAGTGATGCTGTGTACCTGGTGGGACCAGCTGGGCGTTGTGAACTATGAGCTGCTCAAACCATCCGAAACCATCACAGGGGAACTCTACCGACGTCAGTTGATGCGCTTGAGTAAGGCACTCAAAGAGAAACGGCCACAATTCAACGAAAGACATGACAAGGTGATACTGCAGCATGACAATGCCCGACCCCATGTTGCAAATGTCGTGAAAAAGTACTTGGACACGCTGAAATGGGAGGTTTTATCCCACCCGCCGTACTCTCCAGACATTGCCCCTTCCGACTATCACTTGTTCCGGTCAATGGCACACGATTTGGCTGACCAGCACTTCGGTACTTACGAAGAAGTCAAAAATTGGGTCGATTCCTGGATTGCTTCCAAGGACCAAGACTTTTATCGACGCGGGATTCGAAAGCTACCTGAAAGATGGGCCGAGGTCGTAGCTAGCGACGGGCAGTACTTCGATTAAAAAATATGTAGCCACTTTTTTATAATAAAGCCTTAAACTTTTGAAAAAAACGGTCTCTGCAAAGTTGTACTCCTAATAAATAGATGTGTAGTTAATTTTATGAGCGAATCACTTTTTATACGAATAAAAATGGTTAAATTCGCACATGATTTTATACCCGTTACTGTGTCGTGACTGTTGGTATACTGATGTTTGTGCAATCGCAGTACCAGCTTCTTTGCGAACTTGTCCAGCCGTTTTATGACGATCGGCTTCACAAATTCGGTGAAGTAGCGATCCTCTCGTCTTGCCTTTTTTTTTCCTCGGGACGTTTCGGGCGGAACCTGTTTTATTGATAAACCGTATCGCTTGTACGCGAGCGGTTTTAGAAATTTTTAATTTTTCGGCTATCGCGCCAAATGAATATCCCTCGTCTTTTAACAATTTTATTTTAATTCTCTGGTCCGATGTGATGTTCTTTCCGCGACTCATTTTTTCGTACTAACAGGCTTTGTTTTGAATTGCATGCCGTGTACTATTTCAAGGACAATCATGTCAACAAAGGTCTCTAAGAATATCCACTGATACTGATCGGTCTTAAGGGGTAAGACGACAGTAGAATTTTCAAAGAACGATTTTTTTCTCGCTAAAACGGTGCTTTAGCATCATAAGAATAAGTTACTATTCGATTTATAGCAAGAACATTTTTTTTCGCCGACTTTGAGCGTATAACGTAAGCCCACCTCTGGGACGGCCAGAGGCATATGTAAAACGTTAAACGCTTTTTTCTCGAAACAACTTTTTTCCAATTTGCGTGACAAATAACTTCGACAATTTTCACTCGATTTACTTTAAATTTAAAAGTTATGTCCCTAATTGCATTTCGCAGAGAAGTACGTACGGAATTTCTGATTAATCGAAAACTTTTCACTTTATGAGCAGTTTTGTACGAAATTTTTCACTGAGAATTCATTGTAGGTATTTGAACTACGACTTTTGAATAAAATGATATTTTTTAAATTCCGGAGCGCCTAAAAAAAAGATAATAAAAGAAAATATTAGTAATCGGCCATTTTTTACATCGAAAAAAAAAATATATATATTTTCTGACAGCTTGATATTAATACTAAATAGATGTGTAATTAATTGTATAAGTGAATCATTTTTACATACGAAAAAAATTGTTAAATTCGCACATGATTTTTTACCCATTACTGTGGTCTAACCCCTTAAGCATATGACCGCGTCTATAACAATTTATTTTGACAAAGTGTCTCAAATAATTATTACGTTTTCCTTGGCAGGAAAATTTGGCAGTCTTATCGTTAACGAATAGTCGCGTGACATGAGGGGAAACTTAATTCGTATCTGCAATGAGCGGTCTTAAGTAGCTGGTCGCCACTGTACATACACATACACTTTAGTGGAATAAATGCTAGACGCTCTACAATTAAAAAAAATAAATCGCATTTATTGATCATTTTTACGTCGTAATCACTTATATTTTATATTTTTATCAAAGTAGGCTGATTAAAACAAATATTAAATAGAAACATTGTAGTTCAAAATAAAAACATTACGATATCATTTTGGCATAGCGGAATATACATTTTCTGTATAAATATATGTTTTTTACAGTTCATTTCTATTAATTCAAAGTGTCCATAATCAATTCCACTAGTGTATATACTGTTAGCATTACACGTCATTATAGCAGTAAATCGAATAGAGGTTATAAAATGTTTTTTTTTTCTATACCAAGCACAGCATCGTTCCTTCCTACGAATATAAGCCCCGAGACGAAAAAGCCCCAAATAAGAATCATATTCACGATCAGTCGTTTAAAGGGTCACTAAACCGGATGGATTGAAGTACGAGTCTCAGAGCGCATGAATCGTTTTAAGTTGTCCGAGGCGTTCATTGGATGATTAGAGACGTTAAGCGTCCAATTTCACAGAGTTCCTCAACCTCTGTCTGAGACTCGTCGTTCGATTGTTTTCAATAATTGCGAAAATCGTTAAAACTCGAAAATGAAATTCGATCTCGGGTCATATGTCGTTCAAAGTCAAAATTAATCGATTTCACAATTTTCACCCCCGGTGATACTGATCTCTATATGGCTCCACTAGTGAGGAGGTTAGAGCTGTCGAGTTGAGTCAAATGATGCTTTATGAATTTTTTTCAAAGAACCTCAAAAAAAACGAATACAAGGATAAATTTATTCCGTAAATGCTAATTTTGGTAATTCTTTAGATAAGTGACTTTTCCGAAAAATGCGTTTGTTTGGGTTTCGACTTTTTCGGAAAAGTCACTCAACTAAAGAATTACCCTCATTTTTCATAAAATATATAATCAAAGGGCAAATTAAGTTATGCATTATTATATTTTTATTACGTAAATAAGAAAGACTTTTGTTACTACCAACTTGAAAAAGTATAACGTTATCGATAATGATTATGCAAAAACAGCGTCAGCGAATGTTTTATACAACTCAGAATGAAATTTTGAGTAATTTATAATTATGCCTATTTATACACTAAGCGCAACAATTAAGGGATCACTATTTTTTCGACGAAAAATAGCCCTTTTTCAAACCGCTGTAACTCGGTGAAAAATGGTCGGAGAAAAAATGAAAAAAAAAAGCATTTTGTAGTGTAAACCTTCGACTTTGATAATCTGATTATAAATAATTTTTTTCGTTTCGTTTAAATAAAGAAATTCGTTGTTAAAGAAAACAAAACATAAAATCAAAAAAATTTGCTCGAGTTTGACAAGGTACACGGGAAACAGAAATTTTTTTTTCGAAAATCTGTTTCGACCATTCGAAAGCTTGTATCTTTCCCAACAATTTGGTTTTTTTTTCAATTTCTGTGCGATTTTTTTTAGCCAAGTTATCGCAGCTTTACGAAAAAATGCATTTTTCAACTTTGACCGGTCATAACTCTGGTGCAAATCATCACACAGCATCCAAACCGGCATCGTTGGAAAGCTTGGATTTCCCCCTATAAAACTGTTTATTTTTCGTATTTTTCAAAAGTCGTTTTCAACATTGTAAAACTGATTGTTTAAAAGTGTGTAAAATGCCCATTTTTACACTTTTTTGTTTATCATGTTATAACATTACAACAAATGCAGAGACACCAAGGTTTTTGCGTTTTTTTTTAGTTCAGGGTATGCAGAAATACTCCACCAAATAGCAGATCGCTGCCTTTATTCTTTATTCGGGTTGCAACCCCGTTCTTTTGGAGAAAATCGAGATCCGTCAATTTTCACGAAAATCGAGGTTTCTCAGGTATCAGCGCGGGGTGAAATTTCTCGAAAAAAAAAAATCAGAAAATTACGAAATTTGGTATTCAAGGGTTTTCGAGGTTGCTGATTGAGAATCTGGGATAAAAAATGGAAAAATTCAAAATGGCGGATCCAAAATGGCGGATCAAATGCAAAAATTCTTGCAATCGGGCGAAACTCAATGTTTGGGGGTTTTCGAGGTCATTCATTACGGATCTGAGGTTTAAATTGAGGATCACAAATTCGAATTGAATCGAACTTTGCATTTCGGTTCGCCATATTGGACCCGTCGTTCTTTTTTTATTTCTTCGACCTGAGATTCGTAATTAACGATTCCTCAAAACCCGCAGATTACCGAGTTCCATGCGATTCAGACCCATCAGAAAAACTGTAAAAGTACCGACGGCATTCGCGTTATCCAAAGCGTACCACGAAGAGGTTGCACGGTCGGATTTACGCTTCGGGGGGGGGGGGGGGGGGGGGGGCTATTGGAGAGATAAGAACTCTGATCCGGTCAGTTCGGAGTGAGTTTTTATCTCTGAAGTGAATTCTTGTCTCTACAATGCCTTCTTAGGGATGGGGAGAAGAGAATATGCACTCATAACATTAAAAAATAAGGAATACAGAGATCAGGACCTCGCAGTTCATCAATTCCGCAGCATTTAATGACTCCAAACCCTCTCTGTAGGACGGAGAAATATTGCAGAGATCGTTAATACGAGGGATCGTTAATTACGAATCTCAGGTCGAAGAAATAAAAAAAAACGCACAGAAATTGAAAAAAAAAACCAAATTGTTGGGAAAGATACAAGCTTTCGAATGGTCGAAACAGATTTTCGAAAAAAAAATTTCTGTTCCCCGTGTACCTTGTCAAACTCGAGCAAATTTTTTGATTTTATGTTTTGTTTTGTTTAACAACGAATTTCTTTATTTAAACGAAACGAAAAAAATTATTTTTATCAGATTATCAAAGTCGAAGGTTTACACTACAAAATTCTTTTTTTTTTCATTTTTTCTCCGACCATTTTTCACCGAGTTACAGCGGTTTGAAAAAATAGTGATCCCTTAATTGTTGCGCTTAGTGTATTTATGCCACGAGATTATTCATTATTACCATTAATTAATATTAAGTGTTGCCGAAATGCGGCAACTCTTCGCGGACATTGAGGTTAGCAGCAATGCTCTTCATTCGCTAGCCAAGATTCGCAATCTTTCATCAAACCTTGATGGTTCAATATTGAATATATCTAATTTACGATGGGCGAGATGGGGTTTTTCTAAAATGAGGTTCCGAACCCCCCCAATTGAGCACGAATTTTGCATAAACCTTCCTTTTAATATTTTAAGACAACCACCAAAGGAATTTTTGGCCACTCCCAGAATTTTTCGAGATATTGAATTTTTAAGTTTTTTTAAGCGTAAGGTACCGGAACCCCCCCCCCCCGATCGAGCTGAAATTTTGCACAGGCATTCCTTTTAATATTTTAAGATAACCCCTAAAGGCATTTTTGGCGACTCGCTGTAGTTTTCGCGATATTGAATTTTTAAGTTTTTTATCAACGGACCAATGGTTGTTCAAATGGGAACGCGTTTTTTTTTTATTAAGACGTTGTAGCTGATATTCAGACGAATCCAACGACCTATGATATTATGACCTTGAAATGACTTTTAACCAAAATATTTTGGTGAAAAATTCATTTTTGTCAAGGTCATAGTTTTTGCGTTCTCAAGGTCATCAATGGTTTTTCGAATGGAAACATTTTTTTTTTCAAATTAAGACGTTGTAGCTGATATTCATACGAATCCAACGACCTATGATATCATAACCGTGAAATGATTTTTTACCAAAATATTTTGGTGAAAAGTCATTTCAAGGTCATGATATCATAGGTCGTTGTATTCGTCTAACTATCAGCTACAAAGTCTTAATAAAAAAAAAACATGTTCCCGTTCGAAAATCCATTGATGACCTTGAGAACGCGAAAACTATGACCTTGAAAAAAATGAATTTTTCACCACTGTATCGCCCCGTCGAAATCAATCAAATTACCTTCTGACATTTTTTTTTCGTCACTCTAAAGGCAGCGGCGATATTTGGAGTGGTCACGTTAAATGGTCCACCCTGCATATGTTATCGCACTCTCCGTTTTGTCCAAACAGAAATACCCAAACAAACCCAAACCCGAAAACTATTGCCCGTCGCCAAAAATCCCTTTAGGGTTTGTCGCAAAATATTAAAAGGAAGGTTTGTGCAAAATTTCGGCTCGAGCGAAGGGGGGGACCTTATCCTTTTTTTTCTCAATGTTTACAATGGTTTAGTTTGTGTTGAGGCCTTAGGCATCAGTAACGGGTATAGAATCATGTGCGAATTTAACAATTTTTCCATATGAAAAAGTGATTCACTCATAAAATTGATTACACATCTATTTATTATGAATATCAAGCTGTTAGAATTTTTTGTTGTACGAAATGGCCGACTACTCGAAACTCCTCGAGAAAGCTTTTTTCCAATTGGCGTGACGAGTAACTTCAACAATTTTTACTCGATTTACTTCAAATTTAAAAATTATGTTCCTAATTGCATTTCGCAGAGAAACGTAACGTACTTCTCTGGGTATTCTAATGTAGATTGACGAGACTTTTTGTTTTTTGTTCTAGGTCAAGAATTGTGGATGCGAAAATGTCACGCCGCGGAGCGCCTGAGAAAAGATAACAAAAGAAAATATTAGTAGTCGGCCATTTTGTACATAAAAGAAAATACATCTAACAGCTTGATTTTCATACTAAATAAATGTGTAATTCATTTAATGAGTGAATCACGTTTTCGAACGAAAAAAAAGTTAAATTTGCACACGATTTTATACCCGTTACTGTGGCCTAAGGCCTTAATTCGTTGTTAGAAATGGTTTATCTTGGTGCTAAATGGCCGAAAACATCACCCGTAGGCCTGAACGTCGTGCCCATCCAACCGCACGTAAAATAGCACACATTAAACCATTTTTTATCTCTGGTGTTTTGTGGTGAAGAAACTTGAACAACTTCGTAAAGACTCTGTCTCGACAATAACTTATATTTTGTTCCAACTTTAATCTTGAATTGCGGTTAACGCTCCAACCTTCACAACTTTCCCCAGACTCTGATTGCCCGGTCCAAGGGCTGCCGAATATTTGTCGAATTTTTCCGCTAAAGCGCCACCTGGACGACTAAATTCTCAGGCACGCGTCTAGCGCGCGTCTGTCGAATGAATCTCGTCCGTTCTTAACGGCGTGACAAATCTCGCACTGCGGCTTCCGTTGCATTCCCATTGCATTTCCCCGTTCAAAAAAGACGAAGAAAATAAAACACACTCGACGATACGTGCCACGCAACGTCGTAATTCTCGATGAATCAGCGCGCGAACGAGAGTCACGTGGTTCGAGAAAAGACAACACGTGTGGATATAGATATACGACGCGTGCACAGGGCACGTTGGCTACTGCTTTGTGGAGCTCAGTCTATGCTCTACTAGCATCGTAGGCTGAGCTCGCGCTTCCCCCCTTCCCTTTTCTCGCAGCGTAGCAGAAAACGCGAAAAGCATCGCTCGAGTTCCTTGAACGAAAAAAAGAAATCGATAATGTGATGTGTAGTTTGAAAAATCAGTGACTTTTCGGTTGGAAATGACGGAATCTCACGTGAACGTTATAATAAATTCGTCACTCGAAGAAAACAATGACGACCGTCAGCACGAACGCGACGTTACCACGGACGAGGAAAAACTCCTGCGCACTCCGCCCTACAAGCCCAGAAATAATTTTCCGTCTTATTCGAACGAGGGTGTCAACGTTAGATTCAGGGTATGTACTTTTTCTCGTACTTGAATCCACTCTTTTCTCATTGTAGTCCAACAGTCGCGCTCTTTTCTTTGTCTCGTCACCGTGACACTAGACCGCGTGGGACGCAACAGTTAACCTCACATTTTCAGCTGTCAAAATCAGCGGAGACTTTCCTTTGTTTATCAGCACTCAGTTAAAATGTTTCGCTCTTTCTCTAAACATAAAACAACACCATTGTTTAAACAAAATTCAGACAAGTTTTAGCGAAGATTCAAATTAAATTGTGCATTTTATTTTCTATGAAATTCATAATTGTCATCTTTGGATAGTCGAATAAAGAATTTATAACTTTTTATTATTATTATCGTTGATAAACACGTTGTTGATAATTGTAATAAAAATAGACATTTGGCCTATCAATATTATTATCGTGATTATCATTCTCGATAATTAGTAATAATAATTGATTTATTACTATTGATATTTTTTCTTTATTATAATTATTTTATTATTTCTATTATTACTGTAAAAATATTATTCTCGATGATTATCTTAATTATAATCACTTTGTTACTATCATTGATATTTATTATTTTCATTACAATTATTGTTCATAATAATATGTATATTTGCCTATTATTATCATTATCAATTAAATATTTTATTATGATTATTATTTACTTTTCAAATTACAATTATTATTCTTGATCTTTTGTCGATCATAGAAAAGCCTTTTTTGACTTACTCTTATGATTATTATCATTATGTTGCTTATTATTATTATTATATATTTTATCAAAATGATTGGGGATAAGAAAATATCGTTATAGTGCAAGGTATTCATTGTTTGTTTTTATGTTTTGATATTGTTATTATCATTATTGTTGTCGCAACTATAGTTGCTCGTAGATGTATCTTTAATAATTATCTTCGCAGAGGAGTAGCCATGCACACGCGACCTTTAGCAACCTCATCGAGAGCGTATCGCACAGACAATCGAATCGGCTAGCGTCGCAAGATATCCAGCCGGGAGCTACAAACTTTCTGTCTACTCGTTACGAGGTAATTTGGAGATAAGGTGCATTGTAGAATAATTATGTCAAAAGAGTAATCGGGGTAAAGAAATGTCTCGTGGTATCAGCTTACGAGGCTAATTACTCGTGACGATGACGACTTCGTCATTGGAGATAACGAATTATCGGAATTACGCGAACGCTCGGTCGCTCGGAGATTGTGCGCATGTGCAGTTTTTTTTTAGTTCCGGGAGGAGGGATAATTTTTCTCGATGTTGTTTGGTGTGCCCAGAGTCTGGATTACGATCCGTGCGAAAATCATCTGGTCCAGAACGAGGAGAGACTCAAGGGATACAAATTCATAGTGAGAAAAAATCTTGCCAGGTGGTTTATTTTCCTGCTGATTGGAATTCTCACCGCTCTTATAGCGTGCTTCGTCGACATCTCCATCGAAGAGCTCTCCAACCTCAAGTACGGCACGCTCGCCAATTGTATCCTTTTTTCACGTTCGGCGGCGACTCTCACGGGACTTGTAACTGGGTTGGGTTCGCTTGGGGGGATTTCGGAGAAAGTGGAAAAAATGTTTTTTTTCGGAGTGCCAGGTTTACGTGGAGACGAATTATGCACTCGAACCTAAACCGGAAGTGGAACAAAAGTCGAATGATTCGATAAATTTTGAAAGGTTTGTTCAATTTTTTGGAGGAAGAAAGTTGAAGACGGAAATTTACATGGTAGGGCAGAAAACTGGTGAATGAGACGGAAATTCGAGGAAAGAAATTTTTATTTTGAAGGAAGGGATTTTAAAAACGAAGTAAACATTTTAAACAAGCAATTGGAGCAAGCCTTTGAAATTTTGGAGGAAGGAATGTAAAGAAAGGATAAAAAAATTAAAAAAGAAACTCAAATTCTACAGGAAGAAATTTTAAAAATTAAACAACAATTTTAAAGCAGGAATTTGAAAAGAAAGTTCATGTTCTAAAGGACGTAATTTTGAGAAAGAAATGTATATTTTGAACAAAGGAGTTTAAAGGAAGGAATACAAATTTTAGAGCAATAAATTTAAATTCCAAAAGAAGAAAATTGAATTTCAAAGCAAGAAATGAAAAATTTTTAAACATGAAATTTATAGTAAAATATTTAACGATATTTGAATTTTAAAGAAAGAAATTTCAATTTTAAAGTACGAAATTTTAATTTTCGAACAAAAAATTTAAAACAGTAATCAATCTTTTAGAGGTAGCAAAGATAATTTTGCATGTTTAAATTTAGATAAATTTAAACATTAACATAAATTGAATTTTCAATTCCAACTAATATTAAAATTTAAATAAATTTGAACTTGAATTTAAATTAGTTTTAAATTCTTTAAATTCCAGCCACTGTTAGAGTTTGCTATTTTGACTTTTAATATTTCACTTTTCACGAATTTAAACGTTACGCTTAATTTCAATTTGAATTTGAATTTCATTTCATTTCAAAGGGCTACCTAAAGACCCAAAGGAATGGCCAAATTCCGAATGTTTTTTCTGGGAAACGGTTGGTGAAAAAGAATTTGTTTTTTTTAACCCTAAGTAACATATATCGAGAGCCTTAAAAAATTATTAAAAAATACAGAATAGCAAAAAAACATGGCCGCAGGCGAATGGACAATTTTTTTCGCGACGTTTGGCGGCCGACACTCCAGCTTAGGTACATCTGAAATATAAATACCCAACGGGATATTCAAGTTGACAATAAATATGGGTCGTTGACGATCATCGATTTTTTAAATCTTTTTTTTTTATCATCGTGGCGACGAACTGAAACTCGAGCATATAGATCTATGAAAAAGTCGTCATTTTTACGTAATTATAGAAAAAATTAAGATCGACTCTTAAAGAGTGGTCGTTAAAAATCTTTAACCCTTCCTTGGCACACTGGGTCATTTTGACCCAGAGGAATTTGAAATAAAATGCTCACTTGCCCAAAATTGAAAATTTTCAATAATTTCCAATTCAATTTCAATTTCCGAGTTAAAATTCAATTTCAATTTTATATTTTCCGAATTTTCATTATGCAGGCATATTAAGAAATTTTTAAAGCGTATCCCGGATTTTTTTTCTATAAAAACCAACCATAGGGTTGTTAAGACTTTAGGCCTTAAGACTTTAGGCCTTTAGACTTTAATTTAACGATTTTTTTTTTCGTATGAAAAAGTGATTCGCTCATAAAATTAATCACACATCTGTTTAGTATGAATATCAAGCTGTTAGAACCTTTTTTTTCTTTTTCGATGTATAAAATAGCCGACTACTAATATTTCCTTTTGTTATCTTTTTTTAGGCGCTCCGCGACGTGACATTTAGCATCCACAATTTTTGACATAGAACAAAAAACAAAAATTCTTGTCAATCTATATTAGAATACCTAGAGAAGTACGTACGGAATTTAGAAAATATTGTTTTATTCAAAAGTTGTAGGTATTTGAACTAAAGAAATAAATGTTCAGTGAAAAATTTCGTTTTAACTGCTCATAAAACGAAACGTTTTCGATTAATCAGAAATTCCATACGTACTTCTCTGCGAAATGCAATTAGGAATATAACTTTTAAATTTGAAGTAAATCGAGTTAAAATTGTTGAAGTTATTTGTCACGCCAATTGGAAAAAAGCTGTTTCGAGAAGTTTCGAGTAGTCGGCCATTTTGTACATCGAAAAAAAAATATATTTTTTCTAACAGCTTGATATTCATACTAAATAGATGTGTAATTAATTTTATGAGTGAATCGCTTTTTCATAAGAAAAAAATTGTTAAATTCGCACATGATTTTATACCCGTTACTGTGGCCTAAGGCCTTAGTAAGAAAAACGCGTTCAAAGTTTGAAGTATGGTGCTGTTATCTCTCGCCCGGCCGATTGTTAAAAGTTGTAGCTCATTCAATTTTGGGAACATTTCAATGAAATTTTCAGGGAATATAATGCCTAAAAGGTATATCGAATAAAAATATTTTTGGAAAAAGCGACTTTTTACCCCTCTAGGTAGATGTTGATAGCCCGTTTTTTTAAATTCTGGCTAATGTTAGAGTTTTGCTATTCTTTTCAATCGAATGCTTGTATCCATCTGAATTTAAACATTGGCAATGAGATTAAATTCAAATTTGAAATTCATTTCATTTTAAGGCCTTAAGCCACAGTAACGAGTATAAAATCATGTGCGAATTTAACATTTTTTTCGTATGAAAAAGTGATTCACTCATAAAATTAATTACTCATCTATTTAGTATCAATATCAAGCTGTTAGAAAAAATATATATTTTTTTTCGATGTACAAAATGGCCGACTACTTATATTTTTATTTGTTATCTTTTTTTAGGCGCTCCGCGCCGTGACATTTAGCATCCACAGATTTTTACCAAGAACACAAAACAAAAATTCTCGTCAATCTACATTAGAATACCTAGAGAATTACGTACGGAATTAAAAAAATATTGCCTTTTTCAAAAGTTGTAGCTATTCGAACTTGAGAAATGAATTTTCAGTGAAAAATTTCGTTATAACTGCTCATAAACTGCTCATAAAATGGAAAGTTTTCGATTAATCAGAAATTCCGTACGTACTTCTCTGCGAAATGCAATTAGGAACAAACTTGTAAATTTGAAGTAAATCGAGTGAAAATTGTTGAAGTTATTTGTCACGGCAATTGGAAAAAAGCTGTTTCGAGAAGTTTCGCCTAGTCGGCCATTTGGTGTATATGTGTATGTATATATATACACTAACAGCTTGATATTCATACTAAATATATGTGTAATTAATTTTATGAGTCAATCACTTTTTCATACGAAAAAAATTGATAAATTTGCACATGATTTTATGCCCTATACCTAAGGCTTTAAATTCTCCAAATTCTAACAAAAGTTAAAATGTTGCGATTTCGGTCTCACTGAAAACGCGAATTTTTAAAACTGTTTTCTAAACGTTTTCTGAATATCATTCCAGCTCTTTATGTGGGCAGGGCAGAGACACGTTTAATTCGATCTGTTTGTGTAAAAAAACCAGAAGAAGGGTTTTTGGGGAAGAAGGCCAAAACGGAACCGTTTTTTCAAGGCACTGAACCCTAAAAATCCAAACAGCACTAGATCTAGGAACTTTCAAAGAAATGTCTAGAAAATGTCCTTAAATATTTTTGACCCAGTTGTGAACGAATGCATCGATCAAAATTGCCTTTGGTTGGCGTACGTCGTATGGCTGTTGTTGAATGCAGGACCCGCGCTCGTTGGCGCTTTGCTGGTCACGTACGTCGAGCCGGTCGCAGCCGGAAGTGGCATTCCCCAAGTGAAATGTTACCTGAACGGTATAAAAGTGCCAAGGGTCGTCAGGATAAAGACTCTCGTTGTGAAAATCCTCGGCGTCATAAGTACGGTAGTCGGAGGACTCGCGGGAGGAAAGGTGAGCTTGGACACACTCTCGCGACTGGCCTTGAAAAATTCAGCTGGAAAAAAAATCTTCGAAAATTCACCTTTTTCGGTAAATAATTAATTCATCCGAATTAACGACGATCTTTCCATCGAAGGAAGGACCCATGATACACGCGGGGGCCGTGGTCGCAGCGGGGATATCACAGGGCAAAAGTACGACCTTTAACAACTGGGATTTAGGGATATTCAGGTACTTCCGGGAGGATCACGAAAAGCGAGATTTCGTTTCCGGTGGCGCGGCCGCGGGGGTCTCGGCGGCCTTCGGAGCGCCCATAGGTGATATTTTTTCAGTCGTTATTTCCAGTAAAAAAAATCGGACCGAAATAGTGCGAAATTATTGAGTAGAGAAAGTATCGCCCAAACCCTTTAAGGGGAGATATACACCTCGGAGCCGGAAAAAAGGTCATTTTCGTCAATTTTTTCAAGGAAAACTATTTGAAATTTCGGATTGGGGTTTTAATTATCTAAAAGTATATACATTCAAAAATATGTTTAATTTTCTTTATTCAAAAATATCAAAAATATACAAGGATATTGTATGATTCTTGGAGCGTCGTAAAAAAATCTGCGTATACGGTACCCACTGGCGTTTCTTCAAAAATCATCTGAAAAAAAAACCAAAAAGATTATTAAATTAGATACTTATAAATTATTATAAGTATCTATAAATTAGATTTTTAAATTAGATTTTTAGACTTTATAGATACGTATCTATAAAGTATCTTATAAATTAGATACTTATTAGATTATTAAATTAGATACTTAAATTCGAGTACTTGTCATAGGGTCCATATATTACGTCATCGATTTTTGCTGATTTTCGACCCCCCCCCCCTACAATCATCCTATCGTCATTTCCTAATGACCCCCCCCTCTCGCAAAACTGACGTCATTACCAGTTTGGCAAAATTAAAACATCTGCGGATTTGAGAAAAATTGGGTAACATTAAAACATTTTATTATAGAATCATCTTTTATTATTTTGTACTTTGGCAGTGTTTATTAATATAATAATATTATTCTTCCCTATTCTTTAGTTTTCTTTGGATAGCTCCCACATTTTGTTATAGAATCATCTTTTATTATTTTGTACTTTGGCAATTTTCATTAATATAATAATATTATTCTTCCCTATTCTTTAGTTTTCTTTGGATAGCTCCCACGGAGCCCATTCTTGCAAATACTGGATCACGGGTAATATCTCCGTATCCTCCCCATATTCATTTTGGCTCGATCGAACTATTTTCATAGGTACGCTGTTATTTGAAGTTCTCGAATATAATGTAGACAAACCTTATGTAATAAATAAATAAATAATGAGTTCAATAATTAATACCATTAGGTACTTGCAAAATATTTTTCATCACTCATGCGGGGAAACCACTCTAGTTGTACAATATACTATTGTACATTTTGAAGTAACTGGTATCACAAGAATGACGTCAATTTCGAAACGCCCCTCCCCCCCCCCCCTCATCCATCATTTACCGTCATCCGCAGACGAACCTCCCCCCCCCCCAAATTTAGAATGACGTAATATATGGACGGCCCCATAGCCGATTTTGAAAATATCGATTTATGACAAAATGGCGCACGTTTGAACATAAATAGTGATTTTTGGGCCAAAAATTAGTTATTATTTTGCCTATAAAACAAAAACTAAGTAACGGAACAAAAATCCTATGACAAGTACTAGATAACGGTGTATAGAATAACCACGAAAAAACCTCAAGGCAATCGGTTCATTGATTATCGAGAAATTTTGGGTACCGATTTGAAAAACGTGGTTTTGAGAAAAAGGCGTTTGAAAATTTGGGAATGAATAAATCATGAAATTTGTCAACTTACGTGGAATCATCGATACCAGGCCCATAGTGTAGGTCTTCTACGGTCGACGGAATGTTCATAGCTTTTAAATCCTCGATCTCCACCATCTAGGTGTATATCCCCCTTAAAACAATGTCTCATATCTTTCGCAATGCAACGTGAATATTATTTTTCCATCTTTCACAGTAAAAAATGAATATTTTTTTCTCTCTATTCATCGATGACACAAATTTTGACGACAAAAATACGCAATCAAAATCCTACACGACTAAATTATTTGTTTTCATAATATAATTGCTTCTTGTTATTTTTGTTATTATTCCCGTTAGCGGTCGTTATTATTATTGTTGTTGATCAACAGGTGGTGTCCTGTTCAGTATAGAGGAGGGCACGAGTTTCTTCAACCAGTCGCTGACATGGAGAACATTTTTCGCGAGCATGATATCGACGTTCACGTTGAACATCGTGCTGAGCGCTTATCACGGTCATCCGGGCGATCTGTCGTATCCGGGCTTGCTGAATCTCGGCAAATTCGAGACGATGCCCTATCAAGTATACGAGATACCGTTGTTCATGCTGGTCGGAACCATGGGCGGTCTATGCGGCGCACTCTGGAATCACATTAACTACAAAATCACGTGTTTCCGGATGCGATACGTTACGGCCAGGTGGCTCAAGGTTATCGAAGTTTTGGCCGTTGCCGCGCTCGCCGCCACGATGGCCTCGATGATGATTTACTTTTCCAACGATTGTCAACCGATCGAGACTAATTCCACGAACATTCACATCAAGTTTTACTGCGCCGAGGGGCAATACAGCGCCGTCGCTGCACTCTGGTTTCAAACGCCCGAAAGCACCGTGCGATCGCTCTTTCACAATCCAAAAGGTTCGTTGTCGCGAGCAACAACGCGGGAAAGAAATCCATTCCTCCTTGCAGTCAAAATTAAGTTTAACGGCGGGGTAAAGTTAATTCGGCGAAAAAAAGGCTTGTTTTTAAGATTTTTTTTTTGGCGTAACGAATAGTGTTCGTTTATTGAAAAATTTACATATAATAAAGTAACATTTGAACAACATTCTCCTAAATTTGCATTGCAAAATATTCAAAATTGAGCGAGTGAAAATTAAACCCCGGAGGCGCCTCGAAAAAAAGTTGGTTTGCGGTGTGCACCGTAACTCGCGACAGAATCATTTGAAACAAAAAAATCAAAATGCATTTGTTAAAGGAGATGTTTCTCGAGGTAATGACGGGAGGATTTTTTTTTTTCGATTTTTCGATTTTTCGTAGCACTTGGGAGCAAAAAACCCGATTTTCGCTAAAAAAATCGGCTAATTTGTTGTTGAAAAATTAGTAATTATTTAAAAAAAAAAAACAAAAAAGCTCTCGACAATACCTGGTGAATTATGTGAAGAAGTACTGTGCAAAATTTCAAAGCGATTGGTCCAGTCGATTTTGAGTTATCGTGCACACGGACTTCAAATATGACAAGTCTCAGAAAAACGGTTTGAAAAACGCAGAAGAGAAGAGAACGGCATGGAGCAATAGACGCTCAAATACTCATAACTTCGTCAATTTTACTCCGATCGACTTGAAATTTTAACACAATATTCTTGATATATTGTGCATTCATTTAAAAAAATTTTAAAATGAAAAAAAAATGTAATACTTTACCCCGCCCTTAAGGGGTAAGGCCACTGTAACGGCCCAAAAAAAAGGTTTTTTCACTAATTTTTTGCTCCCGAAATTGAAGGTATTTGAAAAAAAACTTTTAATGATGTTATCGGGCATACATTAAACTTTATTATAAAATTTTTTTACAGTAAAAAAAAAAACAAAATGGCGGTTCCACAGCTATCTTCCCGGGACATGTTTTGCTTCCAGGGCTCCGCGGCACGCAGCACCACTGGTGCACTTTTGAATCTAGAACAAAAAAAAAACCATTAATCTAGAGGGCTATAGCTAGAGAATGTCGATCGGATTTTAAAAAGTATCAATTTTTGTGGATTTGGCGTGCGTTTGAAAAAAAAAATTGATTTTTGACGAAAAAAACGGCAAGTTTTTTGTTAATAAAAAATCAATAAATAAAGTTCTTGAAAATTCCGATCGACATTCTCAAGATAATGTAAATGTTCACATCTGGTTAAAATTTCAAGTAAAAAAAATAAAAATTGTTCGAGTTATGCTGCGTGCCATTTTGAAAAACCATGTTTCGAAAAAAACGCGTTTAAAGTTTTGCGAATAGTTTTTTATTGGAAAAAATTAAATCCTATTCCTAAGGACAACAAATTTTTTTCGCACAGGACCTTTTTTTTTCTTATTCTAGAGGGTTTAAACTATTTTTTAAGCCAATAAAAAAAAATCGATTTTTCAAAAAATTTACAGTGGCTTTACCCCTTAACGGGAGCGTAGGGGTTTCAGCGTGAAAAAAAAACACTTTTTTGCGAATTTTTTTCATCTATATGGATAGAGTAAATTTATTGAAACCTTTTGTACATTGTTAGGTGTCATTTCAAGAACATTCCGTGAAATTTGTACGCGAAAATATCCACAAACAAGCCGGTGACAAAGCTTTTCCAAGAACACCTTTGGAAAAACACGATTTGCGGTGTTCACTGTATCTCAGCTAGAAATTATCTGAAATCAAGTACCATTAAAATTTAGTCAAAGTATCATCAAATCCTCCCCCCAATGGTCTTTGATAATTTTTTTCTTCATTTCTTAATTTTTGGTGGTCATGTAAAGTGGTAAGTGATATTTTTCACGAAAAATTCCGCCATTTTGGGGGTGGAAAACCCCCTCAATGTAAAAAATCTCAAACTAACCGTTGGGGGGGGGGGTATTTTATATGTAGAAAGTGTGTACCAAGTTTGAAATAAATCGGTCATGTAGTTTTCAAATGGCAGTGAACACGGACTTTGAAAAAGTGGTTTCGAGAAAAAACGCGTTTGAAGTTTAGAGAAGTCGGAGCTACAGTGTTAGAGGAGCGGGACTAAATAGTCAATAACTTCGAGAGTTTTGCTCTGATTGACTTGAAATTTTGGGATTATATTCTTGAAATGTTTAACTATAAGAAAAGACAAAAAAATCGATTTTTTTAAAGTTTAAAACCCCTACCCTCCCCTTAACAAAATACCGGATCGAAGTGAAAATGCCATATTTTGATTTTTATGCTACTTGTTTGGGTTCGTTTGGGTTTGCGCGGTGAAAGACATTTAAGGCGGGATATACTTTTGACAGGACAAAAATAAGCAGTATTAACGAATTTTTTAAGCTAATAAATAATTATTATACAATTATTAAACTTTAGGTATATTTTAATAGTACATTTAAGTATACGAAACAATTTTTTTTAATTAAGGCCCTAGGCCACAGTGACGGGTATAAAATCATGTAAGAATTTAACAATTTTTTTTCGTATGAAAAAGTGATTCACTCATAAAATTAATTAAACATCTATTTAGTATGAATATCAAGCTGTTAGAAAAAAAAAAAAAATTTCGATGTTCAAAATGGCGGACTACTAATATTTTCTTTTGTTATCTTTTTTCAGGCGCTCCGTGGCGTGATATTTAGCATTCACAATTTTTTACCTAGAACCAAAAACAAAAATTCTCTTCAGCCTACATTAGAATACCTAGAGAAGTACGTACGGAATTTAAAAAATATCGTTTTATTCAAAAGTTGTAGGTATTTAAACTTAAGTGGCCGGTCCACTTTAGAGCCATGAAAAAAGGCTATTTTCGCGATTTTTTTTGTGGATTTTATAAAAAATATGAATATAAAAGTTATTGGGCTTGATAAATAATATCTTGAACTACATTTTAAAAAATTGTTTAATTCATTTTTATTCATTTTCAAGTACAAAAACTATAGTTTAACGTAATGCCTCAAAAATAGGTGGGCTAGGTAGCTCCATCAGAACTCGGCAAAGTCTTGTCTGAAACAAAAATATCAAAGTCCATTAGATTCAGTATGACACCAGCTACAAAATAACCCTCGGATATAAAGTTTTATTAGCAAATAAAAAAATGGCAGATGAAAAACGAAAAAAGTTTTCAAAAAACACGTTTTTCGCAACAAAAAAAAGAGTAAAAATAAAAATTTTACAACCACCGAGGGTCATCTTGTTGCGAATCATGTTTACAATATGTGGTTCAAATTTCAAGAGAATCGGTTTATTAGTTTTGGAAATACGATGGAGCTAGATTTTGAAAACGTTTCGAGAAAAACGCGTCTGGAGTTTATACTATGAAAAACTCTTACCTAAACTCAATCGGCAATTCCTGCACCGTACAAAATCCCTTCTGATTGCTCATCATCGTCGATTTCTTCGAGTCTTGCTAGCTTTCGATTTTTTGAAATTTTGAAAGTGGACTGGCCCCTTAAGAAATGAATTTTCAGTGAAAAATTTCGTTATAACTGCTCATAAAATGAAAAGTTTTCGATTAATCAGTAATCCCGACCGTAATTCTCTGCGAAATGGAATTAGGAACATAACTTTTAAATTTGAAGTAAATCGAGTGAAAATTGTTGAAGTTCTTTGTCACGCCAATTGGAAAAAAGCTGTTTCGAGAAGTTTCGAGTAGTCGGCCATTTTGTACATCAAAAAAAAAAAATTCTAACAGCTTGATATTTATACTAAATAGATGTGTAATTAATTTTGTGAGAATCACTTTTTCATACGAAAGAAATTGTAAAATTCGCATATGATTTTATACCCACCACTGTAGCCTAAGACCTTAAGAGTCAAAGAATTGAAATCCATTCTTGAAGCAGAGGGGACAGGGGAAAAAAGACAAAGCTATTTCCCACTGTTTGCGCCTGGCGTCATCCTTAGGAAAAAAAATGTGTTCCTTCAGCAGTACATCCTACGCACAACACTGAACCACTTTAAAAAATCAGCTATCTATCCGTGAATGATTAGAGAAATCGTAAATAAATAAATAAGTTTGACCGTCTGGTTGGAAACAAACGCTCACAAGGGGACAGTACGGCAGTCGGATTTTTGTAATTTTTCGTACTCATGGTACGCGAAGTTCAGAGCTCGAATATTAATATCCCAAAGCAGTTCGACGCCATATTCAGAAATTTTCGAGAAAATTGACTTTGAAGTTTTCGAGCGCACTCTTATCCCACAAAGATGCAACGATATTCGAACCGGGCTCGTGGCGTACCCGGTAGCGCTCGAGTCTAGTAATCGCGGGGTCGCTGGTTCGAGTCTCACTTCGAAATTTTTTTAATTTTTTTTTTTAATTTTTTTCAAAATGAAAAAACGCAAGTCATATTTTTAATTATCTCTTGATTATAAACATACATTTTCAAGTATCAATATTTATAACCAACAACATTTTTAGGATGAAAATGAAAAACGTCGGGTAAGGAATTGAATACTTTATTATTCGGTCTGTATTCGTTTGTTTTATACATCGGGTGTAATGTTACACGAGCCAGAGTGATAACCATCGTAAAAACAAGGAAAACAGTAATTTTCACGGCATCTTGCAAACCGTACAAACGCTGCATTGTTACATTCGCAATTTTTTTTCAATACATCGATCGGAAAACAAACTTCATTCACGTTCATGAAGATTTCGCTTTGATCGCAAAGTTTCGAAGCAAACCACGCATATCTGATCATGTTATTGAAGACCGGAGAAGACAACTGATGATGAACAATAGAATGAATTTTTATGCAATCTTCTCTATCATTAATTTGTGAATATAACGGTTGCCAAAGCAAGCGTTATATACACATATTTCAACATTTATTCTTCTATTTATATTCCTATTAATCTACAAGGGAGTTTATGTAAATATTATTACTGGATATTTTTACGTCGCCTATTCGCAATTTCAAACAAGAGATAATCAAAAATAAGACTTGCATTTATCATTGACAATTATAATTACATATATGTGAATTAGCATAGATTTTATGATTTTTATCCCGGGATTATTTATTTATTTTTTTATAAATAATCGCCTATTGTTATATATAAATAATATATGATCATATATGAGAAAATATATAATTATGTATAACTATAATGAATTTTGTACATAAATAACTATATATGGATTTTGTCCATATATAAACATATATAGATATATTATATTAATTATATATAATAATATGTGATTATATACAACAAAAATTTATCGGGATATTTAAATGACGGAGGTATGCGAATTAAAAAAAAAAAAAAAAAAAATCTCGAAGTGAGACTCGAACCAGCGACCCCGCGATTACTAGACTCGAGCGCTACCGGGTACGCCACGAGCCCGGTTCGAATATCGTTGCATCTTTGTGGGATAAGAGTGCGCTCGAAAACTTTAAAGTCAATTTTCTCGAAAATTTCTGAATATGGCGTCGAACTGCTTTGGTATATTAATATTCGAGCTCTGAACTTCACGTACCATGAGTACGAAAAATTACAAAAATCCGACTGCCGTACTGTCCCCTTGTTAGGCCATTTCTCGCTATCCATTTCAAAATATGTTTGATCTATAGCCACTTACTCTCTTTCTCGCTTCTACCTTAACGTTTTGCCACCCAGTCTCCATTCTCCACATAAAACTAATACTATCAACACTTAATCAATTGACACTTACTATAATTATTATTCTTATCGTTATTGAAACAGAAGGATAAACGAGAAAAAATTCCTCGCAGGTTCCCATAACGACGTGACTCTGGCAGTATTCGTCGTGCTCTATTTTATATTGGCCGCCTTGACTTTCGGCCTATCGATGTCCAGTGGACTGTTCATTCCCTCGCTCCTGATCGGTTCCGCCTGGGGACGATTATTCGGATCGGCGATAACGAAAATCATACCGACTTGCGTAAGACGAGAGCTCACTGTATTTTATCGAGAGAACACAAGGGGAGCGACAAGACGAGGTTTGAGCCGAGTGCGATCGAATCGTATTTTTGCAGCCGTTCTTCGATCCGGGAAAGTACGCTCTACTCGGAGCTGCCGCGCAACTCGGTGGGGTCGTCAGGATGACGATCAGCCTGACTGCGATTCTCATCGAGGCCACGCAGGGCATTTCCTTCGGTCTGCCCGTCATCATAGTTCTCATGATGGCCAAATGGGTCGGAGACTTCTTCAATGAGGTGAATTTCTGAAAAATCGTTTTTTTTTAATAATTAAAAAATAAAAAGTTGGCATTTTTTTTTATAATTGAAAAATAAAAAATTGGAGGATTTTTTTATAATTACGAAGTAAAAAGTTGGCATGATTTTTATAATTACGGAGTAAAAAATTGGCATGATTTTTATAATTAAGAAGTAAAAAATTGGCATGAGTTTTATAATTACGAAGTAAAAAATTGGCATGATTTTTATAATTACAAAGCAAAAATTGGCATGATTTTTATAATTACAAAGTATTTTTACTTTGTAATGGCCAAATGGATCGGAGACTTTTTGAATTAGGTGAATTGGCGAAAAATCGCTATATATAAAAAATTAGTATCTTCTTTTATAATTGAAAAATAAAAAATTGGCGTGATTTTTTATAGTTAGAATGTAAAAAATTCGCATGATTTTTATAATTACAAAGTATTTTTACTTTATAATGGCCAAATGGATCGGAGACTCTTTTAATGAGTTGAATTGGCGAACAATCGTTATTTTTTTTAATAATAAAAAAATAAAAAATTGGCATTTTTTATAATTGAAACATACAAAATCAGCATCATTTTTCATAATTGAAAAATGAAAAATTGGCCTGTTTTTTTATAATTACAAAGTAAAAAATGGCATGATTTTTATAATTACAAAATGAAAAATTGGCTTGATTTTTATAATTATAAAGTAAAAAATTGGCATGATTTTTATAATTATAAAGTATTTTCACTTTGTAATGGCCAAATGGATCGGAGACTTTTTCAATGAGGTGAATTGGCGAAAAATCGTTATTCTTTTTAATTATTAAAAGAAAAAAATTGGTATCTTCTTTTATAATTGAAAAATAAAAAATTGCGTGTTTTTTTATAATTACAAAGTAAAAAATGGCATGATTTTTATAATTACAAAGTGAAAAATTGGCTTGATTTAAAAAATTACAAAGTAAAAAATTGGCATGATTTTTATAATTATAAAGTATTTTTACTTTGTAATGGCCAAATGAATCGGAGACTCTTTAAATGAGTTGAATTGGCGAACAATCGTTATTTTTTTTAATAATAAAAAAATAAAAAATTGGCATTTTTTATAATTGAAACATAAAAAATCGGCATCATTTTTCATAATTGAAAAATGAAAAAATGGCATGATTTTTATAATTACAAAGTAAAAAATTGGCATGGCTTTTATAATTACAAAGTAAAAAATAGGCGTGATTTTTTTATAAATACAAAATAAAAAAAATTGGCACGATTTTTTAATAATTAGCAAATAAAAAATTGGCGTTATTTTGCATAATAAAAAGAAAAAAACTTGGCATGATTCTTTATAATAAAATAAAAAAATAAAAAATTGGCATGATTCTTCATAAGTGAACATTTTTTGTCATGATTTTTCATAATTAAAAAACTGGCATCATGTCTCATAACGAAAAAAAAAGAAAAAATCGGATAATTTTTTCATTTTTTTAATAATAAACCATCGACGATAATTTCTCGCTGATGTCTCATAAAACAATTAATAACGCATCACTAGGGGGCAACATTAATAAACGTCACGAGCCAGTTGACTAGCGACGATAACAATTGTCAGAAACCGACCAATGCATTCGTCACTCTGCTTGAATCCGTGCACAGGGCATTTACGAGATACACACACAAATGGCCGGGGTTCCCCTGCTTCCTTGGGAAGCGCCGCCCTTATCGAACAACATTTACGCCAGCGAGATAATGAGTCATCCGGTCGTGACGCTCAAAACGACCGAGAACGTTGGCCACATCGTCGAACTCCTGAGATGCGTTTCCTTCAATGGATTTCCCGTGGTCGATCCGCCCAGCGCGGACGGGGTAATTTCATTTCCTCTCGATTCCGAATCAATTATTTTCAATCCGAACAATCTTTTTTCTCTCATTCTCTCCATTCTAAATCGAGACTAAACACTTCCGAACCATTCAAAGGCGCAAAGTCCATATTAACAGGGTCATCCCATGTGACAGATTTTTTGGGGAATTTTTTTTGGTAAACCGTTAAAAGGCACTATCTTTGGTGACTCTGATCAACAAGTTTCGAAGATTGAAAAGAAAGGATGCATGATTACAAAAGCTTTAATTTGGGCTTATAAATCCGTTTACTATATATAATAATCTCACTGATTGGTCCAGACCACTCATTGATTGTATCTATCGAAAATGGTTTGCATTGGAAAAGAAAAAGTTAATTTATCACGTGTAAATTAAATGGAGAATAAAAAAAACCTCACGAGTCACCTGTTACAATTAACCGACAGGCCGACATTATCGAGTAATATTTCAAGGGGTGAGAGCCCGAATCGGGGAGTTTTTTGGGGCCAGTCTGATATACACTCATTACAAAAATTAAGGGAACAGTAAAATTTCAAAAAAAAAAATCATTGATTTTTGAATAGCTGTAACTTCGTGAAAAATGGTCGTATTGTAAAAGAAAGGGGTTTTGAAGCTTCTCTCTCTAGCTTACGAATCTCACTGGTACACTTTTTTAAGCAAAACGCTCGGCGTGAATCTGAGAAATAGCCCGAAGCAAAAATTTTCAATTTTTTTTTTTCAAATCGTCCACGAGCTCAATTTTTTTTAACCTTGGTCAATACTCGGTTTATTTAACCTCATTCTTCAGCTTCAAAACGGTATTTTTTTGGACCTCTGTACGGCCATTTGTTGCTGAGATATTGGCGTTTAAATAAAAAAGGAGCTTTTTCGTAGATCATCTCAATATCTCATGAACAAATGATCGTACAGCGAGCTAAAGGTGGGTTTCTTAAACTGGTATAAATTCTCCAAAAGCACCTTTTGGTACTTTAGAGAATTTTTTTTAACCTTAATATTGATTTGAAAAAGTACGAAAAAATTACTTTTTTTCCCGTTTTCGAAAATCCACGTCGACTTTGCAAATATTGCGAAAGTGACTCTTGTTTCTAGGTTTTTTTTTTAGTTCAATACATGCCCAAAGACCCCCCACAGTTTGAAATTGGTCGGCTGAACCGTTATTTTTTTACCAAAGCGTCAAAGTTTTATAAAAAATTAACAGTTTTATTATTCCTTAAATGTCAATTAATGATGATTAAAAAGAAAAAAAAACACCGTTATTTTTTCTCACAGTTTTGCAATAACTTTTCTTTAAATCTTGGAAAGTGAAAAAAAAATGAAATTTTGTTTATATATATATGTACACACACACATTTATGCAAATTTATATATATATATAACAAATTAACTTCCAGGACGAGATAAAATCGTACGGTCGTTTGCGAGGCCTCGTCCTGCGATCGCAACTGATCGTACTCATCAAGAACAAAGTTTTCAACGAGAGCGACGAAGCCGGGGCCATGGACTTGGGTATTAAATTATTCAGGAACGAGTATCCCCGATATCCCACCGTGGACGAGATCAACATTACCGATATCGAGAAGACGTACACCGTCGAGTTACGGCCCTTCATGAATTCCTCACCGTACACGTTGCAGCACGTTAGTATTACATTATTCTGAATCCAGTTTCCATTCGCGCCGCTCGTTCATCGGCCCTTCAGGACCAACGAATTACCTTTTTACACTTGTTAGAAATTTCGGTGCGATAGTTGGTACAGAAACTTTTCGGATTAATTTTGCCGAGTGGAGAATGCAGAAAAGAAAAAGATTTTTCTTAAAGTATTTCTTTCGCGGAGGGCCGTATTTTGTGGGGGGCATAAGAAGGGGCCCTTCTGAATTATTACAGTGGCGCTTAATGAAAATAAGTCACAATCAATTATTATAGCCAACGATAAATAGAGCTAAAAAAAAGAACAAATTTAGTAGATTTAGACATTTATACATTTTCTTTAAAAAATTGCGCCTACCAAAATTCTTTCACTAGTCGCATTTTTCTAAAGTTTGTCATTAATATTTTCTTTAACTATTCGGTGACCCCCTGTTTTTTATTGTTACGAAATCTTGATTTTTTACACGCGTGAGCAGTTTATATCAGGCATTTACAGTTATTTCGTGTATCAATTAGCAGATAGAAACGTGGCCAGCGTGTCATCTCAGATGTTATAAAAAAAAATCAATTTACCAATATTATAAAAAGAATGTATGAAAAAATGCGCTTTATTTTATCTTTGCCTAGAAATGTATAATTTCTGAACATAGTTATCAAATTAATATTAAGTAATCATTACTAGTTAAGAGAATAAGTACCAATGATATTCGTTGTTAATTATCCTGACCGAGTAGTTTGAGGTTCCCGGGCATAATTACCGAATACCGATAAAATAGGTAGCATTTGTGTCGTCTACGACGTTGCCATGATTGCGCAGTCTAACATTTTGTGTGCTTGCTCTTCGCACAAAATCGATATCAAAAACATTAATAATTTTATAACGGTTCTGTGAATCCTCATTTTCACGGTGCCAAGGGTTAGTCCGATAATTAGGTCCAGAAAAAAATTTCAGCTGGGTGGTAACATGTTGACTTAACTCCATAACAACCTTAAATTTTCACAGTTGCCTGACTCCATTAAGGTCTTTGGAACTCTACGAGAGTCTCAATCAACCGAAATCGCTGGATTATTATTGTACTGTGCTGCTATTCGATTAGTATTCATTTAGTTACTATTATTTTCGTCATTATCGTTATTATTATTATTAATGTTATATTGATATTGCTTCAATATTATAATTATTGTTGTTTTTATTATTTGCCTATTATCATTATCATCATCGTCGTTATGATTATTATTCTTGTTGTTGTGATTATCTTTATTAACTTACCATATCCATCGTTATTATTATTATCACATTATTGTCCTTGTTATTTCGCTATTCCATTATCACCATTATTAATCCAGTTCTACCATTATTATCGTCATTATGACTTTGTCATTATGGTTGGTACAAAAATCTTGCAACACACAACACGAGTAAAAAAGAAAAATATTTTATTTTAACAATAAACGATTATTCAGTAATGTAGGCTCCCTCTGCATCTACAACTCTTGCCCAACGCTCTGGTAGACTTTGCACATCCGCAGAGCAGAATTCTTTTGATCGTGAATTAAGAAAGTCGTCCAATGTATTTTTGAGATCTGACAGATCATCAAATTTTTTATCCCGTAAATAGTTCATCAAAGCTCGAAACAGGGGATAGTCGGTAGGTGCTAAGTCTGGTGAATACGGTGGGTGTGGTAGAACTTCCCATCCTAGCTGCGAAATAGTTTCTTGTGTCATCTTAGCGACGTGGGGTCCAGCATTGTCATGGAGAAGCCGAACGTGAAGACGTTTACGCCTTTTCTGTTTCATAATTTTAGCCACCTTTTGCAGTTGTGCAGAATAAATTGCCTGTATTGTGGTGTTGGTTGGCAGAAATTCGTAATAGAGCATGCCCTCAGAATCCCACCAACAACAGAGTAAAACTTTCTTCATTTCACGGGGCCGTTTAGGGGTCGGTTCTGGTTTTTCCCCTTTCGGTAACCACTGACACTTGCGCGTGTGATTAACATACAACACCCAGCTTTCATGCCCAGTGACTATTTCTTGAAGAAAATCCTTTCTTTGCGGACGATGCAGGAGTGAAAGACAGATGGACATGCGTGTTGCTTTGTTTGATTCGCTGAGACTGTGCGGTATCCAAGACGAAACAACTTTCCTATATCCCATCTTTTGTAAATGTCGAAGGATAGTAGGATGACTGCAGTTGAGTTTGTTGGCTAATTATCGTGACGACATATTAGGCTTTGCCTTTATAAGTGCTCGCAGTTCTTCATCGTCCACAATCGATTCCCTGCCGGACCTAGGTTTGTCTTTAAAAGATGTATCGCCAGAATGAAAACGCTGATACCAACGGGAGACCGTTGAATAATTAACTACATTAGCCTTGAACGCACTGCACATATTACGGGCTGCGGCTGTTGCGGAATGTCCTTGCAAGAATTCGTAATATGCGATTGCTCGAAGTGCACGTTGATCCATCTTTGCTCATACTGACTCCGCGGAACAACTGACTCGCTTATATATCCTGCGGCATGGAAGGTTCTAGACCATTCTTGTATTTCCTATTCTCGAATGTTCTCGAACTTCGTTATTAGGAAAAATATTTTAATTGAAAAAAAAGTGTTGCAAGATTTTTGTACCAACCCAATATATACTTTTTATCGTGGTAAAAAGGGGGAAAAATCTTTTAAAGACCATGAGCGTCTCCACTGCGCCAGGGGTTAGTAGTTGCCTCTTAAAACCCGGAGCAGCGTCGTCACCCGTGTGCCGGACATCTTGTTCATGTCCTCTTGTCTGATCGTATCATCTCGTCGTGGTCTTCGCTATTTTTATTATATTACTCTTATTATCATTATTACTATGGTATAGATAAAAAAACATTCATCGTTACTATTATTTGCATTAAAAAACACATCATTGTCATTACTATTGCAGTTGCTATAATTATTGTTACCATTGTTATTAATATTTTGCAGTCGGCGACTCTTCCACGTGCATTTAGACTTTTCCGAGCCCTGGGATTACGTCATTTGCCAGTTGTCAACGACACCAACGAGGTACGCCACCCATCCATTTTTCCAATCAACTTTCATCCAAAATAACCGCGAAATTAGTCATTCTCTCTTGTGGATGGAAAATGTGAGAAAAAAGAAACGATAGGAAAATTCTATATTCCAGGTCATAGGAATGATCACGCGAAAGGACGTTGCGCGGTACAGAATATGGAAGCACTGCGGGAGAATGGGACTGGACGAACTTTTAACAACCAACAAAGTATAACGTCCATCGTGGCTCAATTTTTTATTGCCTCGCCGCTCTTAAGCCGATCGCGCGGTACTGTACAAAATATCCTCAGGGCTGCTACCTTGAACTTTTCATTTCCATGCGGCTTGAGGCTAATGACTTGCAATATTTTACATTCTTCGTGTAATTCGCAAAACTGAATTTTGACGATGTCAAGAATTGTTGGCTGAATAAGATTGTTTTTTAAGAAAAATCCTCGGCGTTCGATTCATTTCTATTTACATTTTTATACACAATATTTTTTCATGTTTACATTATTTTAAAAATATATATATATATACGAGTGTAAATAGACAGTAATAAATTAATGATTATTTATTGATGAATCATTGATGATTTATCCACAATTAACCAATACTATCAAGAATGTGTAATTAATAATTACTTGATAATCATTAGTTGTCAAGCAATTATTTGTTTACCTGATTAATACAAATCAGTATTAATTTAACGATATTTGTTAATAACTATAGACTTTATGATAAATAAATTATTGACGATTATTCACTATTTATGGATTAATTAATGACCATCAATTATTCGTACATTATTAATCAACTATTAATTAATGTTAAACTATTCGTTTATTATTAATTAACAATTAATCAATGATAAACCACTCGTTTGTGATTAATTAACAATTAATGGTATACTGTTCAGTCGTTATTAATTAACAATCAATTGATTATTAATTATTCAGTGATTAGTAATTAACAATTAATTAATGATCAACTATTTAGCGATTATTAATTAACTATTAATTAATGATCATCTAGTTCGTCATTATTAATTATTAACAAATAGTTGCCAACCAAGCCATGACCACAATCTGAAGAACAGATACACAGGAATTATCACTATCGAGAGGAGGAAATAATATTCGTAGTCGCGAATATACATTGTTGAAATGATCAGCGCTCTCTCTTCTTTGGCTTGCATATCCCATGGACTGACAGCTGCAACAATTTTAATGCAAGCTACGTCCAAGACACAGGAATGGCTCTAGTTCGAGCACCATACCTGAAATGGGAAAAATATTGGGCCTGAATATTTCTCCAATTCAAGGATAATTAAAAAACACGGTATGTGTGTATATATGTACGAGACTGAATGAAATGATGCACTGAAAATGTTATAATGGAGCATATTGGAAGTGTTGAGTTAAGGGGCTGTGGATAATGAAAAAAAAAATAGAATGTAGGGTCCGAAGTGCGTTTACACCGTAAAAGTTTTCAAACTCGGGGATTTGAAGAAAAAAATCTTTTTTTAAAATGAACCAGGCAATCAAAACCGAAATAAATAAGGCGATTTGAAAAAATCCTACCAAACGAACCTAAAATAAATGTTAACATTTAACCAGTAAAAGAGACGCAAACAAAGGCAGGTGGATTTTGGAAAAAATTGATTTTGTAATCTCAACTAAACGAACCCAAAATAAATATGGTGATTGAACAGAAAATGTTGTTTCTAAATCTAAACACCTAAACACAGCCAAACAAATTCATGTGCGGTTTGGAAAAATCTATTTTTGAATCGTACCAGCCGAATGAGGCCAAAATAAATTACGTGATTTTTTTTGTTCTGTTTCAACAAACCAGCTAACCCCCACAGAAAAACTCAGATTGTTCTTTAATATATATATATATATATATATATATATGTTTAAACAAACGCAACGGAACTGAGATTTTTTGGGAAAAAAATAATATTTGTAAGTCCAGCCAGCGGAATGACAAAAGCAAAATGAAATCCGGGAAAAAACAGGTGAGTTAAAAAAATATATTTTTTCAAATTCAAACAGCAAAACGAGCCCAAAATAAAAAAAACGTGAATTTAAAATTTTTTTTTCAACAAACCTAGCCAACCAACCCCAAAAAAACAGACGACTAGAAACAAAACCGATTTTGAAATCGAACCTGCCAATATATATATATATATATGTATATAATCTATTTTTTTAGTTCTAAGCAGCAAAAGGAAACTAAAACTCATATTTTTTTCACAATCTAACAAGCCAATAAAGCAAAAGAAAAATAATTAAACAATGGTTTGTTTTGAAAACAATTAATTTTCTCGAATTCTTAATGAAAAATTCCGTTTTTTGCGACATGAAATTTTTCAGGTACGCTCGCGTAGCGATTTTCGATTTAATATTGGCGAGGGAACACAATAGATCTCCTTAATTCGTACGAAAATCACGTCGCCAATTAATTTCGTGGCACGCTATTTCGGGCGTGAATCACCTTGACGCGTAAAAGCGAGACGGAAGAGGCGGCAATCTCTATCTTTATCTTCCTATCTCTTTCTCTCTCTCCTAATCTCCAATAAAGCAAGACCTTAGAATATTTTTTTCGTTAAGTCGCGTACACGAGCGTTGAAAAAAAAAAGTGCCACGAGCCAAAAGTCTTACGTCCGCGTGCGTGCGTCCCAATGTGGACCCCGGAGGCAAAACGCGCGTGTGTTCTACCCAGGCCTCGGTGAATAACCGACAATTCCTCGACGCTAATAAATCACACGGAATTGTCGCGCAACGTATCGTACGTGAAAAAATCTCGTGTTTGTGAATTGTTTGGACGAGGTCCTCCTGATCGCGCCTGTCTCGTTTGTGCACGCACGTGATCCCCGAATTTCTGGATTACGACAAAAAACGTCGGCCATTCTCGCGATTGGTGCGAGTGAAGAAAAAGGATGCGAAGAATCGCGCGCATGCGCCCTCGCAATCTCGAAGCGCGGGAAAGTTCAAACTGAGTTTTTCGTCGAGAAAGAAAACGGTAGTGATTTTCAATCAAAGAACACGACTTTGAAGTGACTTTGAATTGAAAGCACGAAATCGAAGTGATTTCGAATCGAAAAATACGAATCCGAAGTGATTTTGGATTATGGAACACAAATTCAAAGTGACTTTGAATTTGAAAAACACAAATTCGAAGTGATTTCGAGTGAAGGACCACAAATTGGACGTGATTTTGAGTAAAGGAACACAAATTGAAGGGATTTTGGATCAACCGAAAAATTCTAACGGGTCTGAGTCGACAAACAAACCCGAACAAATTTAAACGGATTGTGAAGCAATAAATTCAAATCGGTTTGCATCAACATACAAACCCAACCAAACTCAATTTTATTTGCATCAAAACAAACAAAACTTTAAAAAATCCAAATAGATCCACCAAATTCAAACTAATTTTGAATCGCCAAATCCAAAAAAACCCACACTGATTTCCAATCAATGGCCAACCATACTCAAACAAATTCAAACTAATTTTCGAATCCTCGAACCCAAACAAACCCAAACCGATTTCGCATCAATAAACCCAAACAACGCCAAACTGATTTAGAATCAACAAGCCCAAACGGAATTTCGAATCAGCAAAATCCAAACTGATTTGGAATCGATAAACCCGAACAAGTTAAAATTCGTAATTTTCGCGTGAAGATGTCAACCGAAAATCGGACACGCTCCTCTTGAATGAAGAAATCAAGGAGAGAAGTTGTCGGACCCGGGCGAGATTTCTCCAGTGAAATTCCAGCGACTTCCTGGAAGAGTAGAGAGAATGAACGAGAACGCCAGGTGGACCAGGAGCAGAGAACAGTGCCAAGAGCCAGCCGATTTCGGAGACGCTCCGAGCGCAGCTAGCGACAGTATTTTTTCACCCACAGGCGAGAGCAGAAGAAGGCGAAGAAGATCGTCGACGAGGCCACACGAGACCGAGGAGGAAGCCATCGTTAGGCGATTCCACGATGCCCAGAGAATGGCGAGATTTCGCGCGAAGAAGAGAAAAGCGGTGGAGGAGGCGAAAGCCCTGGAAGCTTCCAAACTGTCGGAGATCGCTCTCATCTCAGAGCTGAGAAGAAGAAACGTCGCCTTCCAGATAACCAGTTCAGCGCCCGTACCTGTGAAACATCAGAATGTACAGAAAAGTCAGGAAGCGCCGAGACGAGAAACGTCATTGGCCACTATTTCCCTGGTGAACGGTAACAGAAGCAAATACTCGCAACTATTGTCCGTCATCGAGGAACTCGGCAGGGACATCAAACTCTCCTACGCCGGCAGCAGAAACTCCGCTGAGAAACTGAAGACCGGCATCGTGCAAGCGAGAACTCTAGTCAGAGATTGCCTCTTGGAGACCGAATTCAACGCCAGACAATGATCTCCGGATCGCCACGGAACACTTGGAGCTTCTTCGCCAACGGCGCTCACGGAATCAACATCTGGTGGATTCTCTTCGGACCTGCAGGGATTTTGTCCGATCAGCTCGCTCTCTCCGGGTCGGAGGATCCGAAGAGGATCAAACGCCAGCCGCCAATCTGGATAACATGGACATTCTTCGTTGCGATGGGGACCGGGAGAACTGCGATGCTCCGAAGAGTTGCCAAAGAAGTTCTGGCGAGGATATCGGGATTCAGCACAGGTGCAAAAAAACACTCGGGCAGAACTGAGCCCAGGAATGTTTTGTACTGCAGCGGTCAGCGGGACAATAATTTTTAAGAGGATTTTCAATATTTGTAGGATACTTGGGCGATTTTTGGGGAATTGAGTTTGTGGAAAAAAGTTAAGGCCTTAGGCCACAATGGAGGGTATAAAATCATGTGCGAATTTAACAATTTTTTTTCGTATGGTAAAGTGATTCAATCATAAAATTAATTACACATCTATTTAGTATAAATATCAAGCTGTTAGAATTTTTTTATGTACAAAATGGTCTACTACTAATATTTTCTTTTATCTTTTTTTTAGGCGCTCCGCGGCGTGACATTTAGCATCCATAATTTTTTACCGAGAACAAAAAACAAAAATTCTCGTCAATCTACATTAGAATACCTAGAGAAGTACGTACGGAATTTAAAAAATGTTGTTTTATTCAAAAGTTGTAGGTATTTGAACTTAAGAAATGAATTTTCAGTGAAAAATTTCGTTATAACTGCTCATAAAATGAAAAGTTTTCGATTAATCAGAAATTCCGTACGTACTTCTCTGCGAAATGCAACTTTTAAAGTGAAGTAAATTGTAAGTAAAGTGTAGTAAAATAAATTAACTTTGAAGTAACTTTAAATTAAGTGAAATTAAATTAAATCTTTTTGAATTAAAGTAAATCTAAATTAACTTTAAATTAACTTTAAAGTAAAGTAAATTTAAGCAATTTTTAAATTTGAAGTAAATCGAGTGAAAATTGTTGAAGTTATTCGTCACGATAATTGGAAAAAAGCTGTTTCGAGAAGTTTCGAGTAGTCGACCATTTTGTACATCGAAAAAAAAATATATGTTTTCCAACAGCTCGATATTCATACTTAATAAATGTGTAATTAATTTTATGAGTGAATCACTTTTTCATACAAAAAAAATTGTTAAATTCGCACATGACTTTACACCCGTTACTGTGGCCTAAGGCCTTAAGTCAAATTTTCGCGAGGATTTGAATTCTGTTGAGACGTGTTAATTAACTTTGTAAATCTAATTCGATGCCTTCTGACAATGGATTTTACGTTTATGAGGAAATTTGATTGATTTCGCGGTATTTTTAAGTCGTGGATTTTGAATGCTAATAATTTTGCAGAGGGTTTAAGATCATTTTAGAAATTTTGCAAATTTCGGGGCGTTTTATTGATTGCTGGGAAATCAAAAGCAAGCGGTTGCTTTAAAAATTTTGTATCTAAAATGAAGTTATTAAGTTTGAGGAATTTTATTGGAAAATCAAACCCAAACCATGTTTTGGAAGAATCAAAAACGAATAATATATTATTATTCAATGCGAAAGGTGCCATTCATTTCGAAAAATCAAGCCGAAACTCATTTTTAAATGAATTTTAAGTTTTGTAAGAAATTTTATTGATTTTTTTTAAATTTTGGGTTATGACCCCAAATATTTTTTGAAACGTTTTAAGGTCACTTTAAGAATTTCACAAATTTTGAGGAGTTTTATTAGTTGCTGGGAAATCAAAGCAAACCGTTGCTATAAGAACTTGGTACTTAAAATAAAATTATTAAGTTCGAGGAATTTTATTGAAAAATTGAGTAGATACAATTTTTTAAATAATTAAAAATTTAAAAAATCTTATTCAATTCAAGAGGTTTCATTTATTTCGAAAATTTAAACTAAAAAAAATGTTAAATGGATTTTAAGTTTTTAAAAGAAATTTTATCGTTCCAATCACTCGAAAGGTTTTTCTTTATTGTAAGATATCGAACCCAAATATTTTTTTAAAGGTTTCAAGATAGTTTTAGACGTGCGGTAATTTTTTTGCCCTTTTGTCGGTTTTTAGGGATCGAAACGCATCAGGTTGCTAAAATAATTTGCTATTTAAAAAAAAAGTATTAAGTTCGAGGAATTTTATTGAAAAATCGAATCCCAACTCTTTTTAGAAGAAATGAATATATTAAACCCGAGAATTTTCATTAATTTCGAAAAAGCAACGTTTTGAAAACTTTTAACATATTGTAAGAACAAAATTTCGAGGAGATTGTTTGGGTTTGGATATTTTTTCAAATTTCGAGGATTCAAGATATCGTAATAAATTTCATAAAGTTTGAAAAATTTTCTTTATTTCCAAAAGTTAAACCCAAAAAATATTTAAAAGGATTTAGTACACTGATAAATTCTATAAATTCCAATACATATTTTATTAATTTTGAAAAATTAAACCCAAAAAGTGTTCAAAAATATTTACGATACTTTACTGAATTGCACTCGCTCCGAGAAAATTTACTAATTTAAAAAAATGGTATCATCTCCAATCACTCTGATTAATTATAAAATATTCAGTAATATGTAATTAAGAAATCTTAAATGCCAAAATTCAAATCTACATCTAAACCTAAAAGGTTATAGTTTAAAAAAATCAACACAAATAAATAATAATAGGCCAAAAAAAATTAAAACCGAAAAAACTCCCTTCGTCCAAGGCACTAAAGCTTATCGCTCGATCTTAAGGGAATCTTAAATCCCCATTTAAATATAAAAGTGTGCAATAGTCTCCCTAAGTACAAATTAAGAATAAAACTGAACGAAAAACGGGAAAAAGCATTGCCGTATTCGTAGCCTTAAAATATAATATGTGCTCAATGGAATAGTCGCACGAAATGAGAAAGAAGAATGTGTGCCTGCTGATATGTAAAGTACACGTAAGTGAGGTCTTTTGTCAACGAATTGACCTCGAGCCCGTTTTTCTTTGTTCAGGAAATCGCCCGCGACGCGAGATTAGTGTTTTAACAAACGCAAATTATCTTACTTTCTCAAATCCTCGATAACACGGAGTTCATACTGCAGGTGATATAGCGTCGACATGAAACTAAAAACGCCGAATATTGTAAAATAAGATGAGGTTGAAGTTTGCAACTAATGCAACGAAAATTAATATTTTTAAATTCCTCTAATTTCTTTTGGCAAGATTTTGCCGACAAAAATCCTTTAACCATCTTTGAAGATACAGTAGAACCTCGATTATCCGAACGATGATTTAGTTTATCCGAACGCTCAATTATCCGAAAGTTGGCGCGAAAGATACATTGTTGCTCGCTGCCACCGCCGTGAGCAACAATAAGCAATCCAACGCAACTTCTCCTTCTCAAACGGCTGCGAGATTTAGCCGCTCAAAAATGCATTACAGCCGTTTGTCAATAAAAAAGGACGATTTTATAAAAAAAAAAATATATAAAAAGAGCATTCGACTTTTTTCAGGTGTTTAAAATGCATATATAATTCAACGTTGATATGTATGTCAAATTTTTATATATATGTATGTACTATTTTTATGTAAAAAGGTGTTGTTTATGATCTCGTCCCAAAAAAACCCACGTTTCGATTATCCGAACTTTTGATTATCCGAACTAGTCTCGGTCCCAATTGGTTCAGATAATCGAGGTTCTACTGTATCTATTTATCGATCTACAAAAAAAAGATATTTTATATTAACAAAAATATGGTAAAAACAAAATGTCCAAAAGAACTTTCGTTGCGTCCCAACGATGCAAACTTCAACACCATTAAAAAAAACCGATGTAACCTCGAGTCCCTGGACTTTAATAATGTATTATCATTAAGTAGAGTGTTTCCTGATTTTTGTGGTAAAAAATATATATATAACAATTTTACAAACGAACCTTGTTCATTTTTCCGTGATGAAAATGATCGTGCCGAAATCTGACAATTTGCTGCGCAAGTGTGCTTTTATATATATTTATATATATATATATATATATATATATATATATATATATATATATATAACGAAATAAATGAAAAAAAAACAATCCCTAAAACCCAATCCACGAAATTTGAACTGATTTTAAATTAGCAAATTCAAACTGATTTTGTATCTAAAAAAATAAGTAAATTTTTAATATACGAGGTGTTCCATACCATTTCGAACGGGCAAAAAGTTGTCCACTCTCAAAAAAATTGCAATTTTGTCAAATTATTTAAGTATATGAAAAAAAAACAGTGTACATTTTTTCAAAATTTTTGGATCGCATTTTCTCGAGTTTTTTTAAATAATTTTTTTTTCAAAATACCGTTATAGCTCGTGAGCATTTGATTCAACAGAAAAATATATAAGACAAAAAAGTTGCAATTTTAAATGAACTTTGTGAAAAAAATTTATTTTGAATTTTTCGAGTTAAAAAAATGCCCATTTTCACCAAAATTATACAAAAATATGTTTTTTCGGTCGGTATGTCACTTCTGATTTTTTTACAAACGAACCTTGTTCATTTTTCCGTGATGAAAATGATCGTGCCGAAATCTGACAATTTGCTGCGCAAGTGTGCTTTTATATATATATATATATATATATATATATATATATATATATATATATATAACGAAATAAATGGAAAAAACAATCCCTAAAACCCAATCCACGAAATTTGAACTGATTTTAAATTAGCAAATTCAAACTGATTTTGTACCTAAAAAAATAAGTAAATTTTTAATATACGAGGTGTTCCATACCATTTCGAACGGGCAAAAAGTTGTCCACTCTCAAAAAAATTGCAATTTTGTCAAATTATTTAAGTATATGAAAAAAACAGTGTACATTTTTTCAAAATTTTTGGATCGCATTTTCTCGAGTTTTTTTAAATAAATTTTTTTTCAAAATACCGTTATAGCTCGTGAGCATTTGATTCAACAGAAAAATGTTTAAGACAAAAAAGTTGCAATTTTAAATGAACTTTGTGAAAAAATTTTGTATTGAATTTTTCGAGTTTAAAAAATGCCCGTTTTCACTAAAATTATACAAAAATATGTTTTTTCGGTCGGTCTGTCACTTTCGATTTTTCTCAAAAAATTCCAGAAAATACTCTGAAGTGTGTACAGTAACACCTATTTTTTTCAGAGTGGCTCGATTCGTTGTTCCAAAGCTGTGCTTTATTTTATTATTATGAGATATTTTTTTTAGACAAATCAGTTATTATTAAAAAATATTCTCTCCCAAATTTTTCTCACATTTTTCAGGTAATAAACATCCATAACAGTAATAAGTTTTTTGAGCTTAATCATAAATTGCCGATAAAGTATACAAAGTTAACCTTGCCGTACAAAGTAACGTTCGTCGTCCAACATGAAAATTGTGATACAAAGTAACGTCGTCGTGCAATGTGGAAAATGTGATACAAAGTATCGTTGACCGCTCAATATAAACATTGTCATACAAAGTAATGTGCGCCGTCAAATACTTTCTACATCCTTCAGTTTGTCAACATTCCCCCTCCATGTCAAAATACTATCGGAGTTCTCAGTGTGTTTTGATTTTTTTACACTAGGTTGCACGGTGTGAGCGAAGCAGAGAAGTCATATGCTTCCTTTGAATTTTCTTGGTGGTTTCTCGAGTGCCTTGTTACAAACTAATTCATGAGTAATTATTTTGATGATGGCATCAACGAATAATATGTCCATATTGCAGGACGATGTTACTTTGTATCGTAATTTTCCATATTGCACGACGACGTTACTTTGTATCACAATTTTCATGTTGGACGACGAACGTTACTTTGTATGGCAAGGTTAGCTTTGTATACCTTACCGATAATTAATGATTAAGCTCAAAAAATTATTACTGTTATGGATGTTTATTACCTGAAAAATGAGAGAAAAATTTGGGAGAGAATAATTTTTAATAATAATTGATTGATATAAAAAAAATATCTCATAATAATAAAACAAAGCACAGCTTTGGAACAACGAATCGAGCTACTCTGAAAAAATAGGTGTTACTGTATACACTTCAAAGTATTTTCTGGATTTTTTTGGAGAAAAATCAAAAGTGACATACCGACCGAAAAAAAATATTTTTGTATAATTTTTGTGAAAATAGGCATTTTGTAAACTCGAAAAATTCAAAACAAATTTTTTTCATATAGTTCATGTAAAATTGCAACTTTTTTGTTTTGAACATTTTTCTGTTAAATCAAATACTCAAGAGATATAACGGTATTTCGAAAATTTTGAAATTTTGAAAAACTCGAGACAATGCGATCCAAAAATTAAAAAAAAATTTACGACGTTTTTTTTCATATAATTAAATAATTTGAGGAAATTTCAATTTTTTGAGAGTGGACAACTTTTGACCGTTCGAAATGGTATGGAACGCCTCATATGTATATGTGTATATACAAATATTAACAATATTACAACTCTAAAAATTAATTTAAAAAAAATGCTGTGTGGAATCAAACTTTTTTATTGTTTGTAGTTTGAGAACACAATAAGAAGGAATTATCAGTAATAAAATCAGAATAATCTGCAAACATTTTTAAATTGGAGGTCCAAATCTCTGCAAGTCTAATAATTATTCTCATTTCATTGTTGATAATTCTTTGCTACTGGGACTTCAAACTACAAATAATAACAAAAAAGTCTGATTCCATACAACAGTTTTTTTTAATAAATTTTTTATTTAGCTGCCTGCTTCTCACTTTTTAAAAAGAATAAAAATGATAATGTCTCAAAAATGGTTCCCTTTTGCATCAAACATTACTGGGATATTTGATAACAGAAAATATGTCCTACAACCCTTCTACGGGATTGTGAACGATAACCGGTAGCCCTGGATATTTATTTATTACGAGATAAGTTGAATAAGTGCACAAATATTGACAATTATTCTGCGTCATTCAATTTTTGAACTGCCCTTAAAGTTACGTTTATCCAATAATGAAGATTTGATTGGTACATTAATTTGATTGAAGTAATCTGATTCAATATATCAATAACAGTACATAATATTATATTTTTTCACAATGGATAAGTAAAAAAGTTTATGTAGTTTGATAATGAATATATTTTATAAAAGTGTGAATTATAAATCTTTTTTCATGAATAGGGTTGCGTGGTCCGAAACCGACCGGTGGTCCCATACCGACATCTCCATGTTTCTCAATACTTGTGCTGCAACTGAAATTGTCGGTGGTGGCATTTGGAAGCTCTCACAACACCGACAATTTGGAGGTAGAGAGCCATCTTTTTCTCTCATTTCATTCTATGGTTTTGCGTCGCGTTGTGTTTTGACAACACGAAAGTTCATTTTTGAGCTGCACGGAACTGCAGTTTCAAGTGTTTTATTTTTTCTTGAAAAATCCAAAGGTAGGTTGTTTTGGTTGCTTATGGACTAGACTTGAACACGCATTCATAAATTTAGATCACCTGCATCGTTGTAAGTATCATTCAGTATCAGGCGAGTAATTGTTTGAAAAAAATCGCGGTGGTCCTAAACCGATCGCCAATGGGTTTGTTTGGGTTATAATTGTATTTCCTAAAAAAAGCCCTTAAAATGTTCTAAAATAAATTTGAAAATTATCCCCAAATCGTATTGTTTTGCTAATAACTTGCAAAATAAATTCAAAATTGTGACTTTTCCCTTGACACGCTGTAAAAAATAGGGGGTCGGGTTCGGACCACGATTTTTGAGAACGACCATTATGCAGACTTTCATTACGGCCTCGGTATCTTAAGGGGTGAGATGCAGTCGATGGCGTGAAAAAAAAGAGAATTTTCAATAATTTTTTTTATAGTAATTACGTTTGTTTTACAAAAGTGGTTACGCAGACTCTTTATGTTATATTTCAACTTGACTTTTACAAATTTTTAAAGAAAAAAATGGATTATTTATTAAAATATCGCCATCTTTGTTGGACCCCCATCGGCATGTAGTGCTTAGCGGTGACCATCATAAAATTGTTCTGGATCATTTGAAATAAAATAACAAAAAAAATCATTAGTTTAATAATAAATCTAGTCCTTAATCGAAGCTTTTTTTTTGAATTAACAAAATGGCGGCTTCCGACACATAACTTTCGATTTTCGAACAAAAATCGCTCGTTTATTGTTTTAAAAAAATAGAAATTTTCAACAAAAATGAAAATCCTTTGATTGAGGACTACTTTTCTATGTTATCAATAAGCACACCAAATTTCATCAAAATCAAAGTTTAAAGTTTTTCAATGTGGATACGGTATTATATGTTCGTAAAATTTTGAGCTCGATGGATGAAGCTAAACTTTTTTTTTATGTATTTTGATCCGCTGAATCCGAATATAACAATTTTTGCCGAAAAGTCGAGCATTCAATTGTTTATAGCCAATTGTTAAAATGTTGTTTCCAAAAAAATGAAGTTTTTCTGGATGAATTTTTTAAAAACATTTTGGACAATTTTAAAACGAAAGTATTCTTCATAAAAATTTGCTAAAGTTTGTAGTTTTTGAGTAATAATTTTTTGAAAATTTCTGAAAGAGTTTTCCAATTTTACACTTGATTTATGTATAGAAATACCAATTAAAAAATTACATCGAATCGTCAATTCCTGGCCCATACAATAGGGCTTCTACCGATGTGGAAGCTTCCAAAATATCAATTTGTTGTTGCCTTCGAAGCATTCTGCCTTCCTCAATCCTTCATCGGATTGACTTGAAATATTCAGGGAATATTTTCGAAACATCATACTTCAAGAAAATGTATTGAAAAAACGATTTTTTTAAAATTCTGACTACATCTTACCCCTTAAACAAACGGTACCCGAAAACCTCGTCAAGCTGCTCAAAACTTAAAATAACGTTCCCGCTAAAGAATCAAAATTTCGTTTGAACAAAAAAATTAATTTGACGCACTTTTAATGCCTTCGCTGATTAAGCGGTCGGTTTCGGACCACGCTACCCTAAATATATATGACAAAAAACGAATATTGTTATATTTTTATGTTAGCAATATTATTCATTTTTGCAACAAATAACAGGTTATAGTTTCTCCATCTGAAGGATAAAGTTTTAAAAAATACCTATTTTTGAGATATATTTTAGCATGGATTATTATTATTACTGTCATCATCGTCTTCATCATAAATACAATAACAATAACTTTAATCGTATTAATAATTATATTCATTTTTATAATAGTGATAATTATGATTATTATTATACATCGTTCGAAATAATCACAATAATAATAATTATTATTATTATACATGGTTTGAAATAATACTAATAATAATAATAATAATTATACATCGTGCGAAATAATATTCCGTCCATGCAAAAGTGTATATTTATTATTATTGTTGTTATCATTTTTAAGTGTCATTTTGCAAAAACAAATGTACAGAAATATTTAAAAGGAAGTGTCGACGATTATCGAAAACGTGGACGCGCACAGTTTAGACGAATTTTCGACTATATATATATATATATATATATATATATATATATATATATACGCCAATATTCGGATCAATAACCGCGGCCACGTAAGAATTCAATCGGAGCGTAATGCGTGTTACGTTGCGATATTTTTTTTGTCGCGATGCATCGTCAACTCGTTCAGTCGTTGCAGAAGTGCGAGCGTGATGAACCAAAGAAACGCGGCACGCTGGCGCGTACAAGACGAAAGTTTCGTCGGAGGGGAAAACGAGATCGCCGAATAATTGTTCCACGCGTTGAAGAACGAAATACGGCGCGGCCGGGGAAGGAGACGAAGAAAGAAAAAGGAATGGAAATAAGAAAGGAGAGGAGTCGGCCGAGGAGGATTTCTCTCACTCCGCACCTGTCCGTCGTTAGACGCGAGGTTGCCGTCTGGCGGGTCCGCCGCGCAAAGGCGCTCGACAAGGAAGAAGGGGTTATGGTCAATAAACGCGACCACCACCACGTCACGCGAGCGAGCCTATCGGGATACCCCCTACCACCTCGCGCGCCCCTTAAAGTCGCCTCGTAGCCGAACACCGAACGGAAAATCTTACATGTCGCGGCGGCGACGGAGACGGCGACGACAACGAAACACTGCCGATATCCGAAAGTCTTTCGCACGCTCGTTCCCCCGATAACCCGTGAAATAAACGTTCTCGATGCTATAAGCTGATCGCCTACGGATCACGGACCTCGCGACATTCCACGTACGTCAAACGATCGAGTTTCTCGTCACTTTTGTCAATCGCGTTTGTATTTTCGGTGAATTGACCAAATTTTCGTCGGCCATTGTTGTGATTGGCGAACGAACGAGTCAGCGCCACTCGCTAAGGGGGGGGGGGGGGGGACTACGAAAATGTTTCGGGAAGACGGCGTTCTTGGGGACGCGCATGCGCCCAACCTCAAAATTTTCATTCTTCGTTCAAAATTTTAAGAAAACGTCGAACAAAAAACAAACGTGCCTCGAGACGATTAACTTTTTGGTTTTTCCACTCGCCGATTTGAACGGCATACGAGAAGTTTTGGAGACGCGTTTTTACACGTGAAACTTGGATTCTTGAATGGAAAAATTTGAGTCGCGGCGGTGGAGCACGCTGACTGTTTTTGTGGAATTTGCTTTTTTTCCGGTTTTCTGCTTGGGTTTGCATACGCGAGTGTTATTTTAACGCGTGCAGGAAGATTATTGTTAGTCGGAGGGTACTGTGCCGGTGGGCTGTCTTGTGAAAAGTGTCGTGACGATTTTTATTTGTTCGTTTATTTCCTAGGGAAAAAGTGCCGGTGATTGGAAAAAATCGAATTTATTTGTTAATTTGTGAAAGCATCGCACACACATGTGAACGTTGTGCGTGAAAGTCATTTTTTTTCATTACGAAATGTCGTTTCCAATACCGAGTCAATCCTGCAAGTCACTAATGCAAGAAGAAGCAGAAACAAATTTTAGTGTCAGTAGGTAATATTTTGAAAATATTATTATTTTGAACAAATATTTTCCAACAATGTCAAAGTTCGCGTCATTGGGAGGAAAAATTATTTTTGATCGTTTGATTTTTATACACTATCATTTCCAAAATTCGGTTCGAATGAAATTTTTTTATTTTTCATCCGTTTCAATACCAATTCCGACATCGATTCGAAGATGAATAATTTTATGATCTTCCGTCGATTCCAATACCGAGCCGATCCGTCAACGGCACGATTGCAGGACGAAGCAGAAAATAAAGTTGTTTTGTTATCAGCGGATAATGTTTTCAAAATAATATTGTTTACGAACGACGTTGAAGTTTGCATTGTCGAAAGGGAATGAAAATTGATTTTTTTCTCTTGCTTTCTTTGCTTCATGTTAGGTGTACAACTTAATTCGGTCGGTTTTTTGCACTTATTTAAAATATGCACTTATTTAAATGATAAAATGGATTAATACATTAATCAAAATATTGTTCATCGCTAGCCACTACTTTTCCCTGTCTTTCTGGTAATTTATGAATTCCGTCGCGGAAGAAGCGTACATCTTTTAAAGCCAAGAACGAATCGAGCCAATTTTCGATACCCTGTTGTGACGTGAAGCGTATTCCAGACAAAGCGTTCAGCATCGATTGAAACAAATGGTAGTCGGAAGGGGCAATGTCCCACCCACTATTTTCCAAATAGTTTTTAATCGCAATAGCAAAGTGAGGCCGATCGTTGTCATGTTGAAAGATTATGCACTCGTGTCTGGTCGCATATTCTGGATGTTTTTCGGCTATACCTTGCTTTAAACGGATCAATTGTTGCCTGTAGAAGTCTCCCGTGATGGTTGGACCAGGTTTTAGTATCTCATAGTGGATCACTCCCTTCTGATCCCACCAAATACAGAGCATAACCTTCATCTTGAAACTTTTCTTTCAATTGGAACAGAAAATCAACACTTCCCGCAAATGGTGCTTATTAGGGACGAAATTCCACATTTTCACCGTGGTAAATATTAGACTCGATGCTCAAAATTCAAAGGTCTGTAAACGATATTTGGTTAAGAGATGTTGATACTTCACGATACAGCAAAAATCAGCTGTTGCCGTCAACCATTTATAGCACCTAGAACCATCTTTTGAAAACGGACCGAACTTAGTTGTACACTTCATAATTAAAATTAATATTTTAATTTTCCATTAATTCCAATACCATTTCTAACAACGATTCGAAGACAATTTTTTTATCTTCCGCCGATTCCAATACCGAGTCAATCCGTCGACATCACGCATGCAAGGGCAAATGGAGACGGATTAATTTTATAATCAGTTGGATAATGTTTTTCAAATATTATGACATACCAACAATGTGAAGTTTGCGCCGTTGGAAGGCAGCAAAAATTCTTTTCAATCTTTTGATTTCTTTACATCATAATTTTCCAATATCGATTCCAATCACAATTATTTTTATATTTATTGGATTATGGGATCGGTTTAATGAATAAAATACAGCGTCTTATTAATGTAGAGCAATATCTTTTTATTCCGACTTCTTATTCTATCAAGAGTCGTCGAAGGACTGAGACTGAGACTAAGAGTGAGACTGCAGGAGAAGAGTCACATATGCTTCAAGAACAAAGCAGACCCAATACGACTTCTTATATATGCTCTTATGTATATTTTCTTTTACTAATGTAAACTGCGTCGCCTCGATAGTTATCGATAGGCCACACGTGGTCTCTATTCTCACTACATATATACGCACATACTCTTCAATAATATAACTAATATTCTTATTTATATTCTCTTATTATAATAGATTATTTTTGCCATATTCCAACAATATTTTCCCATCAATTCCAATATCGATTCAAATATCGATTTGAAGAAAAATAATTTTTTCATTTCCCCTTCATTCCAATACCAAGTCAATAACGCAAGACAACATGGTGACGGATCAATTTTATAGCTCCATGATTCCAAAATATTATGACATACTAACGATGGTGAAGTTTGGGTCGCTGGAATGCAACAAGAATTCTTTTTTATATTTACATATTTTATGTAAATATTTTTCTACATATCAGATCTAGGAGCAGACTTTGCTTGTATAAGTTGCAAAGTACGAGGGGGTCATTGCGTGGCGGCTACAAGGTTCATCCAGGTGTACCCGCTTGGTGATTTCAGTCACCTCCTTTTTTTTAAATGAGACCACAATTTTTTTTCAGAATTTCATCAAGGTACTAAGAATAAGTTCGCACATTATACTTCAAAATGATCAAGATTTTTGCATGAAAAATCGATCAAACAGGAATTTCAATGTTTGTAGCTCAAAATCGATTGAAAAAACGGTGCAAACACTTGCTCCTATAAAACGTACATAAAGTTTGTATTTTCATATGAATCACGTCAATCTGTATTGAAGAACAGGCTCTAATTATTCTTTCTTGCATATTTTGTGCAGTAGTCTGCACTTTTTTGTATCCCATGTCTTTGTAAATCCCTCTTAAGAAGACGATGTGACACCACGAAGTGATGTCAAGTCCGGTGAACGAGGTAGAAGTTGTATTCAAAGTGGTCGCCATCATTTTAAGCATCTCTCGTAGGAGTAAGTGTTAGCACCGTTTTTTTTAAAATCATTCCTAGGCTGAAACATTGAAGTTTCTTTTTTTTTTTACTTCATCGATTCTTGAAATTTGGCATGTAAAGTTATTTTTAGTTTGTTGATAACGTTTTGAAAAAATAGTGGGTCCATTTAGAAAATGGAGGGACCCCGAAAGTGTTTAAGCGCCTCCAGACCCCCTTCGACCTATGCAACTTTTGTAGAAAAAGTTTTCTCGTAATTCTGGTAGGTTAGACAATATTTATAATGCTAATAGTCGTTGCCTCAGCCGGTATAATAATTTTCAAATATGCATCGTTCACGACCTCAATTTAAAAAAAATGGCTTTGCATAATGCTAAAAAAATCATTGTATGAGAATGGAACGATTTTTTGAGAGCCATTTAAAAAAAAATGAGTTTGTGAATCTCCGATAAGAATGGCTCAGCATGTTCTGGTGGTTTTCAACGGCCTTGAAGTTTGCATCGTTGGAATGCAACGATTTTATTTACTTCCTCTTTTTTAAATTGTTATCGAAAATCATATTTTGTAGATTCGGGTTGCAGATCGCTGAATAAACAGCCTACAAGATGTTTGCGGGATCATTATAGCTTAAAGCGTTGGGTAACAGTAATGGGCATAAAATCATGTACGAATTTAACAATTTTTTTCGTATGAAAAAGTGATTCACTCCTAAAATTATTCACACATCCGATTAGTATGAATATCAAGCTGTTAGAAAATATATATTTTTTTTTTCGATGTACAAAATGGCCGACTACTAATATTTTCTTTTGTTATCTTTTTTTATGGCGCTCCGTGGCGTGACATTTAGCATCCACAATGTTTTACCTAGAACAAAAAAGAAAAATTCTCGTCAATCTACATTAGAATACCTAGAGAAGTACGTACGGAATTTAAAAAATATTGTTTTATTCAAAAGTTGTAAGTATTTGAACTTAAGAACTGAATTTTCAGTGAAAAATTTCGTTGTAACTGCTCATAAACTGCTCATAAAATGAAAAGTTTTCGATTAATCAGAAATTCTGTACGTACTTCTCTGCGAAATGCAATTAGGAACATAACTTTTAAATTTGAAGTAAATCGAGTGAAAATGGTTGAAGTTATTCGTCACGCCAATTGGAAAAAAGCTGTTTCGAGAAGCTTCGAGTAGTCGGCCATTTTGTACATCGAAAAAAAAAATATATATATATATACATTTTCTACACGGAGAAAAAGGGGCCTCGAAGTTTAGAAGTAATACTATGATTCTAAAAAAAATATCATTAAATATCGAAAAGTATTGAATGGAAGATAAAAATTGTAATTGTAAATTGTAATTATGGTATAATAATAATCAAGAAATTTTAATTTTAATCTACGATATGGCACGTAAACTGATACAAAAAATACATTTTATTCGGCATATTGTGATTTTTTGTAGTATTCAAAAAATATTTTGCCCACGTGATTGGAACAATTAGTTTCCAGTATTATACAAAAAGTACGGTATAAAGAGTCACATTTTACTAATAACTTCGTAATATTTTTCGCTACACGTCGAAGATTTATGCTATGCGTATAGTGAAATCTATACATACATGAAGATTCATGCTATACGTATTCATATGAAAATATAGCATATAGGACTCGCGTCTATGCGAGAATAGTTTCAAATGTAATATGCACGCATTATTTTTACTACACAGCATCTAGGACTCGTGTGAGCATAGTTTCAAATGGAACATGCACGCATCATTTTTACTATACGGTGTAAGAATCATTTTTACACTTCCGTAACAAGTCTTAGAATTCCGAACTGGCAGTAAACTGCTATACTTTTTTAGCACTGAATATTATAATTCTTGCAACCAGTGTTAGCATTTGAGGCCGATATTCATACTGAATAGATGTGTAATTAATTTTATGAGTGAATCACTTTTTCATACGAAAAAAAAAAATGTTAAATTCGCACATGATTTTATACCCGTTACTGTGGCCTAAGCTCTTAAATCGGTTAAATTGAATTTGGGAAATTCAGTGACAAAAATATTTCATTGCATTCCAACGATGCAAGCTTCAACATCATGATTTTCATGCCCTACAATGGCAAAAAAATTGAACAATTGAAAAGAAATTTCTTATACTAATAAAAGAAGCTTATCGCTGATAATACTAAATAGCGAATAAATACTGGAATTAGTATATGATAAAAATAGCTCCGCAGGATAATGTTCTTCATCAGCACATCGTTTCATTACCATCATTATAATTATTTTACAGTAACGATACCCTGCCTTCCATCGCCGAAGGCGCTTGACGCAAGAGCCACCGAGCAGAATAGTGCCGAGAGAGAGAGCGAATGAGTTAGGAGAACATCATCACGCGAAGAGTAACGTCGCATTAGGAAATTTGGGCGAAAAAGGCGCTCGCGGTGGTCGACCGCGTCTAAGATGACAGGACCCGTTCTCCGAGGCTGCGGTCTCGCGTCGCGACCAAGATCAGGAGGCAGTCGTGAGCGAAGAAGTTAATGGCAATGCGAGACTACAGAAGCGAGAGTGCAATGTCGGAAACAGCGGAGGAACGGGCGCTTCGTTTGTACGCTTCGGCGGAGCGGATGAAGAGCGTGAGAGCGAAGGAGAGCGAGGAGCAAGCGGCAATGCGTAGGATGCAAGAGGCGCAGCGTATGGCGCGCCATCGGGCGAAGAAGAAGCGTTGCCTGGACGAGAATCTTGCCCGTGAGATCTCGAAGATCGCGGAATTGTCGAAAATGCCGGACGCCGCGACCCTCGCCCAGATGAGCGAGATGAACATGAACAAAATATCGGCCGAGCTTAAGCAAATGATGGAGCGCGGCAAAGTACCGGAGCACATTGTACAAATGGCGCAACTCGCGGAGTTCAGCAAAATGACGGAGTTCAACAAGATGTCGCAGGACATGGCGAAGCGCTACGAGATGGAGAAGATGGCCGAGCAATACGCAAAGAGCACGAGCGATTACATGAAGATGCAGGAGATCGCGAAGATGTCGGAAATCGCAAAAATGAACGAGATGGTGAAGCTCTCGGAGATGGCCAAGTACAGCGACATCAGTAAGATGAACGAGATCGCGAAGATGAACGAGATGATGAAAATGTCGCAAATGGTGAAGATGAACGAGGTACAGCGGATCAACGAGATCGCCAAGCTCAACGAAATGGTGAAGATGACCGAGATGGCCAAGTACAATTCGGACATTGCGCAGATCAACGAGATGGCCAAGGAGATCGCAAAAATGAACGAGAAAACGAAGATCAACGAGATGATGAAGATGGCCAGTATGCAAAACGACATCACGAAGATGCCCGAGTACTCGAAAATGGCGGAAATGGCCAAACTTACGGAACTTGCGAAACTCAACGAGATCACGATTACCAAATTGAACGATCCACCGTCGCTCCAACAACCATCGTCACAGCAACATCATCAACAGCAGGCACCACCGCCACCGCCGCAACCGCAGCAACCACCAACGCCACAACCGCCGCCACAAATGGCCAAGGTACAACAGGAGATTCCAAGGATCCCCGAACCCGTTATAAACGTGCCAAATCCGAGGAACTTGCAGAACGTTCAAACGGTACAAGTTGCTCAAGCTAGCCCCTCGAGTACCATCAATTTTCCGTCTGTGCCTGGCCAAGGAAAGTACGCCCAGCTGCTCGTCATTATCGAGGAACTCGGACGCGACATACGTCTGTCTTATGCCGGAAGTCGAAGCGCCGCTGAACGCCTCAAAATGGGAATTCAACACGCGAGAATTCTCGTACGCGAGTGTCTTCTCGAGACCGAGCACAATGCTCGACAATGATCTGTCGATACTATTTAGATATAGAGATTATTATTATTATTATTATTATTATTATTGTTTTACGTAGCTCATTGTTTTTAACGAGAGCCCAGGGTATACCGAAACGGAAGCTGAATCATTCGAAGGCGCTATATTTTCTTAAGAGAGCGATAGAATATAGATACGAGGTTTTTTTTTCTCTTTTCGTTCGGGTTTTTTTCCGTGTTCTGCCCGTAAAGATTTGGGTCCACGGATCCGAGAAATGGTCCGAGTCTTTTATGTCCGTCAAGCACGGACGGCTAAGGAATGGTGAGAATTTTTGTGGAAAATTGGAGTTTGCGAGTGGGTCTTTAAACTGGAGCGTGAAACTAAAAGTCGGAAGCAGGTGAAGATACAGGGGCAAGGAACTAGAACTTGGAGCTACATCGAGAAAGTAGGGTTTGGAGTTGGACCAAGGAACTGGAAACGAGACCAAGAAACGCGGGCTTGGAGATGCAGTAAGAAACTAGAAGGTGGAACTCGACCAACAAACTAAAACTTAGGACTAGATGAAGGAACTAGGACTTGGAACTAGAAGGTGAAATTTGACCGAGGAACTAGGGCTGGGAACTACACGATGGAGGTAGACAAAGAAAGTATGACTGAGCTAGACGAAGGCATTAAGACTTGGAACTGGAATTTGAAGTTGATGTAAGTTTTAGTTCCGCGGACTTGGTCGATGTTCCGAACTGGAATTCCAGATGGTAGCTAGTAACTTCTATTTGGTGTTTAGGACTTTGGGCTAGACCGAGAAGTCCAGTTCCAAGTCCTAATTATTTTACTAGAACTTGGGCCGAGTCCAATTCCTGATTTCTTTATCTATTTTCCCAAGTAAAATTTTAGTTGGCAACTGGTGACTTCCAGTTGGCATCCAGGACTTGGAACTGGACCGAGAAACTCAAACTTGGAGTCGAATCGTTCGCCTAGTTTCCAACTAGAGTTTTACTTGGGCACTAGCCGCTTCTAGTTGCCAGCTGAAATTACTAGTGCCCCCCGCCGGAAAGTACTGAAAGTTATATTTTTAGTACATTCTAGGTGGCAACTAGTATCCATGTCGCAGGTCCAGTTGGACGTCAATAGAAAATGGAATTCCTAGTAAATTCTAGTTGGGAACTAGATCGCTTGCGTTAAGTTCTCGGATCACGGATCCAGGCCTTTCTAGTATACGAGAGCTTGAGAATTTTATGTTGAACTTTCTCTTCTGATTCGGCCGTCTCGTAATCATCGCGGCAAATCTTTCCAAGCAGCCAACGATAAGCAGAGTCCCGGATACACTTCGATGTACTTATTTTCTGAGAAATAGCCCTGGACACGCGAACTAAGAAAAATTGCGAGCCGGTGTGCGAATCAAAAGAGACAGGCATCTTCGCGTCGGTAAGAAACGCACGATTTTTTTCGAGAAAAGAGAACAAGTACAGTGAAAAGGTACCCTAAAAAACGATTTCGAATGAATTTTTTTTACGCTTGCCAAAATGCGATTTAATTTACGTAAAAACGTTTCAATTTCTCTATAAAAAAGAGAACAGAATTTTATTCAATCGATTTCACAACTCCGAAATTTAGAAGACAAAAAAAATAATGTTATAAAAAAACTTTTATTTATTTGGAAATTTGGATAGTGTCGTCTTGGAGATTCAACGTCACTTCATTCTTTATAGTCGCAAATTTGTTTCCCACGAAACTACGGACGACGAAAACGTTTTCTTTTCTTCTACTGCTACTTTTCTCTCGTATTCCGAACAATGTCAATTCTAGAGAATTCGCGTGTTTGTAGATTACATGCCGAGGTTTGTAGATCGTTTGATATCTGAGCGCAGGCACTATATTTTAGTTATTTACCAGTGTACCTAGTTAATTATATATTGCTACGAGAAGGAATAATTGATAAAACGATGAATATAGACGCATAGTTAAATAAAATAAGAACGGTTTTGTAATTTTTGTCGCCTTGTTATTCGTGATTCTGTCCTAAATTCGTTTGCAAAGTACTTGGTTCGATAAAAGAAAAAAAAGAAAATGGTTGACTTTACTAAGTATTGTTGAAAAAATCCCCGGAATCATTTGAGAATTATTATTTTTGGTCTCGATGTTATTGTAAATCAAACTATACATTCGTGCGCCGAAATTATTTTTTTTTCAAAGAAACTTTGTTGGTAAGAAAAGCATTCGAGTAATTGGAACGATAAAAAATAAAATGTTCGTATTTGGAGGCGTTTTACCTAGTGAAAACTAGTTCTGACTAAAAGCCACAATAACTAGTTTTTCCTAGGGAAAACTATAATTTATGTTTAGAAACCCAAACAAACCCACACTTTGATCTTATTCGAAAACAGTTGTAACTGATTGATTTCGTTAGAACTACACTAGGCACACAAACTGAAGGATATGAAAAAAAAATCGAAATTTTTTGCTGATTTTCAAAAGGCTGTCACGGTGTGAAAAATAGTCATAGAGCGAAAACAAAAAAAACTAAATTAAAGCTTCAAGTCTCTAGTTTTGCGATCCTGAGGTCACATATTTATATCGTTGACCATTTTAGAGTAATCAATTCAGTGGAATTTTTTTCCCAAACTTTTGCTCATCTTGCGAAAGGTGCACGGGCGTCAATGATTCTTTTCGGTAACTTAATTTGAAAACTCTTTTAGCTTCATCCTTTTCCTTTAATTTGAGCGGTTGGAGAACTCTGTACAATGTTTTTTCGCCGAGTTATCGGTGTTCAAAGCAAAAAAGACACTTGACTTTCATTATCAATTACTCGGGAACGTCGTACAGATAATAAAGGGAGAGTTCTGAATAATTCAAAGTATCCTCTATAAGTTGCTTTCATTGTCTTTTAATAATTTTTTTTTCGATTCCAAAAGTTTGATTCAAAAAAGGTAAAAAAAATGCTTTTTTGCGATTTTTCGTTTAACTTGGGATAACTGTGCAAATAATAAGCAGACGAAAGATAATTTTCATTTTTCCTTTACCTCAGAGTATCCAAAAGAAACTCACATCAGGTCAAACCGCTGCGATTTTTTTTTTTCATAGTACTCCGAATGATTGAAGTTGCAAATTTGCTGAAGTGTCAGTTAAAGGATACATTTTTCTTTTTTTTACGCATTTTCCGAGATGGAATTTTCGTGTTCGGATTTTCGGTGTTTGAACGCGTTTTATCGAGAAAAAACTAGTTCTGACTAAAAGTCATAATTCGGATTCTTCTCATATCCTTTAATTTTTGTGCCTAGTGCAGTTTTCGGAGTAAACACAAACATTGAGCTCCGTCGGGAACAGTTTTAACTGTACAAACAGAGCGTTTAAAAAAGTTAGAAACTCACGTCAAGTAATAAAACAATCCTCATTCAGATAAAAAAATCAATTGTTTGTTTACAGTGATTTGTTTACAAAGATTATTTCTGATTTAACAATTTGTGTACATTTCTTGTACACTTGTATAATACGTACATTGTACTTGGTTATTGTATGAGTCATTAATTTTTTTTGTACAATTGATTAATGACAAAAATATAATACAATAATTGTTTGAATAAAAATAAATAATAATGTTCTTTAAAGTCGACTATAATGTTTTATAAGGTAAAAAAACAACACTTTGACATAATATCACCACGCACGTGAACATTTCGTCATTTTATAAAAACGGAAAGTCATTTTTTTGTACTTTTTTCAAATTGCAAGGATGAAAAAAAATGTGTCCAAAACAATCATGATGGCTTATGGAGATTTTATTCAAGCTTTATAAGCTGCCGGTCGATTTGCTATACGATCATTAGTTCATGAGATATCCATGATCAAAGACAAAGGGGTAGATTCTCAGTCAGTGGCTGATACTTCAGCGACAAATTGTCGTACAGAGCCCAACACAAGACCGAATTGAAGCTAAATGATGAAGTTCAATGAACCTGATATTGATTTAGTCTGAAATAGTTCTAAGCCTACGACCAAGTGTGATGAAAACAACATTTGAAAAAAAAAACTTGTCTCGTGATATTTCTGTTGATTGCACAATAAGAGTTGCCCGAAAAAAATGTTCATCCAAAGATCTCGAAACTAGAAACTTCAAGCTTCAAAATTCTTCTTTTTCATCTTTATACGATCCTTTTTTAAGAAGCACTGCACGTGTCGTGAGCGGGTACGTGTGTGATGATATTATGTCGAAGTAAGCTAAAATAAACGCTTTCATTCATAAAACTTAAAAAAAGTAAAAATATAATATTTTTTTACCGTATAAAAAATTATGGTTTACCTAAAAAATAAATTATTTGTTTTAATTCAAACAATGGTTTTATTACATTCAATTGTACAAACAAAGCAAATGATTTATTAGATCGCGAAGTACAATGTATGTATTATGCAAGTGTACAAGAATTGTTATACAAAAAATTCTTCAACTTTAGAAATAATCTTATTAAAAATGTTCTATTGGTAGAAAATTCCTACCACTATTTTAGAAAAATACAACGTATAAACCACACTAGTACACTGGAAATGCAGTACAAGGGCTTGGTGTGCATGGTTGAGAAGAAAAAGCTCGAGAAAATAGAGAATTTTCCGTTCCTACCACCCGCATCAATAACTTTTGCGGCATAATATGGAGAAAAAAATTCCTTGGTAATTGAAATTTATAAGGAGTGTGTTTCATCGAGGACGGCTAATGAATCTTTTCATTTCAGTATACTTACGATTCTCGGGTCCTCTGAAAATATGAAGGCTTGGTTGTATGAAAAACCCTTCGCCTGCCCAATGCCGCGGACGAACCTCTGACTGCATGTGGGGTCGATTGAACCCCAGACGTTTTTCAGATCGTTGTATTTCGGTAAATATGCATTTTTTTTGTAGAAACGTTTATTGTAGTCAATGATCCTTATTTTATAGACCAACATTTATTTTTGAAGAAAAACAAAAATTAGGTACCCACACATTCGTTTAAAGTGGGAGATGCGTTGACAAATAATACGTACTTTTACTTTTTAAACAAAGGGTTAAGGACGTTGCTCAGCTAACGCGAAATAGTAAGAATTTGCTGAAATTTATTGCGGATATTTGCGAACATGTGTTACGACTTCGTGTAAAATTTCAAGTACTTCGTCTGCGTGATTGTTGAGCAATTAATTATTGAAGTTAGGCACTTACACATGGGCAAAATAGCAAAAACTTCATGAGAACTCTCAACGACAACTGTCGCAACATAATAAAAATAGTAAGAATTGAATGGAAATAGGCGGAAAAAATTCTTCACATTTTTACGAATAATTTGAACGAAGAGTACAGCATTTTGTCTGTCCCGTTATCGAGATATTCGTCAAATAAAACAGGACATTTCAGCTGATTCGCGTAAAACGATAAAGCGCTCAGAGACACGTGGCAACGCTGCCATTTTGAATGGGCGCCAAAATTTGAAACTCACAAACTATTGCTTCCTCGCTATAGAATTTCTTACCGCAATTTCATAAAGAGTAGTAATAGTAGTATTTTATTCCTTGTATATCTTTTTTAAGGGTGTTTACACAAATGCCCCTGCCTTCGCATACACATACTTTTTTTACATTGGTTTTCTTACATCTATCCTAGTTGCTACTTTCTCAAATTGATGTAATCGCATAGTTGCTTTGCCAGGTGCATTTTCAGTTGCGCTTCTATTTTCCGGTAAATTCCTCACCCCTTGCTTTTTTCCAACCATTGCTCTAGTTTATTTACTATTTCGGTTTCATAATGAGTATTAAAATATTTTGAATAATTCTTTACAGAAGTTTCAGTGCATGTGTTTCGACATAACCTTCAAATCAATTACGGGTCGTCCCTCGACTGCGCATTCATTTTCCGGCTCAGCTACGTTTTTCTGCCCTTTCCCAGGTTGTACTTGCTCCAACCGTCGGTTATACTTTTTTTCAGTTTGCATTTTTTCCTTCCATCTTTTCATTTTCGAACAATAAAAAACAGAATTCGCGAAGGACGTTTGACAGCTACGCGCTCATGATGTGGCGTTCGTATCTGAGCTCAGTGATACCAGTTACTGGAAACGAAATTGCGCGTTTGCCACATTTCAACTTGATTAATAACTTATTCGTGATGTAAATGAACAAAAAAATTGATAAAACAGTCAATTATATGCATTCCACATATTGATTAACTGAAATTGATTTACTTTATGCAACCGAAAACTTGATTATTGGTGGTTGGCCGCCGTTACAGGCGCCCGTGTTAAAGCATGTGCGTTCACCGATTGATTTGAATTTTTTTTAAACTGTTAACAATACTTGACATCAAATTGTGCAGGGGATTTTTGGTATGTTAAAATGCACTGTTTTATATAAATTCGTTATTTTTCGGTTTCTCTACCTACTTCGAAGGCAAATCTTATTCGAAACGTAAATTATTGTGAACTTCAGTTTCATGGTAAAAAAAATTGCAAGAGAACTCTCGCCAGCCACTATTAGACAAAGACTCGCTTCATCCGTTCAAATCAAACGTTTTAGAGACACTTTCAGATCGGTAGAATAACGGCCGCTGAATGGAATTTTCCTTCTATTGACTGGGTATCCATAAAAAATTGTCGAAATTAATTTTTTTTCGGTCTCTAGACTCTCAAACATTTTTGACAATTTTCGTTTGCCAAATACATATTTGCACCGAATTACTTTATTCAATACAACACACAATGATTTTATTACATTATCAAGTTCCAACAATCTATCGTGTTACCGCGCATTGTTTTTTCTGCTCTGTGATGTTGTCTATTCGGTATATGGAAAGAGGACCACTGGATGTTTATTGAATCTTTTTTAGACGTTTTTCATTACTATTGATAGGCGATGGATAAGGACCTCGGCTATAAACGTCAGTAACGATATTGTGTAACCGGCAACCAATAATGCTAGCAAGTGTCGACGAAGTGTGATCATAGTTTCTTTTTCCTCAAGCTCACTGCCGTCTTCGTTGTCGTTGTGTCCGATCTATTCAGTTTTTTGTGTCTTCATACAACTTCTTAATCAATCCACCGCTATGCATTCGATTTATGAGACAGTCAATGGCATACCGATAGGGTGATCGTTTGCCCAATCAGAATCCGACGCCGTCTGTCCAGAAACAAGGTTTTGCGATTTTCATCGTGGCGCGTCCATCCAGTCTGCTTTCCATCACGGCTAGCTCGGCCATCGATGTTTCCATTAAACAAGTGATATTTTTCTGTTCGGCAACACGCTGTGCACAAATCATCATACTCCCTAACGTCGTTTTAGTTTTGTTCGCCAAGTTCCTCAAGACCCCCTCGGAGTTTGAGAACGTTTTTTCGACATCGAACGGAATCATCAGCGGTGTCAATCCCGATTTGTCAAGATCGTCGAAAGACTCGAACTCCACTTCACCGGTAGTCTGCAAAGTTATGCTCGTGATGGCGGTGTAAATGTTGGATGAGTAAACTTCCGAAACAGCGAGCAAGCAAGCGATCATAATGCGCTCAGCGTTTGTGCGTGGTTGTTGAGACACGGAGACACGAAACAGTGCACGCACAATGTTGAAATGTCGCCACAAGGGAACTGGGAAGCCCAGTTGGTATACGGCGATCAGGAAAATCACACCGATGGTCAAACTGACGAAATCTGCCTGACAGGAGTGTGCGGGATCAAATTTTCCGTGTATCGGCAAGTCTGGTGCAATCGCACAAAATCCATCAATTTGGATTGGGTCTGTCCGCAAACTGTTGTACTTAGATGTGTTTGGATGTGAAGACAGGTGAACATTGATATCCATTTGTTGGGCCTCGTCAGACTCGTAAACGAAATTATGAGAATCAGGCGATTTTTCTCTGATTGATCATTACAAAATCAGATGGCATATCCTTTGAAGATGCTTTCAACCTTCTTCTAGCAATAGATTGCATGAGGAGAATGCTAGGACCGCCAACAAACACAGGCTCATCGACTTTGTTAAATGTGGCGACGGTAAATGGTTTATCATCGACCGCTCTTATTCTCACAGAGTAATACTGTGGCATTACCCTTCAAGAACGAGTATACTAAAAGTGACTGGGCTTCGAATACGGATGGCTTATTGCCCGATAAAGTTAGTACCGGACATGTCACTGAGCTTCGAATAGGGATGGCTTATTTCCCGATAACACATATGTTACTAACTTTATCGGCAAATAAGCCATCCCTATTCGAAGGCCAGTCCCTTTTTGTATACTCGTTCTTGAAGGGATTGAGTCGATGAACAATCGGTAGGCCCAATGTCTTCTTCTGCGGTTTCAACGTTAGTGGCGACTTCGGCTCGAACCATTCGAGGATCGTCAAATCTAGCAATTTCTTGGTTCAACTGTATTGCAACAGATCCTCGAGACTGTCGCTCAATACTCGAGCAGAGAACAATACCAAGTATTTTGTACGGCAGTCGAATGATCCCATCTCCACTACGGCATCGATGAAACCTCTTGATGGTAGAGTTGGCGGTGCTCTGTGTGACTCGTGAACGAGAACGTAGATAGTCGCAGAAGTGGCGATCGGAGAAGGATCCTACGAGGTATGGTCACCCGATGTACCGTTAGCATCGCTGCGATCCTCGGCTAGGTTTATCCTCAGAACGGGAAGCTTTTGTATCAATTTGGTATATACTTCGTCGATTACCGGACTCGCAATTCGCTCGTTTTTTGCGAGCTTAGTCATAAGTACCACTTGACGCGCTCCCGAATCTTCGGCGATGTATCGGGTTACATTGTCCACCCAGTCGGTAGACTGGCCGAAATGTATGGCCATTTCGAAAAAAAAGAAAACTCGAAGTATCCAGGCCATACTTGGTACGTACTTTTTTTTCGCTATACGTTTTTTTTGCGGTTAACGAGTTTGAGTACCCAGCGGCGCCGTATAGACGCACGGTCCTAAATGTTCGTGTACTTCGTAAAGCTTATGCACGTTAAGGATAGACCCAACTGCGTCGAAACTCGGCAGAACATTCGAGTGTGATCACTGGGTCGGCTGACTGCGTCGTCTCCAATGTGGAGCGGATGAGCATTTATGGAAAATCGATGTCATGCGAAAAGTTCCAGCCGTGGTATTTTACAACGAGGAAGGCTCGTAAGCATGCACACCCCAAGAGATGCGATGATACTGTCTTCCATACGTAGTTGACGTAAATTGCTCCAATAGCGTGCTGCCTGTTTCGCGTAGTTCTCTCGAAGTGTGGAACACCGCTGCTCTGCGTGTACTTAGTTCGCTTATGTATCGATATTCTTGGTCGTTCTCGTTATTCTGCAATTTCATAACTCCACAACTTTTACGTTTATCTAGAGGATTAGCAACTTGCAGTCGGTTATCGGACGATCTCGTTCAACGAGACGGCATTGGTATAGAGGTGACTCGGTAACCTCTATACCAACGAATCGTCACGAAGAAATAATTCCAGGGTACGTAGTATCCCGTATAGTAGTAGTAGTAGTAGTAGTAGTAGTAGTATATATATATATATCACACTAGTCACAGAAATTAAGGCATAAAAAAAATTCCAAATTTTCGGGTAATTTTCAAAAGGCTGTAACTCGGAAGAGGAAAGAATTCCGGGGTACGTAGTATCGTTGATATATATATATATATATATATATATATATATATATATATATATATATATATATATATATATCACACTAGTTACAGAAATTAAGGGATAAAAAAATTCCAAATTTTCGGATAATTTTCAAAAGGCTGTAACTCGGAAGAAAACGGTCGCACAGCAAAAAAAAAGCAAATTGTAGCTCCAAGTGTCTAGTTTTCGGATCTGGCCATGAAATTTTTTTATCACGGACGGTTTCGGAGTAATCCTAAGACAACTACCGAAACATTTTTTTTCCAAATTTTTGCTTCTCTTCAAAAAGGTCTACGGGATTCAAAATTTTTTTTTGAAATTCCACCACTCAACTCTTTTAGGAAATTCAATGCCCTTTAATTTGACGTCCTCAAAAAGTGTGTACAATGATTTGCTGCGGAGATATCGTCGATCAAAGCAAAAAAGTCCTTTTTAACTTTGATAATCAATAACTCGGGAAATAATGATCGTACAGGGAATCAAAGTAGGTTTTTGAAAACTGCAAAATATTCCCTATAACATACGCTAATACGCTAATGCCGTGGATACGCTAATGATTTGGAATTTTCAGAGTTTTTCCGGGACACTCTCAGGTTGAAAAATTACCGACGATATCCTTCGTTCATTCATTATATCTAAAGTTATACCAACTTATTCAAATATCCTTGAATAGGCGAATTTTGATCGTTTTTTCAGTCGAAAGTATCGCTTCGAAAAAAAATGTCATCAAAATTCACTGTTAGAGTCTTATAGGGAATGTTTTGCAGTTTTCAAAACCCTACTTTGATTCCCTGTATGATCATTATTTCCCGAGTTATTGATTGTCAAAGTTAAAAAGGATTTTTTTGCTTTGTTCGACGATATCTCCGCAGCAAATCATCGTACACACTTTTAGAGGACGTCAAATTAAAGGGAATTAAATTTCCTAAAAGAGCTTTGCGGTAAAATTTAAAAAAAAATCTTGAAGCCCGTAGACCTTTTTGAAGAGAAGCAAAAATTTGGAAAATAAATTTTTCGGTAGTTGTGTAACGATTACTCCGAAACCGTTCATGATAAAAATTTCATGGCCAAATCCGAAAACTAGACACTTGGAGTTACAATTTGCTTTTTTTTGTTGTGCGACCATTTTCTTCCGAGTTACAGGCTTTTGAATATCACCCAAAAATTTGGAGATTTCTTTTATCCTTTAATTTCTGTGACGTGGTGATATCATGTCAAAGTGAGGTAAAATAAAATCTTTCAGAGACTTTCAAAAAGTTAAAATACTATGCGAAGTAATATAAAATTCCCTTGAAAACGTTGTTTTTCATCTTATAAAACATTATGGTTGACCTTAAAGTATATTATTATTCATTGTAATTCAAACAATGGTTTTATTATATTTTTTTCATTAATCATTTGTACAAAGAGAAATGAAATGATTTATAAAATTGCCAAATATTGGGTGTACAACTTAATTCGGTCCGTTTTTTGCTTAAAATACGCACTTATTTGAATGATACAATTAATTAATACATTAATCAAAATATTGTCCATCACTAGCCGCTACTTTTCCCCATCTTTCTGGTAATTTATGAATTCCGTCGCGGAAGAAGCGTTCATCTTTTGAAGCCAAGAATGAATCGAGCCAATTTTTGATACCCTGTTGTGACGTGAAGCGTATTCCAGTCAAAGCGTTCTGCATCGATCGAAACAAATGGTAGTCGGAAGGGGCAACGTCTGGATTATGAGGCGGGTGAGCCAGAATTTCCCACCCGCTATTTTCCAAATAGTTTTCAACCACAATAGCAACGTGAGGCCGAGCGTTGTCATGTTAAAAGATTATGGACTCGTGTCTGGTCGCATATTCTGGACGTTTTTCGGCTATAGCTCGCTTCAAACGGATCAATTCTTGCCTGTAGAAGTCTCCCATGATGGTCCCACAAGCATTCGGTGGGCTTCAGATGCACTTTTCTTCCAATTGAAACAGAAAATCAACACTTCTCGCAAATGGTCCTTATTTGGGATGAAATTCGACATTTTTACCCGCCGATGGACCTCTTGAATTTTACGACCTCATCGCCGTCACCTGAAGCAACCAAGAAATCATCCACGTTGATGCTTATGAGGATCAAGTTCTTGCCGTGCCTTTTGAGGTAAAGGCAGGGATCGGAGGAAGATTTCTTTGCTCCGAAGCCCACCATGGCTTTGTCTAACTTCCGATTCCAGCAGTGCCCAGCCCGCGGTAGACCGTATAAGGCTTTTCGTAGCAAACAAACTTTGCCACCATTTTTAAGTTCGCGAAGCATCGTTTTGGCTTTTTTTCTTATGGAATCGTGGGTCGGGTCCATACGCGTAAGGATGCGCAGTCCCTCCTCGATGTCGTTTGGGATTTCCATGAGAATTCTTTCTTCAAGATCACCGTTCAGGTAAGCCGTTGTTACGTCCAGCTGTTCTATTCTCATGGACCATTCTGCAGACAGAGAAATCACCATTCTGATTGTCTCCATACCGGCGACAGGGGCGAAAGTCTGGCGAATATCAACTCCAGGGCGTTGAGAGAATCCCTTCGCGACGACTCTGGCCTTTCTGCATTCTATCTTTCCGTCTTCACGGTACTTGTTCCTAAGCACGACCCGACTTCCGATGATCTTCGCGTCAACAGGTCTGTCAACAAGTTCCCAGGTGTTCTTCCCTAGGATGCACCTTAACTCTTCAGCGATGGCTCGATGCCATTCGAGCGCATCTGGTCCTGTCAGGGCATCCTTCATGAGCACTTCTGCCAAGCAGAGAATCTCCTCCAGACCACGCGCGACATCGGCTCGAGCGAACTCCTTTCCAGGTCTCCCCCTCGATCCAGTTCGAAAGATTCGTAGACGACCGCCTCCTCTCGTGTAGGCGCGCACGCCCGCTGCAGGTGTTCCTTCTTTCAGTTCGTTCTCGGATTCATGGGTGCCCGTCTCGTCCGCAGGTTCGCATTGAGGCTCAGGTGGAGTCGTCGAAGCCTGGAGTTCCACCACGTGGTCGTCCGTGTTCCCCAGCCCTTCCAACGGATCGCTGTCCATCCTACGGGTCGTGACCTCCGTAACGCGATTCACGATTTTAACGTCCCATGGGATGTCAACTTTTCTCTCCTCTGGTAGCCAAACTCTGCAGCCCTTACTTGTCTCTGAAAATCCGACTAGTACCCCTCTTCGGCTTCTATCGTCGAATTTACCCTTGCTCGGATCCTGGTCGAGAACTGCAAGCTCGCAGCCGAATTCGAGGATCCCGCTCACGTCAGGGATTTTTCCTAACGATTTCTCAAAAGGCGTTCTCTCATTTAAGCTGCTATTCGGACATCGGTTTCGCAGGTAGTTCGCTGTCTTCACAGTTTCTGCCTACAGGGAAGGAGCGAGCGATGACTGAGCGAGGAGACAGCGGGCGGTTTCCACAAGTGTTCTGTTTTTTCTTTTCGCGACGCCGTTCTGCTCTGGGTTGTACGGGACCGTCAGTCTGCGCCTGACTCCGTGATCCCTTAGGAAGCTGTCGAAAGCGTCGTTCCGGTATTCTCTGCCGTTGTCGGACTGAAGGCATGTTATTTTTCTGCCCGTCTGATTCTCCACGAGTGCCTTGTACTCCTGAAAGGCGGCTAAGTCATCGCTCTTTTGTCGAATGAATCTGACTTCGCACCACCTGGAATGATCGTCGGTAAAAGTCACGAAGTACTTCCTCCCTCCGAGCGACTCATTTCGCATTGGCCCGCATATATCCGAGTGAACGATCTCTAGAAATTCCGTTTTCCTCTCGGATTTGGAAGGGAACGGGTTCCTTGTCATTTTTCCGCGTGCGCAAATTTCACAGCGTGTGTACTCGCAATATTCTTCGATATTGATACCACTGACAAGGTTTTCTTTGCAGCATCTCTCGAAGTCACGGTAATCGAGGTGTCCCATCTTTCGGTACCACATTTCCGCCGCGGATGTGACACCAGCTGGCGTTAGCGCTTATTCACGAATTTTCCGAGGGCTCGGTATGTTTGAAATATAGACCGTTGTTCATTCGAGCGTCCTTCAGTACCGTTCTTCCATCCTGTTCGACTATCGTCGCTTGACTCTGTTCGAAGATAACTTTCATGCCACGGTCACAGATCCAACTTGCTACAGAGAGCAAGTTGTTTCGCAGATTCGGGACGAGCAGTGTGTCGCTTAAGTTTACGATTTTCTTACTACCGTTCGCATCGATAGTTATAGTTATCGACCCTCTGCCGGTGACGTTTACGGTGCTGTCGTTTGCGAGACTTACCCTACCACTAGAATTAGCGACATTTCGGAAAGCGTTTGCCTCGCTGCTCATGTGATTGGTACAACCGCTGTCCATGCACCACACGCTCCTTCGAGGTTGGGTGTCCGCGCAGAGAGCTTCGGCGGTATGTTCGTCGGTTATTCCACTGCGTAAATCCAACTCTACATCGCGGCGTTTTCCGGATTCCGTGTCGTCGAGTTCGGCGAAGAAGGTCAGACTGTCCGCAGTTCTGGCATCCTCTTTCACTCTAATTTCGGTGCAGTCGGCGGCTTTATGGCCCACCTGACGACAGCGATGACAGCGAAATTTAAACATTACCTTCTTGGACGTGTTTTTTTCCCCTCCGAGTGTGCCGTTGTTCGCGCGAGGGCTTGCTCGGCTGTGAGGTTCCTTTCCGAGCGTGAGCTTTGGAGAATAAGGCGGCTGAGGCACCCCCGCCCTTTTTCTGTGTACTCGCTTCCCACTCTTCAACGATTTTGGCTCTAAGAGCCTCGGGTGTCGGCAGTGTGTCCCGTGCTTCGATGGCACATTGGAAGTTCTCGAATGACGGTGGGAGGCTTTGTAGCAACATCACGGACAGTAGTTCGAGGTTAATTTCGATGTCCAATTCCGTCAGCCGACCGACCGTTTCGAAGAATTTTCCCAAATGCTCGTGCGCGTCGTCTTCCTCGAGCATTCGGTGGTGCACGAGTCGTTTTATGAGAGTGGCTTTCCGCGCAGGCCCCGTTAGCTGATACAGATTTTGTAATTTAAGCCATAACTCGCGCGATGTCTTGCACGCTTTTACCCGTTTCAATTCCGCTGGTTTTATTGACAAAATGATGTCCGCTTGGGCCTTTTCATCGGCGCTGCGCCATTTTCTGCTTGCTTCCGTGGACGCGACGTTATTTTCGATCACGGTGGGTTGGGGGGTATCACCGCTGACATACATCCGTGCGTCGGTTTTTACCAGAAGAGCACGCATTTGTATTCGCCAAGTTTCGTAATTGTCCTTAGTCAGGGTTTCGATTCTGACCGTGTTCGAGGACATTGTTCTCGTACGTTCTCGGCTTTCTTTTCATGTTCGCGGACCTTTCTTCGAGAATATTCTGTTCCCGGTCGATCGATGCTACGAGTCGAGTCGGCGTTCGGCTATTTCTGCCCTTTTCCTCAATTTACTTCACGTTCGCGTTTTTCTCAGATTGCACGCACTGGGCCCATAACCTATTGAAGCGAGTGTTCTAAGAAATCAACGCGAAATAGTAGCAAACTCCTTTTATTAAATAAGAGCGACATGAAATGCGTATGAACGGCTCAAGGGTCGAAACAAAACAGGTACAGGATAAACGAACAGAAGGCTTCCGCCGCTGCATCGTAGTGCCTTGATTAGATCGCCGTCACACGAGACGGCCGAGCAATCTATAGGGTAGGGTCCACCGATATTTGATGCTCTAATAGTATTCTAAAGATTTCTAAAGATTTCTAAAGTATTATTTCTGACCCTGAAATTCGAGGTCAAATTTTTTTATTGTCTTACAAAATTCTACTCGTCAAGGAGAACGAAAGTCTCTGAGGAACCATAGGTCAAAAATGCTATCTTCTAGGTGGAAAAGCAGCTCAAAGACGAAAAAAATTATTTTTTCCTAAACATCGTTCGAACGGGCTCAGAATAGACGATATAGGATGGCGTGGTCCTAAACCGACCTCTCCATGTTTCTCAGTACTTGTGCCGCAACCGAAATTGTCGATGGTGGCATTTGAAAGTGATATGAGAAAGTGAAAACACCGACAATTTGGAGGTAGAGAGCCATCTTTTTCTCTCATTGCATTCTATGGTTTTGCGTCACGTTGTGTTCTGACAACGCGAGAGTTCATTTTTGAGCTGCACGGAACTGCAGTTTGAAGTGTTTTATTTTTTCTTGAAAAATCCAAAGGTAGGTTGTTTTGGTTGCTTATGGCCTTGACTTGAACACGGACTAATAAATTTACATCCCTTGCATCGTTGTAACTAAACGGCGGTCATTGTTTGAAACAAGTCGCGGTGGTCCTAAACTGACCGCTAATGGGTGTTCCGACACCGACCCCTACGTTTTTGCGCACTACAGATTTTCTAGCGTGTTTTTGATAGTCAAACTGTGATTCAATGACTTCTGACGGTAATTAGACATGGTTGTTTTACAAATGGGGCGATCGTTCAAACGTCTAAAGCCAAAACAAGATTCGGCAATTCTGCGGCGAGCACTTGGAAAGTTTAGGACATGGCATTAGGACATTCGCTTCGTGCAGCTGCACGTGAATTTGGAATTCTTTGTTCGACATTACTGCTCCATCGGAAAAATAATGAGATAACTCCTGAAGGAGATGTAACTAAACGACCGACGGAAGTTAATGTTGTAAACGAGTAAAATTGTAATCAATGCATTCATTCAATTCTGTTTCCTAAAAAAAGGCCTTAAATTGTTCTAAAATAAATTTGAAAATTATTCCCAAATCGTATTGTTTTGCTAACAAGTTGAAAAATAAATCCAAAATTTTGCCTTTTCATTTGATTCGCTGTAAAAAATAGGGGGCGGGTTCGGACCACGGGGAGGTCGGTTTCGGACCACGATTTTTTAGAACGACCAATGTGCAGACTTTCATTACGGCCTCTGTATCTTAAACAAACGGTACCCGAAAGCCTCGTTAAGCTGCTCGAAACTTAGAATAACGTTCTCTCTAAACAGTCAAAATTTGGTTTGAACAGAAACATTAATTTAATGCACTTTTATTGCCTTTGCTGATTAGGCGGTCGGTTTCGGACCACGCTACGCTAATTATGAAAAAAGCTTGTGTGTGTTTGTGTTCTTGTGTGCATAGATCAGGTCTCCACGGTTCGTCACTCCCGCAGTAATTAATGACTCCAAAACCCTCCCTGCTGACTGTGTGTGTGTGTGTGTGTTTGGCGTTTCTAATACTTCTAATACTTAGCCGAGTAGTGCAAAGAATCGCATCGTTTGCTTTAACCGTCCTCAACATGCGAGCTTGGACTCCCGCTTCAACATGTCGTCCTCCATTGTGCAAGCATGCTCATAGTCTTTCCTCCAAATTTATCCTAACACGGGCGAGAAGGTCTTGGTTTCTCATTTATCTTTCTACGCCTTCGTCTATACGGCGTCACAGATCAGCTACCGTCCTCATCGCCCTACCATATCGGTAAGCAATCGCCTTCAAAGCTCTCCGAAATAAAAAATGTAATGGAATGAGATCCGGAGCGCAAGGGTGCCGGAGAACGTCGTCCTATCCATCGGGTACCAAACATGTCATTGAGGAAAGTGCGGACCCGGAGATCCCAGTGTGGTGGTTCCCTCGTCGTGCATAAAATAAGTCCTGTTTCGGCGTTCTCGAGAAATTATTTGGCAAAGCCTAAGTTCGTGTCGCATAAACTCAAGATAACTTGTGGTATTCAACCGCAATGGAAGATTGACAGGGGCAACGAAGTCATTCCCGATTACTCTTGCCCAGACGTTAATGGCAAAACGACCCTGGCACACCCGCTGCATCATAGCATGGGGATTTCGTTCGGCCCAGATACGAAGGTTCTGCCTACTTATGATTCCCGTACTAGCAAATATTGCTTCGTCTGTAAATAGGATGTTTTCAAGAAATCGAGGGTTCCTATTCAATCTTCGCAGCATCCATCGGCAAAAGTTGCTCGGGCTTGGCGATCTCCAGGGTTCAATGCTTGCACGTATTGAACACGATAGGGTCTCAATCCTTTCTCACGCATTATGCGCCTCACTGTCGTATGCGATGTTCCCACGCGAGCGGCTATCCGACGCGTCCCCATGACCGGAAAAGCCCGGGCAAGCGCGATGGCGCGTTCTTCAACTCTCCAATGGATGCGAGATCGATCTTTATTATAAAAGAAGTAGAGGCTGTAAGAGTCGGTGAGATAGTGAGGCTGTAAGAATCGGAGAAATGTTAATTAGTTGTTGAGTTATTCAAGTTTGAACGTAGACAGCAAAATACCGTGAAAATAAAAGGGAGAAAAAATGATCTATCGCTATCGCTTAAACTTGACTTAGAAAGCTAAAATTTAGGATGAATTTTTGGTAATACCAAATAATATTGTTTAAAGGTGTAAGAAATTCTTTATTTTTGAACACGTTTTTTGTGTGTGTGTGTATATATACCCGCGTACTCAAATGTGGGTTGACACGAGCGGAGCGTGCCCACACACGACTCAGCAGCCCAGATCCACATGGAATGAGATACCGGTAAAATGCAATTCCAAAGGTTAAGCCACAAAGTTACAAAATCAACCATCGGAATCTTCTATCTTCGCTCGCTAATTAGAATCGTAATCTCGCGTGCAATGAAATGCCTATCAATTCATGATGTATATCGAGCGCTGCACAGTGGGACGGGAACCCAAATCGACGGCCAAAAGTCTGACAAGTTTTCAATTCGTGTGAAAGTTTGTACTCGGAGGTTTTTGGGGTCGCTGATTACGAATCTGAAGTTAAAATTTCGAAAAACAAAATGGCGGATCCAGTACGGCAAAAAATGTAATTAAAAAAGAATTGAATCGAGGTGAAAGTCTGTACTCGGGGGTTTTTGAGGTTGCTGATTGTCTGAAGTCAAAATTTTGAAAAACAAAATGCCGGATCCAGTGAGGCAAAAAATTTAATAAAAAACGAATTGAATCGAGGTGAAAATCTGTACCCGAGGGTTTTTAGGGTTGCTGATTACAAATCTGAAGTCAAAATTTCTAAAAACAAAATGGCGGATCCAATACGGCAAAAAATTAAAGAAAAATGAATTGAATCGAGAAAAAAGTCTGTACCCGGGGGTTTTTGGGGCTGCTGATTACGAATCTGAAGTCGAAATTTGGGAGTACAAAATGGCGGATTCAATATGTATGACTTGTGTAGAAAAGGCGTTATATTTATATCACATTGCAAACGTTTTTCTTAAAATTAGGTTGATACAAAGTATTGAGATTAAAATAACGTACACAAAGTGTAGAAATTAGCATTATATTTCTTAATAAATTTGTATTCGCTTATAAAAACAAGTAACTGATGGAAAAAATTCCACATTCCGAATAACTGGTCAGTCATCGTGATACATTCGATTACATACAACTTTATTCATCGTCAGCAGAACAATCTGATTCACAGTCAGTAAATTCAACTGACGACGCATTACCCGAGCTCCTGCATTTGTTGAGACGCTTGGCGCAGTTAATAACTGGATTGCTTCTGGTAGCAACGATTTCATTTTCTTACCAGGTAATTTGCGCACGCTAGAAATGTATGGATCAGATGTTAATAGTAGGCGAGAAAAAACGGCTTCCATGGTTTTTGTTCGGGAAAATTTTCGTGAAAAATCTGATCTATTCTTTTTTGTGTATTTATTGGTCGGCTCTTGGGCATCTTCGGACATTTGTCCAATTAGTAATATTGCAGACTTTAAAATCGCTGCGCTATGAATCAAAATTGTATGCATTGAAGTCGGTATATAAAACCACGGATACAACTTCACGTAGTCGCGAGTTGTTTGCACGGCATAATCTTTAAATCTGATTATATTAATCTCATGGCCACTCGAAAGTGTTTGCAATATAACGTGAAATCGTTTAATCAGATCTTCATTTACCCCCGTAATCGAAGCAGAAGTGGTTGAATCTTCAAAAAACCGTCGAGCAGTATTCCCGTCATTGGAGCTACCAAATCCGGGCTTTAGTTGATCAACCATGAGACCCAATCGCATGCGGAAACCTTTTTGTATACTTGGTTTTCGTCTTTTTACAATTTCTTTATCATTTGCAGAACGCGCTTGCCACTTTGAATTTCAAGTTTATACCCTACATGCAAACAACATTCGAAGAAGCGAATCCACGCATGCAGAGTCGATAACCTGAACTGTAGAAAATCTTCATTGATTTTTCTTTTCAACATCGCATCGATATCGTTGAAGTCTTTTGATGTTGCTTGACATAAATAGCAACGTTGAGCAGAAGCATTATTCGTGATTGCATTGCAAACTTTACCATCTATCATGATGAATGCAAGTTTTAAAGAAACGGTTATGTCTTTTCCGTCAATGACAGTCTCGTAAGGGACAAGGTTACTTTCCTGCTGTTTAATAAACTCCATTTCGCTCACAGTGGCTTCAGTATTTTCATGCAAAAATTGAATTCTAATTGGCCGACAAAAACGGGTAGACGATCGCCTGGGATTTTTCCATACAACAAGGGTATTTTTTGTTTCTTGGTCAACTGATATCAACTGCAATGGAACAAGCGGCGTGAAGAATATGTTAGCATCAGACTTATTTCCATCATCATCGGTAAATCTTTGTTTATATGCATTTTGGCCAGAAGTACCATCGCAACCCCACTTTATAGACCCATATTATAGATGACTATAATATTGCTAAATGCTATGAAAACCATAAGGAAATTAAAAAAAAATCCTCATTTTTTATTATCGAGTTCGATTAGGCACTTCAAAAGATACATTTTTTTTCAGAGGTTATTTTTTGCTAAGATTTTGGGCCTTTGGAAGAGGCATAGCAGAAAGTGACTTGATACAAAATATTTCAATTCTGAAGCGTGAAATTTAAATCCGCCATAAAAACTGAGGGTAATGATAAAAAAATCTATTTGGGCCTCACTGGGCCCACGTGGGGCACTGGACCCACAACCTGAAGAGATAATTTGAAACCATACAACTTTTATCTGAATCCCTTATCCATATTTTGTCTTTTAATTGTTCGAAATCGAGAAAAATGCATTTTTTATCACAAAACCTTGTACCAATAGCGGTGGCGCAAGAATGCGCAATTTTTTTGCTGTTTCCATTAAACAATAGAATAATCTATAACCTCGAATAAGTCCGGTCGCTTTACAACGCTTTACAATTCAACTTTTGTCTACGTGTTTACAATTTTCAGTAGCAATTCTACGTTAACTTTCAGAAAAATCACTCGTTAACTAATAGAACATACATCATTATTACAAATTTTTCATTACATGATGATATTCTACTTACTTTCCCCTTTCGAATTCATTTTGGAAATCGTCAATCGGTTCATTTTTCTGTAACTGGCGACGTTTTCAAGAGCACACTGAAAATTAGGCACAGAGCGCGAGGCGTCTGGTTCGAGCGAAGGGCACTTTTGAACTGGGACACAATAGCAGGGATAAAGGATCGTCCCCTCTCGAGTCTGGAACTCGACCCTTGGACTATTACTATATCTAACCCACTACTGCAGATCCCCGACTTCGATACGTTATTTTTAGACTTTTGGCCGTCGATCTGGGTTTCCGTCCCACTGTGCGCTGTTGCTAAAATATCTGAATGGCCCATCGAACTATATATGTCAACACCCGAAAAAGGCTACATTTGCATGGAGCATACTACCGCAGAAATGCTAAAAACAGAAGTCGACCATCAGGTCAAGGATACGGCGTACTCCGGAATTGTTGCTTCGTGACGATTCATTGGTACAGAGGTTACTCGCCAACGTTGAACGAGATAGTCCGATAACCGACTGCAGGTGGTAATCCTCTAGAGAAACATAAAAGTTGTGGAGTTATGAAAATTCAGTCTACCCGAACGACCAAGAATGTCGATACAATAGCGTACTATGAACACACAGACTTCGAGAAAACTGCGCGAAACAGGCAGCACGCTATTCGAGCAATTTACGTCTACTACGTATGGAAGACAGTATCATCGCATCCCTTGGGGTGTGCACGCTTAAAAGCCTTCCTCATTGTAAAATACAACGGATGGAACTTGTTTAATGACATCGATTTTCCATAAATGCCCATCCGCTCCACATCCGAGACGACGCAGTCAGCCGACTCAGTGATCACACTCAAGTGTTCTGCCGAATCTCGACAAAGCTGAGTCTATCCTTGACGTGCATAAGGTTTACTAAGTACATGAACATTTGGGATCGTGCGTCTATACGGCGCCACTGGGTGATCAAACTCGTTAACCGCAAAAAAACGTATAGCGAAAAAAAATACTTAGCAAGTATGGCCTGGATACTTCGAGCTTTCTTTTTTTTCGGAATGGCCATACATTTCGCCCAGTCTACCGACTGGGTGGACAATGTGACCCGATACATCGCCGAAGATTCGGGAGCGCGTCAAGTGGTGCTTATAACTAACCTCGTGAAAGACGAGCAAATTGCAAGTCCGGTAATCGACGAGGTATTTATCAAATTGATGCAAAAGCTTCCCGTTTTGAGGACAAACCTAGCCGAAGATCGCAGCGATGCGCACGGTACATCGGGTGACCATACCTCGTGGGATCCTTCACCGATCGCCACTTCTGCGACTATTTACCTTCTCGTTCACGAGTCACACAGAGCACCGCCAACTCTACCATCAAGAGGTTTCATCGATGCCATAGTGGAGATGGGATCATTCGACTACCGTACAAAATACTTGCTTTTGCTCTCTGCTCGAGTATTGAGCGACAGTCTCGAGGATCTGTTGCAATACACTTGAACCAAGAAATTGCTACATTTGACGATCCTCGAATGGTTCGAACCGAAGTCGCCACTAACGTTGAAACCGCAGAAGAAGACATTGGGCTTACCGATTGTTCATCGACTCAATCCCTTCAAGAACGAGTATACAAAAAGTGATTGGGCTTCGAATAGGGATCGTTTATTTCCCGATAAAGTTAGTAACATGTGGCATTACCCTTTAAGAATACGAGCGGTCGATGCTGAACCATTCACCGTTGCCACATTTAACGAATTCGACGAGTCTGGGTTTTTGTTGGTGGTGCTAACATACTCCTCATCCAAACTATTGCTAAAACATTGAATGCATCTGTAAAGTACATTCCAGATGATATTCCAATTGTTAATCAGATAAACGCCGTTGATGCTAATCAATTACTTTACAATAGTGGAAATGCTCAACAAATGGATATCGCTTCTCACTTGGGTCCACGTGCAAGCGCATCTAGATACAACAGTTTGCGGACTGCCACATTACGTATCGATTAATTTTATGCAGTCGTTCCAATTCTCCCGGTACATGGAAAACGTGACACCGGTCGCTTCTGCTTAGCTGTTTTCATGACTTTGGCCATTGTTTCATTTTTTCTGATTGCCGTAAACCTGCTGCGCTTCTCAGTCTCCGTGTGGCGACCTTTCAACATCGTGCGTGCACTTTTTGGTGTCTCCGTGTCTCAACAACCACTCACAAACGCTGAGCGCATTATGTTCGCTTGCTTGCTCGCTGTTTTGGAAATTTACTCATCCAACATTTACACCGCCATCACGAGCATAACTTTGCAGACTACCGGTGAAGTGGAGTTCGAGTCTTTCGATGATCTTGACAAGTCGGGATTGACACCGCTGATGATTCCGTTCGATGTCGAAAAAACGTTCTCAAACTCCGAGGGGGTCTTGAGGAACTTGGCGAACAAAACTAAAACGACGTTAGGGAGTATGATGATTTGTGCACAGCGTGTTGCCCAACAGAAAAATATCACTTGTTTAATGGAAACATCGATGGCCGAGCTAGCCGTGATGGAAAGCAGACTGGATGGACGCGCCACGATAAAAATCGCAAAACCTTGTTTCTGGACAGACAGCATCGGATTCCGATTGGGCAAAGGATCACCCTACCGGTCTGCCATTGACAATCTCATAAATCGAATGCATGAAAGTGGACTGACTAAAAAGTTCTATGAAGACACGAAAACTGAATGGATCGGACACAACGGTAACAAAGATGCCAGTCAGCTTGAGAAAAAAGAAAGTATGATCACACTTCATCGACACTTGATAGCATTAGTGGTCGTCGGTTATACAATATCGGTGTTGACGTTAATGGCTGAGATCTTTATTCATCGCCTATCAATAGTGAAGAAAAACGTAAAAAAAAAGGTTGAATAAACGTCCAGTTGTGCTCTTTCCATATACCGAATAGACAACATTACATAGCAAAAAAAAGAGCATACGTAGTAACATAATATTGTTCGAACCTGATATTGTAAAATCACTGTGTGTTGTATTGAATAAAGTAATACGGTGCAAATGCGTATGTTCAAAAAGAAAATTGGCGAAAACTCTTAACACCTTAGGCCACTCTAGAGGCCGAAAAAATAGGCTTTTTGGGGATTTTTTTAAGAAAAACTATAAAAAAAAAACAGGTTACGTACCTACGTGCCTACGTACTTCCATAGGCAATGTATTTTTAAAGATATATTCGACATTTTAAGTGAAGCGGTGTAAAATTGTCTGAGCTGTTTCCGGCCAACTTAAAAAATGCAGTTTTGAGATAAACGCGTTTGAAGTTTTGAGTCCGCTCGTTGCGGACCAGGCGGCCTTGTACTAAAATTCGAAAACCGAGTACTTAGAGATTTTTCCCGGCCATACTCTGTTGAGACATCATTTTTGGGGTCCTAGGGGACCATTAAAGAAAAATCGATTTTTCGAAAATTTTAGAGTGGCTTAACCCCTTAAGAGTCTAGAGTCCGATAAAAAGATGAATTTTGACCTTTCTACATACGTTCAAGTGCATTTAAAACTTTTGGCACACGATTTCTCAACAAAATGGCGGCGCTAGAGCTGAATTCTCTTGCAAAATAGGTCACTAAAATTTGCGTTCACACATAAGATTTTCCTCCGAAGTCCGTAGAGGAATCGAAAAATATCGATTTGCAATAAAACAGTGCATGTTGTAAACGAAAAAATTTGCATCGGCAAAAAAAATTGCCGATGATAATTTTTTTTCCGAAAAAGTTTTTAATATATCGAGAATCCCGTACGCATGTCGATGTCAAGTATTGTTACACCTTTAAAAAAATCGCTGATGGCCCCGCAAATTGAACTTCCTTCCAATTGCGCAGAGATTCATGGGAGTCAGTTCGCCCGTTGAAGCTGCAGAGCACCCCGCGAGCTGAAAAATGCTATTTCCAGAAAAACGCATTTGAAATGTAACGTTATGAAAAATCGTATTTCATAGTTGTTTTTGACAACCCAAACAAACAAACCCACCCACGTGTTATGACACACTTTAAGAATGCAAATTATGTAAAAAAAAATCGAATTTTTCATTGTGATAAACGATAACCTGTCCTCAATTAAATCTCTGACGGACGTTGGAAGACAAGACAGAACACGAAAACAACGGCAAATCTGAATGTACAGGCGGATCCATACTTGATGTACACGAATATAAAAAGGCATTTACAATAAACACACTATTTCTTATATGCGATAAAACGGTCTCAATTAATTTGGTCCCTATTAGACTCCCGAATCCAATAAATTGAATGTAATTGCGGGTTACCCGTTACAATATATATATGCGCCTGTTTTTCCAGGGTCCACGGCCGGACAAACAGCTCCTGTAATTTTTTAATTATAATGAGCCAATGAATTGTTTTCGATTATATATAATAACTGCTGTAGAACTACGTACGATTTTTTCGATATATTGATTTTTGGCCAAATGGCGCACTTCTAAAGTAAAAAGTGAAAAATTTGCCTAAAAATCCGTCCGATAATTGTTAATAACACATGCAATATAACTATGCACATGAACTATGCAATATAAAAAAAATCCAACGTACTTCCATAGGCAATGTATTTTTGAAGATATATTCGAACACGAAAACACGAAAACAATGGCAAATCTAAATGTGCAGGCGGATCCATATTTGATGTACACGAATATAAAAAGGCATTTACAATAAACGCACTATTTCTTGTATGCGATAAAACGGTCTGAATTAATTTGCTCCCTATTAGAGTCCCGAATCCAATAAATTGAATGTAATTGCGAGTTACCCGTTATAATATATATGCGCCTGTGTATGGGTGTGTAAACCATCATCTCTTACCACTCAAAACAATATTATTAGGTATAAGAAATATCCATGCTAAGTTCGATGTTCATGGACGTAGTCTGAGTGACAGCGCTGGATAATTTTTCCCCCATATGATGTACACAGAGAATTGGCTCTTTACGTTCGAACTCGAATAGTTCAACTACTTGAAATTCATCAGATCCGGTTGAAGGGTTTTAAGGCTGAAAATTGCAGTTTAAACATTTTGTTCTATCTCTGCACCATTATTTTCAAATAAGTTGCACCTACTTGAAAAAAGTGTTCACCATTTTAGATTGGAACACATACATTTTTTAGTTTTTCTAAATTTATTTTATAGAAAAGCTTTTATTTTCATAAAAATCATGATATCGACTGTAATAGGTCGTTCTCGATCGTCCGTCCGGATCCCCGATTTATTTGTTTTTAGGTCACAAACTTCTCGCCCTATTATAGCATATCATATAACCCGCTTTGTAAATTGCTTGCTGGTTTTGTTAAACCCAATTACTGTTCGTGAGTTACTGCACGATAATAAAAGTTCTGTTACGGCGGGAAAATTTAGGCGGGAAAGAATTAAGGTAATGTTGAAGGATTAAAAAAAAGAAATTATTATTCTACATTTATCAAACTTCAGGTATACTTTAATAGTATATTTATTTAAATATAGGGAACAATTTTTTTTTAAATTCATCTATCATCAAAATAGCGGAGCTGTGGCAGAGTGTTACAGCAACGTTGCCGCAGGAATTGCGTATCGGCGTGCAGTGTAGTTTCCCGTAGACTTTGATTTGCAAAAAAAATCAATGTTTTTTCAGTTAGAACATGTATATTTTCTATTCGACAGAGAGACTATAAAATAGAGACTATAAAATGAAGAGAATGCAAATTTAAGAGAGTGGCATGTATTTACAAAAAAATCAACGTTTCACGCAAATTTTTTGTCAAATTTGGATAAAAATTTATATGTAAAAAAGATATTTTTGAACAACAAGCTTTTATTTAATGTACTAAAAAGTAGCAAATAATTTTTTTTACCGTGTCACCTATTATATATGTGACTATAAATAAAAGCTTGGGGCGTTCAACTTTTTAAATATTTAACAAATTTGATCAATTCAGCTTTATTAACTCTATTCAATTTGGCACAATGGTAATTAGATAAATGATTATCACACGTTTATACGCAGTTTCAGGGTTTCTATTTAAGAAATCTAAGGTTGTTTTACAGTTCATTGAATACAGTTGATATGTTAACGGATTTATTCAAATGAAAGATTATATGTCTAAATTTTGAACGCTCCAAGTTTCTATTAATAGTCACATAAAGGTGACATGGTAAAAAAATTAATTGCTCCTTCTTTGTACATGAAGGGGTGAGATGCAGTCAGAATTTTCAAAAAATAAATTTTTATTTATTTACATTTTCTTGAAGTATGTGTTTCGAAAATATTCCCTGAAAATTTCAAGTCAATCTGATGAATAGTTTCCGGGATATCCCACAATTAGTAAAGGGGCGTCGGGTCCCCGTGGCAGGTAGCAGACGGCAGCTGCAAGCAACCGGTAATACCCGGGAAGGCAGAATACTTCGAAGACAACAACAAATTGATATTTTGTAAGCTTCCACATCGGCAGAAGCCCTATTGTATGGGCTAGAAATTGATGATGCGATGTAAGTAATTGTTTAATTAGTATTTCTACACATAAATCAAGTGTAAAATGGAAAACTCTTCCAAAGATTTTCAAAAATTTATTACTAAAAAACTATGAACTTTAGCAAAATTTTAAAAAGAATATTTTCGTCTTAAAATTGCCCAAAATGTTTTTAAAAAACGATTGATCCCGAAAAACTTCAATTTTTTTAAAAGTTGGCTATAAACAATTGAATGCTCGACTTTTCGGCAAAAATTGCGATATTCGGATTCAGCGGATCAAAATACATTAAAAAAGTTTAGCTTCATCCATCGAGCTCAAAATTTTACGAACACACAATGCCGTATCCACATCGAAAAACGTTAACCGCGTTTTTCTCCAAACTATATTCTTCAAGTCGGTGACAACTATAATTCAAAAACCACTCTATGAATTTTGATGAAATTTGGTGTGCTTATTGATAGCATTGGAAATTAGTCCTGAAACGAAGGATTTTCATTTTTGTTGAAAATTTCAATTTTTTTTAACAACAAACGGGCGATTTTTTGGTCGGAAATCGGAAGTTATCTGTCGGAATGCGCCATTTTGTTAATTTAAAAAAAAGCTTCAATTAAGGACTAGATTTATTATTACACTAGTGATTTTTTTGTTTTTTTTTATTTCAGATGATCCAGTAAAATTTTATGATGGTCACCACAAAGCACTAAATGCCGAAGGGGGTCCGACAAAGATGGCATTATTTTTATAAATAAACAATATTTTACTTTGAAAATTTGTACAAGTCAAGTTGAACTATATCATAAAAAGTCTGTGTAACCACTTTTGTAAAACAAACTTAATTACTATAAAAAAAAATTATTGAAGATGGTCGTTTTTTCACGCCTCTGACTGCATCTCTCCCCTTAAATAAAAACTTATTTTTTTAAATATTTTTATTACGTATAAATTATTTTCTACTTTTTGGTCTTTAATTTTAAGTTAAATCATGCATTGTCACCTTTTAGATGTGTGTTTGCAAAATCTTAGGCCTCTAAGTAGTCGGGAAGTGGGTGAAATATCGATTTTCCATCTTGCATCTCACATCGAGTCAAGTTAAGGAGGTACGGTGATGACCATGTTAGTAAACTTAGAGTCTATTTCACGCCACAATACCGCCACGTTTTAGATATATGTATATGGCCTGTTTTTCGAGAAATATTTTTTAACTATTGAATTTCGAGTTTCCTATTATTTTTATAATATGGAAACAACCTTAATAATTTACTACTCGACTTCAGTAGTATGCCATATCGTTGACGTTTAGCATCGTCGCATTTTCGGTGGCTGTCATCGGTTCCACGCGCCCGGCTTATTATTTTTTGTAGCCGGTTAACATGGAGAATGAAAATACCGTGGAAGTTTGTCGAGGAGTAACGGGATTGTACCTGAAGTCCAGTTTAGAGACAAATGTAGATTCTGACGGACAAGAATTAGAAAATGAAAAGACAATATTGCGATTGCAAATAAAAAAAGGTCGCGGTGAAGTTAACCTCAATGTCCAATGTCCAATCTGTCCAAAGTCAAAACATATTTCATCGATTGTTGTGTTATTTTTCTCTTTCCCAATTTTCCGTACGTTCTCCGTACAATTTCCGTACAATTTTCCGTGAGTTTATTTTATATGACGGTTCTCCCATGCTGAATTTATATATAGATGCGTTGTATAGGTACATGTCGCCAGAAAAATTGAGATGCCTTTGCTGTACGTAAAAGAACTTCAAGTAAATATCGACGAAAGGCCCTTTATAATCCATTAAAAAATGTACAACTTCACACAATCATATTTTTAATTCGTGTTGAAAATATCCGATAGACGAATCGAATTTGCGCGGGTATCCGGCGTTGCCACACTTCAAGCAAGACGGCTACTGTTACGTCACGAGACGTCTCCCTCTCTAAATACTTTGGTTTTTCGCGACTTTATTTCTAAATTTATTGCTTATTTCTGCGGTGAGCTTTCCAATTCAAGGTGCCTTATTGATCACAACGAATCAACGAACGCAACCGTCAGTTTTTTTTACGTGTGTCTTGGCTCCATGTAGTACAAAAAAATCGATATATGAGAGGACAGGCACATTTTGTCGTCTACGTGTGACTAATTCACCAACTTTAACAGTTAACAACTCGGAAACTGTACGGTAAATCTCGTGGAAACTCCACATACGCATGGACAAAGGTCTCGACAATGCTAGTAAAAAAAAATCGGGCTTTTATCTTGGACTCACTCCAATCACCGTACCTCCTTAAATAAAAATTTGTGAAAAGACGTTATTTTTTTCTAATTTTTCAAAAACGATTCTCGTCAAGTAGAAGGTAGCAATATTATCGATATTACTGCCAAATTTCAAGCCAATCGGTTGAAACTTCGCAGTTGGAATTGGATATTTCTGCCAAATTTCAACTCAATTTTTGAGTGATCCTGCACGCCAATTTTGAAAACGGAGTTTTGAGAAAAACGCGTTCGAAGTTTACATAGAATTTCAGTTAAATTGCACTAAGTACTTGTGACAACTAATTAGAAGCATCCCTACAAGCAAAGAACCTCCGGGCCATGATGGCAACACCGAGGCCTGAGCAAGAGGACTCATTCGTTCAGTTCCGGATCTTCACCGCTCAACGGGCACCTTGATTGAATTCCCTGGCGCAACTTACCCAGGACAAGCGATAATTTTTTAGTTCGATCCATCATGAATGCCAACTGTGAAGTGTGAGGGCACGAGCTCAAATCCTTCGGACAATCTGGTCCAGTGTACATAAATCGAAGAAGGGTTTCACAGTGAGAGCGTGGACGTGCGCCCGACCAAGAATGCATGGCGAGCGCACAATGGGTGTGGAAGGTTCTAACTGTTTCGGAATTGTACGTCATCAAAATTATTACGAGTGTAGTCTTGGAATTGGTTGTAATCGAATTTATTATAAACTATTGTTGGATCGGAACCGGTCGTGATACAAAGAATCACACGACCTTTAACGAAAAAAAGTTAAGACTGTAACAATCAGCTTCATGGATCTACAACTGAATCGGAGAAATATTGATAATTTGTTGATTTATTCAAGTTTGAACGTAGAGAGCGAATTCCCTAAGGAATAAAAGGAGAAGAAAACTATCTAGCGCTATCAATTCAACATGTGATAAAAAGCTTAAATTTGGGATGAACTTCTTTTATACCTAATAATATTGTTTAAAGGTGTGAGAGATTCCTTTCATTCATCTCGCCCTTTGTGTGTGTGTGTGTGTTTGTGTGTGTGTATGTGTATTTATATATATATATATACCTCCGAAATTAAATATTTGTTGACACGATCTCCGCGTGCCAACACACGTTTCAGCAGGCCAGATCCGTAAGGGATGAGATACCTTCAAAATGTAATTCTATGGATTTATAGTCACTACGAAAAGTTACAAAATCATATCTGGGAATCTTCGATCTTTGCACACTAATTGACACAATTTCAATCTCGCGTGTAACAAAATGTCTATCAATCCGTGAAAAATGACGATCGCTGTTCTTGAATATCTGAATGGTCAATCGAGCGTGGATCAATCCATGGATGCCAATACCCGAAAAAGGCTACATTTGCATGGCGCCTCTTACCGCGGAAAAGCTAAAAACGGAAGTCGACCATCGGGTCAAGGATACTGAATACCCGGAATTGTTTCTTCGTGACGATTCATTGGTATAGAGGTAGGTACATGGAAACATTGAACGAGGTCATCCAGAAACCGAGTACACGTGGACTATCCTCTACGGGACACGTAAAAGGTGTCGAGCCATAAAATGTCAGCTCGCTCGAACGTATAAAAACGTCGATACATAAACGTACTAAGTACACACAAAGCAGTGACCTTCCATACTTCGCGAAAACTGCGCGACGCAGGCAACACGCAGTGGAGTTAATTATGTCATTTACGTATAGAATATGGTATAATTGCATCCCATGGGGCAGTAGTGTGTACGCATACGAGCCTTCCTGAATGTAAAATGCAACGGCTGGAAACTTTTTACTGGCATCGATTTTCCATAAATGCTCATTCGCTTTACGTTCGGAAGCTCACTCTTGGCCGACTCAGTGATCCGACTCAAGTTCTCCGCCGAGCCTCGACAGCTGGGTCTACCCTCGAGGTGCATCAGCTTTACGAAGTATACGAACATTTGGGATCGTGCTTGTATAAGGCGCTGCTGGGTGCCCTTCATGCTCGTTCACCCGAGAAAAACATATTGTGAAAAAAAGTACGTAGCGAATATGGCCTGGATACTTCGAGTTTTCTTCATTTTCGAATTGGGTATGAATTTAGCCCAGTCGACCGACTGGGTGGATAGTGTGGTCCAATACATCGCCGAAGGTTCGGGAGCTCGTGAAGTGGTGCTTATAACTGAACTTGCGAAAGACGAGGCAATTGCGAGTCCGACAATCGACGAGGTATTTATCAAATTGGTGCAGAAGCTTCCCGTTCAGAGGATAAACCTAGCCGAAGATCGCAGCGATGCAAACGGTACATCGGGTGACCATACCTCGTGGGATCCTTCACCGATCGCCACTTCTGCAACTATTTACCTTCTCGTTCACGAGTCCCACGAAGCTTCGCCAACTCTGCCATCAAGAGGCTTCATCGACGCCGTAGCGGAGATGGGATCATTCGATTACCATCCGAAATATTTGGTTTTATTCGTTGCTCGAGTATTGAGCAACGATCTCGAGGATCTGTTGCAATATACTTGGACCAAGAAATTGCTCGATTTGACAATCCTCGAATGGATCGAGCCGAAGTCGTCAGGAACGTTGAAACAGCAGAAGAACGCAGTCGGCTTACCGATTGTTCATCGACTCAATCCCTTCAAGAACGAGTACACAAAACTTGATTGGGCTTCGAATAGGGATCCTTTATTTCCCGATAAAGTTAGTAACATGTGGCATTACCCTTTAAGAATAAGAGCGGTCGATGCTGAACCATTCACCGTTGCCACATTTAACGAATTCGACGAGCCTGTGTTTGTTGGTGGTCCTAACATACTCCTCATCCAATCTATTGCTAAAACACTGAATGCGTCTGTAAAGTATGTTCCAGATGATATTCCAATTGTTAATCAGATAAACGCCGCTGATGCTAATCAATTACTTTACACAAGTGGAAATGCTCAACAAATGGATATCGCTTCTTACCTGGGTCCACGTGCAAGCACATCTAGATACAACAGTTTGCGGACTGCCGCATTACGTATCGATGAATTTTGTGCAGTCGTTCCAATTCTCCCGGTACATGGAAAACGTGACACCGGTCGCTTCTGCTTAGCTGTTTTCGTGACTTTGGCCATCGTTGCGATTTTTCTGATTGCCGTAAACCTACTGCGCTTCTCAGTTTCCGTGTGGCGACCTTTCAACATCGTGCGTGCACTTTTTGGTGTCTCCGTGTCTCAACAACCGCGCACAAATGCCGAGCGCGTTATGTTCGCTTGCTTGCTTGCTATTTCGGCAGTTTACTCATCTAACATTTACACTGCGATCACGAACGTAACTTGGCAGGTTACCGGTGAAGTAGAGTTCGAGTCTTTTGATGATCTTGACGATTCGATATTGACACCGGTGATAAATCCGTTCGACTTCGAAAAAACATTCCCCAACTCCGAGGGGGTCTTGAGGAATTTGATGAACAAAAGTAGAATGACGCTAGAGAGTATGATCATTTGCGCACAGCGTGCTGCCCGACAGAAAAATATTACTTGTTTAATGGACAAACCGTTGGCCGAGCTAGTCGTAATGGCGAGCAGAGTAGATGGACGCGCCACGCTGAAAATCGCAAAACCTTGCTTCTGGACAGACGGCGTCGGATTTCGATTGGGCAAAGCATCACCCTACCGGTCTGCCATTGACAATCTCATAAACCGAATGCATGAAAGTGGATTGACTAAAAAGTTCTATGAAGACACGAAAACTGAATGGACCGGACACAACGGCAACGAAGACGACAGTGAGCTTGAGAAAAAAGAAAGTATGATCATACTTCGTGGACACTTGATAGCATTAGTGGTCGTCGGTTACACAATATCGGTGTTGACGTTTATGGCTGAGATCCTTATTCATCGCCTATCAATAGTGAAGAAAAACGTCAAAAAAAGGTTGAATAAACGTCGAGTCGTGCTCTTTCCATATACCGAATAGACAACATTACATAGCAAAAAAAGAGCATACGTAGTAACATCATAGACTGTTCGAACCTGATATCGTTAAATCATTGTGTGTTGTATTGAATAAAGTAATACGGTGCAAATGTGTATGTTCAAAAAGAAAATTGGCGAAAACTCTTAAGACGTTAGGCCACTCTAGAGGTTGAAAAAATAGGCTTTTTGGGGATTTTTTTTAGAAAAACTACAAAAAACGAGGTTACAGAAAAGGATGTTTATCATACATATCAGTCACTGTATACGATAATTTTTTTGAAGCGATTAATTTCAACATAGCTGCTGTGCAGCGTTTTCGCGATGACGTCTCTGTTTTTCCAGGGTCCACGGCCGGACAAACAGCTCCTGTAATTTTTGAATTATAATAAGCCAATGAATTGTTTTCGATTATATATAATAACTGCTATAGAAGTACGTAGGATTTTTTCGATATATTGATTTTTTGCCAAATGGCGCACTTCTAAACTGGAAAGTGAAAATCCGTCAGATAATTGTTAATAACAAATAAACTATGCAATATGAAAAAAATCCTACGTACTTCCATGGGCAATGTATTTTTAAAGATACATTCACCACTTCAAGTGAATCGGTTTAAAATTGTCTGAGCTATGTTTCCGGCCAACTTAAAAAATGCAGTTTTGAGATAAACACGTTTGAAGTTTTGAGTCCGCTCGCTGCGGACCAGTCGGCCTTGTACTAAAATTCGAAAACCGAGTACTCAGAGATTTTTCCCGGCCATACACTGTTGGGACATCATTTTTGGGGTCCTAAGGGACCATTAAAGAAAAATCGATTTTTCGAAAATTAAAACAGTGCATGTTGTGAACGAAAAAATTTGCATCGGCAGAAAAAATTGCCAATGATAATTTTTTTCCGAAAACGTTTTTATTATATCGAGAATCCCGTACGCACTTCGATGTCAAGTATTGTTACACCGTTAAACAAATCGCTTCCTGATGAGTCAGTTCGCCCGTTGAAGCTGCAGAGTGCCCCGCGCGCTGACAAATGCTATTTCCAGAAAAACCCATTTGACATCTAACGTTATGAAAAATCATATCTAATGGTTGTTTTTAACAATCCAAACAAACAAACAAACCCACCCACGTGTTATGTCGCACTTCAAGAATGCAAATTGTGTAAAAAAAATCGAATTTTTCATTGTGATAAACGATAACCTGTCCTTAATTAAATCTCTGACGGACGTTGGAAGACAAGACAGAACACGAAAACAACGGCAAATCTGACTGTACAGGCGGATCCATATTTGATGTACACGAATATAAAAAGGCATTTACAATAAACACACTATTTCTTGTATGCGATAAAACGGTCTCAATTAATTTGCTCCCTATTAGCGTCCCGAATCCAATAAATTGAATGTAATTGTAATTGCGGGTTACCCGTTACAATATATATGCGCCTGTGCATGGGTGTGTAAACCATTATCTTTTACCACTCAAAACAATATTATTAGGTATAAGAAATATTCATGCTAAGTTCGATGTTCATGGACGTAGTCTGAGTGACAGCGCTGCATAATTTATCCCCCATATGGTGTACACAGAGAATTGGCTCTTTACGTTCGAACTCGAATAGTTCAACTACTTGAAATTCATCAGATCCGGTTGAAGGGTTTTAAGGCTGACAATTGCAGCTTAAACATTTCGTTCTATCTCTGCACCATTCTTTTTAAACAAGTTGCACCTACTTGAAAAAGGTGTTCAGCATTTTAGATTGGAACACATACATTTTTTAGCTTTTCTAAACTTATTTTATAGAAAAGCTTTTATTTGGATAAAAATTATGATATCGACTGTAATAGGTCGTTCTCGATCGTCCGTTCGGGTCCCCGATTGATTTGTTGTTAGGTCACAAACTTCTCATCCTGTTATAGCATATCATATAACCCACTTTGTAATTTGCTTGCGGGTTTTGTTTAACCCAATTACTGTTCGTGACTTACTGCAAGATAATGAAAGTTCTGTTACGGCGGGAAAATTTAGACGGGAAAGAATTAAGGTAATGTTGAAGGATTTTTAAAAATACGAAATTATTATTCTACACTTCACAAACTTCAGGGATACTTTACTAGTGTATTTAAATATAGGAAACAATTTTTTTAAATTCATCTGTCATCAAAATAGCGCAGCTGTGGCAGAGTGTTACAGCAACGTTGCCGCAGGAGTTACGTATCGGCGTGCAGTCTAGTTTCCCGTAGACTTTGATTTGCAAAAAAAAATCAATTTTTTTTTTCAGTTGGAACATGTATAATTTCTATTCGACAGTAATAAAATGAAGAGAAGGCAAATTGAAGAGCATGGCATGCATTTACAAAAAAATCCACGTTTCACGCAAAATTTTTGTCAAATTTGGATTAAAATTTATATGCAAAAAATATATTTTTGAATAACAAGCTTTTATTTAATGTAATAAAAAGTAGCAAATAAT
>OZ023314.1:4677188-4834688 GCA_964007375.1 Ophion obscuratus | reverse complement strand
TTCAACATCGTGCGTGCACTTCTGGGTGTCTCCGTGTTGCAACAACCTCGCACAAATGCCGAGCGGATTGTGTTCGCTTGCTTGCTCGCTATTTCCGCAATTTACTCATCCAACATTTACGCCGCGATCACGAACGTAACTCTGCGGACTGCGGCTGAAGTGCAATTCGAGTCTTTCGATGATCTTGACAATTCGATATTGACACCGCGGCTAAGTCCGTACGACTTCGAAAAAACGTTCTCCAACTCCAAGGGTGTATTGAAGAATTTGATGAACAAAAGTACAACGTCGTCCTACAAATCGATGCGTTGTGCACAGCGTGTTGCCCAACACAAAAATGTCACTTGTTTAATGGTAAAGTCGAAGGCCGAAGTAGCCGTGATGAGAAGCAGAGTAGATGGACGCCTCACGATAAAAATTGCAAACCCTTATTTCTGGACAGATAGCTTCGGATTTCGATTGAGCAAAGGATCACCCTATCGGTCTGCCATTGACAGTTTCATAAATCGAATGCATAGTGGTGGATTGATCAAAAAGTTGTATGAAGACGCGAAAAACGAATGGATTAAAGACAACGACAGCGGAGATGACAATGAGCGGGAAAAAAAAGAAAGCATGATCACGCTTTATCGACAATTGCTAGCATTGGTGGTTGCTGGTTACACAATATCGCTGCTGACGTTTATGGCCGAGATCCTTATCCATCGCTTATCGATAGTAATTAAAAACATCAAAAAAAGGATGAATAAACGTCCAGTCGTGCTCTTTCCATATACCGAATAGACAGTGTCACAAAGCGAACAATTGAATACGTAGTAACACCATAGATTGTTTGACACCAGATATTGTAAAATCATCGTGTGTTGTATTGAATAAAATAATGTTGTGCAAATGCGTATGTTGAAAAAGATAATTGATAAAAATATTTGCGGTGTTGCGTCGAAAGTCAAAAAATATGAATTTCGACAATTTTTTATGGATAACCAGTCGATAGAATGAAAATTCCGTCTTGCAGCCTTTATTCTACATATCTTCAAGTGACATATCACGATTTTTTAACAAAATGGCGACGCTAAAGCTCGATGAAGCAAGTCTTTGTCTGATAGCGTCCTGCGGCCGGGGATCGATCTTTTGCATTTTTCATCTGCAGCAGATGATTTTCACATTGATCTGTTCACAATGATTTTCCTTTTGAAAGAAAAAATAGTTTTCGGTAAAAAAAACAGCGCCGATAATATTTTTTTCGGAAGAAGTTTTCAACATGTCAAAGATACCCTACGCTCATCGATGTCAAGTATTGTTAGAGGGTTTAAAAAAAATGAACGTCAATCGGTGGAGAATTGGCGATGTAATGTGCCCAGCCGCGAAACACAAAGGTGAGTCGCTCTATCGAGTTTGAGTGATGCTATTGTGTTACAAGATCTTTTGAACAAATTTTCAAAGATACTTGAAGATGCTGATGTATATTAAATGCCGCTAAATGGAATTTCCATCATATCAAGTGGGCCTTTGTCACGTCCCGAAATATTTTTCCTTTTGTTTGTTTAAATTAATTGATAAGTGCCCTTTGCGGATCTGTGCCTCGTGTCTCTGTGCGGTGTCGCCGGTTTGCTGCATCGGTGCATCCGGTGGGATCGGATGTACCCGATCCGATTCCGCTGATCGAGCATAGTCTGATCCACGGAGTTCGACCGTGGGACTTCGGGAGCGAATAAGTTTCCGTGGACGTTGCAAAAAAACGCACCGGGCTAATAGCGACCGAGCTAACATCGGTCCGGTGGCGGCACGTATGGACAGTTCCGATTTATCCACGGTTCGCTCCTGGAGTCGGAGAAAAATCCTAGTAACAGCAGTCCTCGCGGCGGTGTAATAAGTCCAGGCCTTAAGCCCGGCGGACCCGCACAGAGACGTCAGTTTTTACTAGTAACGTAGTTAGGTAACGATATACTCGCGGCGGTGTAATAAGTCCAGGCCTTAGACCCAGTGGACCCGCACAGAGACGTCAGCCTTTACTAGTAGTATCCTAGTAGCAACGGAGCTCGCGGCGGTGTAATAAGTCCAGGCTAGCAACCCGGCGGACCTGCACAGAGGCGTCAGTCTTTTATTTACTATTTATTTTAACTTCAATATTTCATCACCAAAATAAACTTCGAATCAGTGATAAAGGTGCGGGACGTACGTTAAAACCCCGATCAACATAGAGGACTCATAGGTTCAACTTGCGGTGTGCGGGAGAGAAACGCGGGGAGAATTGTCCCCGCGGAAGAGCGTGCTAGACAGAGAGTGAGAGAGCGACGTGGGGGAAACTGTCCCCGCGCAAAGGCGTGATTACCCACGGAACGTTGTAAGTAGAATTAACATAATATAATAAAATATCATTTACAACCCTTTACCCCTAGATAGCATTCGTTAGAATTTGTTTCCCTACTCCCATTTCCACAGGAGAGTTTGCCGGGCCCGTATGGGACGTGCGGCTATCCCTTCTCCTTTAAAGAAATTATATTGAAGAACCCAAAGGTAAAATAAAATCGTCCCTTCTGGACGTAACACCTTTATAAAAAAAAATGGTGACGTTTACCTTTTTATCCGTTTTCTAAGCCGGTAGTCTCCTTTAACATACAATCAAGCCTTCTCGTTTTGAGAGAACCCGAGAATCGTAAGTATGAAACGCAAAGATTCATTAGCCGTTTTTAATGAAACACACTACTTGAAAGAAGACGTTACTTTGTATCACAATTTTCATGTTGGACGACGAACGTTACTTTGTATGGCAAGGTTAACTTTGTATATCTTACCGATAATTTATGATTAAGCTCAAAAAAATTATTACTGTTATGAATGTTTATTACCTGAAAAATGTGAGAAAAATTTAGGAGAGACTATTTTTTAATAATAATTGATTTGTCTAACAAAAATATCTCATAATAATAAAACAAAGCACAGCTTTGGAACAACGAATCAAGCCACTCTGAAAAAATAGGTGTTACTGGACACACTTCAGAGTATTTTCTGAAATTTTTTGAGAAAAATCAAAAGTGACATACCGACCGAAAAAAAATATTTTTCTATAATTTTGGTGAAAATGGCCATTTTTTAAACTCGAAAAATTCAAAACAAAATTTTTTCACAAAGTTCATGTAAAAGTGCAACTTTTTTGTCTTAAACATTTTTCTGTTAAATCAAATGCTCACGAGATATAACGGTATTTTCAAAATTTTGAAATTTTGAAAAACCCGAGAAAATGCGATCCAAAAATTTTGTAAAAATTTACACTTTTTTCATATAATTAAATAATTTGACAAAATTTCAATTTTTTCGAGAGTGGACAACTTTTTAGCGTTCGAAATGGTATGGAACGCTCATATATATATATACCTGGCTCCCCCTGGCACGCAGGTAGTCACGCAGGTATACACTTTGGCGCCTGAATAGACGAAAAAGGCGGGAGGCGTCCGGCCCGTATAGAAGGCTCTGAGAGCGTCGACGTTTGGCGCCAATTTCGAATAATTCTAAGCCGAATATTGTTTTGAAAATTTGTAGGTATATTCTTAAAGACCAAAACTGTCTATTTAAGCAAAAAAAATCGATTTTTTTTCTTACTGATATTCCCCCTTAATTCAATAACTCTTCAGGATGAATTCGTACACTTTTTGTTCAAATGGAAACGTTGTAGCCTTTGAAAAGACGCATCGATCGAGTATATGATCATCACTCTCAAATAATATCTTAAACCCCAAAAAGTTTGTTGAAATACCAAAACAAAATTGTCTATTGAATAACTCAAACACAATCGATTTTTCGGGTATGGTTTAAATGTACGAAATGTAAAGAATAACTTTCCCTATGTTTTCGTTTCTATGAACCACCCTTGAATTTTACTTTTTCCAACACCTCGCGGGGGTTGAAAATAAAAAATGAAATTCTGGGAAAACTATCGACCGCACGAGTTCGCCGCCGTGGAACAATTTGTAGCTTGAACTCTCAGCTCCATTTCTGTCCACAGTGCCAAACTCGTATCACTTTATTTTCGGTCAATAATTTTCCCAGAATTTCATTTTAAATTTTCGACCTCCGCGAGGGGTTGGAAGAAGCAAAATTTCAAGGGTGGTCCATAGAATCGAAAATATAGAGAAAATCATTTTCTACATTTCGTACATTTAAACCATCCCCGAAAAATCTGATTGATTTTAAGATATTCAATAAACATGTTTTTTCATATTTCAACCATTTTTTGGGGGTAAAGATATTATCGGGGAGGAGTGATCAAATACTGGATCAACGCGTATTATCAAGGGCTATAACGTCCCATTTGAACAAATTTTGTATGAATCTTTCCTAAAGAGTTATCGAATTAAAACTGATTTTCCAAAATTTGTCCCTATTTTTTTACGCCCAAAATAAACTTCCACAACTTCGGCGCTGTGAACAAAAATAAAGCCCGCATTTTTCTGAACATTTTGTCCCCCGGCGTTGACCTCGTAGGGGTTGTACTTTGGCATTAATCGAGCCGCACCCCTTCAACGCCTAAAAACCCCCATGATTTAGCACCCGCGGCACCTACAAAATGACCTGTCAAAATCTAGCCTTCTAATTTTTTTTCGGATTCCAATATAAAGCAAGACTGTACTTTAAAGGATTATCGATTTTTTTTCCCTCCGAAATCGACATCTCACATGTCCGAACTTTTTATTCTGTGTAGAATCGTTGCACAAAGTTAATAACAAGGTACGAGGCCAGAATAAATATGAGAACTAGCGGATCACACGACTGATCCGGCGGCAAATATAGGACACGTCTCTCCCGTCGAAATCGGAGAGTGCGAGAGACCGAAAGCGAGAAAAAATATACATATTATGTCGAAAAAGTTATTTATGCGGGTGGTAGAAACGGAAAATTCTATATCTCCCCGAGTTTTTCTTCTCAACCATGCACGGCAAGTGCTTGTACGGCATTTCCAGTGTACTGGTGTAGTTCATACGTTGTATTTTTCTAAAATGGTGATATAAGTTTTTTTTTACAACAGTAAAACCTTCAAAATACGATTATTTCTAAAGTTTAACAATTTTGTGGATAACAATTCTTGTACACTTGCATAATACGTGCATTGGACTCGGCTATTTGAAAAATCATTTCCTTTTTTTGTACAATTGATAAATGCAACAATATAATAAAACCATCCTCCGAATTAAAACAAATAACAGTTTTTGTTGAGATAAACCATAAGTTTTTGAGATAGCAAAACAATATTTTCGAGGGGATTCTATATTATTAGGTCTGCAAATTAATTATCGGCCTTTTTCGTCGTGATTCGTGTTTAATTCTTATAAAAAAAAATCACAAATAGAAACTTAAACAACAAAGTAATATCCTTTCCTTTCTACACATTTTTGTCATCTTTTTGGCCATCGTCGATGAATTCTTCTATGCTTTTTCTAACCTCGTCGACCGACTCGAATCGGGAATCCGCCAAATGGTGTTGGAGTGATCGGAACAGGAGAAAATCCGGAGGGGATAAGTGGGGTGAATACGCAGCATGCGGGAGAATTTCCAAGCCCAACTCAGAAATGGTATCTCGGGTCTCTTTTGCGGTATGAGGCAGAGAGTTGACGAGGGGCCTTCTTTCGACGAGACTTCTTTGGAGCGATTCGTAGATTCTGTAAACGATGGGAAATGGGTTGATGCGTCACCCCGAGTGCATTAGCGAGTTACTCTTGAGTTTGGCAAGGCTTTTCGTTCAATAACTGCTCCAACTCCTCATCTTCGATTTTTTTGGTCGTCCAGGGCGCTCTTTATCTTTTAGGTTAAAATATCACTCTCGAAACGGCTCAAATCACTTTGGGCACGTGCTAAAGATACGATAAAGTAGTTCCACCAACAGCCGAAAAATCATGTCTGTTAAGGCAATGCATCAAATGTTCCTTTTCGAATGACATTGCGTCAACCACAACAATTTTAGGTTATGTGCATACTAGAATCAAGTTTGACAGTTCGATTTAAAGCTTAGAGATGGTGCTAGTAAATGCATTTGTCGCGGGAAAGTTATTCAGATTTGAATCTCATTTATGATCAGCAGATGATAGAGGCTGAGAATTAATTTGCAGACCTCATACTTAGCGTAGTGTTTTAAGTTTTCAAAAGTTTTTGTAAGAGTTTATCTTATCTCACTTGATATAATATCACCACACCACGTACACGCTTACGGCATTTGCAGGTGGTGTTTCCACACGCCAAGTTTTTTCTCGTGACTTTTCATATATTTTCGAGTCAAGCGTTGTAAGAAGTCTCAAACGGCGTTCAACGTGAAACAGTGCAAAATCTAAATGGATCTCAATGAGGGCCTTCTATAGTGCGGTGCCTTAACAAATTTGTGCACGAGATCACAAAACGTCATTTTTTTGGGAAATCCGACTAATTCTAGTAGAGAATTGCAAGAAAAATTCTCAAACGACGTCAATCGGGTAATAGCGCGGAATTAAATTGGATTCTCATGTGGCACGTGCGGCGTCCCTATTAAGTCCCTGACGAGATGTGATAGGATTTGGGAATTACCTAACAAATTCCTGCACGGGTTTCCGTTCTATATTTAGGTTTTTCCCCGGAAAATACTTCGACGCAAAGATTTCATATATTTTGACGTTACATCGACAACGAACATTATCTGAGAAATTGAGGACCATAAAGTCGTCCATTCGGTGCGGAAGTAAGCATAAATTACTGTCTATACACATGTGAATACTGTACAAAGGTTTTGAAGCTGACAATTGCAGCTTACATTTTTTTCAATCATAAACTCACACTTTTATACAAGTTGCCTACTTGAGAAAGGTGTCTATTATTTTTTATTCGAACACATCATTTTTTTAATCGCTTCTATTTAGATAAAGACGATGATATCGACCTTCATAAAAGAAAACGGTCAAAGCTGTAAGAGTCAGCTTCGATGATCTATAACTGAATCGGAGAAGTATTAATTAGTTATTAAGTTATTCAAGCTTGAACGTAGAGAACTAATTCCCGTGGAAATAAAAAGGAGAGAAAAAAATTAAGCAATTTTTAAACTTAGAAATAATTATCCTCCATTTATCAAACTGTCGGTATACTTTAATAGTATATTTTAATATACAAGACAATTTTTTAAAGTTCATTTATCATAAAAATAGCGGAGCTGCTGCTGAGTGTTATAGCAAGGTTGCCGTGGGAGTTGCGAATCGGCGTGCAGTCTAGTTTCCCGTAGACTTTGATTTGCAATAGAACACATTTTTTTTCAGTTAGAACATGTTTAGTTTCTATTCGACAGTAATGAAATGAAGAGAATTCAAATTTAAGAGAATGGCATGCATTTCCACAAAAAATCAACTTATAACTCAAAATTTCTGTAAAATTTGCATTAAAATTTATATGCAAAAAAAATATTTTCAATTGACAAGCTTTTATTTAATTTACTAAAAAGTAGAAAATAATTGTTTCTACCACGTTTGTGGTAGAAACTGTTTGTGACTATACATAAAAGCTTGGGGCGCGCAACTTTTCAAATGTTTAACAGATTCAATCAATTCAGTTTTATAAACCGAATTCAATTTGCCACAATAGTCATTAGATAAATTATTATCACACGTTTATAAGCAGTTTCAGGGTTTCTATTTTAGAAATCTAAGGTTGTTTTACAGATAATTAAATACAGTCGATATGTTGACGAATGTACGTAAATTAAAAATTATATGTCTAAACTTTAAACGCCCCAAGCTTTTGGTTATAGTCACATGAAGGTGACATGGTAAAAAAAAATATTTTCTACTTTTTAGTACATTAAATAAAAGCTTTTTTTTAAAATATCTTTTTACATATAAATTATTTTCTACCTTTTGGTCTTCAATTTCAAGTTGAATCATGCATTGTCACGTCTTAGATGCATTTTTTTCAAAATTGCAGAGCTCTAACTAGTCGGGAAGTGGGTGAAATATCGATTTTCCGTATTGGATCTCACACCAAGTCAAGTTAAATAAGAGCTTATAAAAAGACGTTTTTGTTTTCTATTTTTTCCAAAACAATGTTCGTTAACTACACTTCGCACAAAAATTTAGGGAGCAAGAAAAAAATCCAAATTTTTGGGGGAATTTTAACAGGCTGTAACTCATACAAAAATGGTCGTACAGCAAAAAGAAAAAAAGCAAATTGTAGCTCTAAGTGTCTAGTTTTCGGATCTGAGTTTGAAAATTTTTTTTTGAAATTTTTTTTCGAGTAATCATAAGAAAACCACCAAAAAAAAATGTTCGCAATTTTTTTGGTTCTTTTTTTAAATCTACGGACGTGGAAATTTTTTTTTCGACTTAACCTCTACATGGACCGGATAGCTTGTTTATTCAGCTTTAATTTGGTTTTTTAAAAATCTCGATACGAGCATTTCTCGCTGAGATATCGGTGTTTGAATGGAAAAAGATCATTTTGTCTTTGATTACCAATATCTCAGCAACCAATGATCGCACAGAAATTTTGAGGTTGGTTTCAAAAACTTGAATAAATTCTCTACAAGGATTGGTAATTGAATTTTGAATTTTTTTTTTTTTTCAATCATTACATGAATTTGAAAAAGCGACCAAAAAAGGGCTTTTTGTGGTTTTTTGGAAAATCAAGCGCCCAATCAAAAATATTGCGGAAACCACTAATGTTAAGTGTGCCTTTTACTGTTCAATATACCCACAAAAACCCTACGAAGTTTCAATTTAATCCAGCCAACCGTTTTTTTTTCCCACTTGATCGAATTTTTGAAAAAATTAAAGGAGCAAGAATTTCGCTCTGAAAATGTCATAATTTTTATCAAAAATGAAAAAAAAAAAAAAAAATCATTTTTCTCTCAATTCTGTATTAGTGACTTGGAAAATTTAAGAAAAAAAAGAAAATCGAAAATTTTTGAAAAAAAGAATTCCAAAATTTCCGAAAGAAATTTTTTTTATTTTTTTTTATTTTTTTTTTCAATTGGCCCTAAATTAAAGAAATGTAGCGACTCACTTTCTCACCGATTTTCCTCTTCCGCACTTTAATTTTCCTAGTCACAAATTAATTGAATAAATTAAAAGTTGATACCCCCAAGGCAAGTCGAATATTCGTTCTACGAATATCGGGACAATAATTTTTTTGTGCGAATTTAAACAGTGTCTAAAAAAAAAACAGTTTTTCTTAAAACTAACCTGCTTTCTTGGTAATCGAGCCAATCAACAGTTTTTCTCAAAACTACCGTATTTTTTAATTTTTAGAAAAGCAAATTAACTGCGTTTTTGCAAGCTTTAGTTTTGTAAGGATCACGAGAATTTGTTGCACTAGAGTCACTATCTGAGCGACTTTTGGCGCGGATAAATGCCGCCTAGGCATTATGAAAAAAAAAAAAAAAAAAAACTAAAGCTTGCAAAAACTCAGTTAATTTGCTTTTCTAAAAATTAAAAAATACGGTAGTTTTGAGAAAAACTGTTGATTGGCTCGATTACCAAGAAAGCAGGTTAGTTTTAAGAAAAACTGTTTTTTTTTTAGACACTGTTTAAATTCGCACAAAAAAATTATTGTCCCAATATTCGTAGAACGAATATTCGACTTGCCTTGGGGGTATCAACTTTTAATTTATTCAATTAATTTGTGACTAGGAAAATTAAAGTGCGGATGAGGAAAATCGGTGAGAAAGTGAGTCGCTATATTTCTTTAATTTAGGGCCAATTGAAAAAAAAAAAAAATTTTTTTTTAAATTTTTTTTTCAAAAATTTTCGATTTTTTTTTTCTTAAATTTTCCAAGTCACTAATACAGAATTGAGAGAAAAATGAAATTTTTTTTTTTTTTTCATTTTTGATAAAAATTATGACATTTTCAGAGCGAAATTCTTGCTCCTTTAATTTTTTCAAAAATTCGATCAAGTGGGAAAAAAAACGGTTGGCTGGATTAAATTGAAACTTCGTAGGGTTTTTGTGGGTATATTGAACAGTAAAAGGCACACTTAACATTAGTGGTTTCCGCAATATTTTTGATTGGGCGCTTGATTTTCCAAAAAACCACAAAAAGCCCTTTTTTGGTCGCTTTTTCAAATTCATGTAATGATTGAAAAAAAAAAAAAATTCAAAATTCAATTACCAATCCTTGTAGAGAATTTATTCAAGTTTTTGAAACCAACCTCAAAATTTCTGTGCGATCATTGGTTGCTGAGATATTGGTAATCAAAGACAAAATGATCTTTTTCCATTCAAACACCGATATCTCAGCGAGAAATGCTCGTATCGAGATTTTTAAAAAACCAAATTAAAGCTGAATAAACAAGCTATCCGGTCCATATAGAGGTTAAGTCGAAAAAAAAAATTCTACGTCCGTAGATTAAAAAAAAACCAAAAAACTTTCGAACATTTTTTTTTCGGTGGTTTTCTTATGATTACTCGAAAAAAAATTTCAAAAAAAAATTTTCAAACTCAGATCCGAAAACTAGACACTTAGAGCTACAATTTGCTTTTTTTTTTTTTTTGCTGTACGACCATTTTTGTGTGAGTTACAGCCTGTTGAAAATCCCCCAAAAATTTGGATTTTTTTCTTGCTCCCTAAATTTTTGTGCTAAGTGTAGAAGGTAGCAATATTATCGATATTTCTACAGAGTTTCAACTCAAGCGGCTTAATAGTTTTGGAGCAATCCTGCACGCAAATTTTGAAAACGCAGTTTTCAGAAAAACGCGCTTGAATTTTACATAGAATTTCAATTAAATTGCACTACTTGTGGTAACTAATAAGAAGCATCCCTACAAGCAAAGAACCTCCGGGCCATGATGGCAATACCGAGTCCCGCATAAGAGGACTAATTTGTTCAGTCCCGGATCTTCACCCCTCAACGTGCATCTTGTTTGAATTCCCTGGCGCAACTTCCCCAGGACAAGCGATAATTTTTTAGTTCGATCCATTATGAATACCAACTATGAAGTGTGAGGGCACGAGCCCAAATACTTCGGACAATCTGATCCACTGTACATAAATCGAAGAAGGATTTCACAGTGAGAGCGTCGACGTGCGGCCGTCCAAGAATGCATGACGAGCGCACAATGCGTGTGAGAGGTTAAAACTGTTTCGGAATTGTACGTCATCAAAATTGTTACGAGTTTTTGTAGTCTTGGAATTGCTTGTAATCGAATTTATGATAAACGATTGCCGGATCGGAACCGGTCGTGATACAAATAATCACATAACCTTTAACCAAAAAAAAGTTGAAGCAGTAAGAGTCAGCTTCATGGATCTACAACTAAATCGAAGAAATATTGATTAGTTGTTGAGTTATACAAGTTTGAATGTAGAGAGCGAATTCCCTAAGGAATAAAAGGGGAAGAAATCTATCTAGCGCTATTACTTGAACATGTGACAGAAAGCTTCAATTTGGGATGAACTTTTTTATACCTAATAATATTGTTTAAAGATGTAAGAGATTCCTTTCATTCATCTTGCCCTTTGTGTGTGTATATCTATATACGTCCAAACTCAAATGTGGGTTGACACGATCACCGCGTGCCAACACACGTTTCAGCAGGTCAGATCCGTAAGGGATGAGATACTTTCAAAATATAATTCCAAAGATTTATAGTCATTGCGAAAAGTTACAAAATCATAGGTCGGAATCTTCGATCTTCGCACACTAATTTAAACAATTTCAATCTCGCGTGTAACAAAATGTCTATCAATTCGTAAAAAATAACGATCGCTGTTGAATAACTGAATGGACAATCGAACGTGGATCACTCCATGGATGCCAATACCCCAAAAAGGCTACATTTGCATGGCGACTATTACCGCGGAAACGCTAAAAACGGAAGTCGACCATCAGGTCAAGGATACTGAATACCCGGAATTGTTTCTTCGTGATGATTCATTGGTATAGAGGTAGGTACATAGAGTACACGTGGACAATCCTCTACGGGACACGTAAAAGGTGTCGGGCTATAAAATTTCACCTCACTCGAACGTATAAAAACGTCGATACATAAAAGAACTAAGTACACACAAAGCAGCGACCTTCCATACTTCGCGAAAACTGCGCCACGCAGGTAACACGCTGTTGAGTCAATTACGTCAATTACGTATAGAAGATGGTATCATCGCTTCCCATGGGGCAGTGTGTACGCATACGAGCCTTCCTGATAGTAAAACGCAACGAATAGAAACTTTTTATTGCTATCGATTTTCCATAAATGCTCATTTCTGGAACGAAACAATCCGACAACCAACCGTAGACGACGTGGCTGACATGTCTGTGGAGTTAGCCTATTTAAGGAGGTTGGAGCGTTAGCCACAATGTAAGGTTAAATTTAATAAAAAAAAATACATATTATTATTTAGACTATACTGAATCGTTACGAGTTTTTTGAACTTTTTCACCACTAAACACCAGAGATAAAAAACAGTTTAATGGGTGTCATTTAACGTGCGGTTAGATGGGCAAGAACTTTCACACTAAAGGTTATGTAATTTTTTTGTTATTTAGCACCAAGATGAACCATTTCTAAAAACGGACTAACGCAAACTGAACGTTTGTAAACATTTAGAAAAAAAATCTAATAAGCTCGTGATGTAAATATGAAGAGGCATAATTATGAATTACTCAAAATTTCATTGTGAATTGTATAAAACATCCGTTTTCGTAGTTTTTTCATAATAATCCTCGATAATGTTATACTAATTCAAGTTGGTAGTAACACAAAAGTTTTTCTACCTTAAGTAATAAAAATATTAAAAGTCATAATTTTGTCCTTTCATGATAAATTTAAAAAAAATAGCATATACAGAATGAATCTGTACTTCGTATGCATTTTTTGAGGCTCATGGAAAAATATGAATAAACCGTCATTCGACTCAACTGAAGCGCTCCAACCACCTTAAACTAAAAATAACATCCACATATCCAATCTAATAGGGTGCGCAAAATAGCAACCGCTAGAGAACCAACCTATTGCTACACGTGACTCGAAAAAAAAAACGCTGACCAGAGAGAACCTTAGAAATACTAATGCACAACCAATTTGCACTTCCAATTCAATGGGATAGTCGTCCACTAGTTTTCGAGGCGTGAGATCCTAGAAAAAGTACACGGAAAGACTGTCTTGTCAGTTGTAAAACGCAATCAATATGGATTCGTTGTTCGCACGATTTGTCGATAGATGCTCATCCGTTAAAGATTTGGAAGTATGCTCTCAGCCGACCGAGACGCCATTGCTTCTCAGGACGTGCTTTACGAAGCATACGATCATTTGGAGTTGTGCCTATTCGGATTGGGCGCACAAGAACATTCCCTTCAGAAGACCGCACCTAAGAAATAAAACCACGACGTGAGTATGGCCGGGATATATCGAGTCTTCCTGCTCTCGAAATGGCCGGTATCTTTGTCCGGACTATTCAGTCGTTGGACAATGTGACTAGATAGACCGCTAAAGATCCGTGGTGATTATAACCATATTTCTACATACCTTCAAGTCCATTTAAAACTTTTTGCACACGGTTTCTCAACAAAATGGCGGCGCTAGAGCTGAATTCTCTTGCAAAATTGGTCACTAAAATTTGCGTTCCAAATAAGATTTTCCTTCGAAGTACGTAGAGGAATCGAAAAATATCGATTTGCAATAAAACAGTGCACGTTGTGAACGGAAAAATTTGCATCAGCAGAAAAAATTGCCGATGATCATTTTTTTCCGAAAAAGTTTTTAATATAGAGAATCCCGTACGCACGTCGATGTCAAGTATTGTTACACCGTTAAAGAAATTGCTTCCTGATGGCCCCGCAAATTGAACTTCCAATTGCGCAGAGATTCATGGCAGTCAGTACGCCCGTTGAAGCTGTAGAGCGCCCCGCGCGCTGAAAAATGCTATTTCCAGAAAAACCCATTTGACATCTAACGTTATGAAAAATCGTATCTAATGGTTGTTTTTGACAACCCAAACAAACAAACGAACCCACCCACGTATTATGCCGCACTTTAAGAATGCAAATTATGTAAAAAAAAATCGAATTTTTCATTGTGATAAACGATAACCTGTCCTTAATTAAATCTCTGACGGACTTTGGAAGACAAGACAGAACACGAAAACAACGGCAAATCTGACTGTACAGGCGGATCCATATTTGATGTACACGAATATAAAAAGGCATGTACAATAAACACACTATTTCTTGTACGCGATAAAACGGTCTCAATTAATTTGCTCCCTATTAGAGTCCTGAATCCAATAAATTGTATGTAATTGCTCGTTACCCGTTACAATATATATGCGCCTGTGTATGGGTGTGTAAACCATTATCTCTTACCACTCAAAACAATATTATTAGGTATAAGAAATATTCATGCTAAGTTCGATGTTCATGGACGTAGTCTGAGACAAGTTAAACAAAAGCTTGTAAAAAAACGTTTTTTTCTTCTAATTTTCCAAAAACAATTCTCAAACCAAACAAAGTCAAGTAGAAGGTAGCAATATTATCGTTATTTCTGCCAAGATTTAACTCAATCGGCTTAATAGTTTTTGCGTAATCCTGCACGGCAATTGTGAAAACGCAGTTTTGAGAAAAACGCCTTTAAAGTTTACATACAATTTCACTTAAATTGCACTAATAAGTACTCGTGATAACTAATTAGAAGCACCCCTACAAGCAATGAACCTCCGGGCCATGATTGCTACACCGAGTTCGGCACAAAAGGACTATTTCAAGAAGATCGGTTCATTAGTGTTCGAGTAATCTTGGTCACCGACTTCCGAAATGCCATTTTGAGAAAAACGCGTTTAAAGTTACAATTTCCGGTCGTTTACACAACGGATGCTTCTCTTTCAACGCTTATATATCAGTCAATTTTGTTCGCATCGACTTGAAATTTTCAGGACATATTCTCAGATACTTATACTTAAAAAAAATGCAATAAAAAAAATCGATTTTTTCAAAATCGCAAGTGGGGGTAACCCCTTAAGATACATCTTAAATATATCTACCATACAAACTGAATGTATGTTTTATATATTTTGAATATGTTTGGTTAAGCAACTTGAGTAACAGATGACGTTGCGAATGAAAAACGTCTTCAAGTCGGTATCTCGCGATGACCTAGCCGCACTAGCCGGAATAAATGATCAGACAAAAAATTGAAGGTTATGTAATTCTATGCGATAATCTCTCTCTATGCGAACGCAATTAAGTAATTGATCCGATAAGGTTAGTTAATCTTGTTAATCCACACATTTTTCAATAAACTAACATTGTGTATTGTACGAAATGCAGACGATACGAAAGTTCAACAATTTAACAAGTAGAACGAGCTCAGTGGACAACGTCCCAGCTCATCACTCAGAGGTCCCGGGTTCGAAACCACCTAACGGCGTGTAAGCGTCTCATGTAATTTAAATTTGAACCATTAATATATTTGATGCGCAAACACCATTATCGTAATTAATGACAACGAAAAATATTGTAAACGGGTGCAATGATGTAAATAACATCATAACAAAAATTTTAAGAATATTTCGAGTATAGTTTTAATATATTTCAAGTATATCTTAAATACACGTTGAATATATTTCAATAATATTTTAAATGTAGTATGAACATATTTCAAGTATATTTTAAACGGAGTATGAACATATATCGTTTATATTTTAGATGTAGTTTAAATACATTTGAAGTATACTTCAATTATAATTCGAATACATTTAAAATACATTTGTAGTATATTTTGAGGATAATTTGAGTAAGTTGTAAGTATATTTTCAATATAGTTTGAATATATGTAACCGCCTATCGAACATATATTTTTTATACACATTCTGAAGATCTATTTTGGCCCAAAAGTTTAATATCACGAATATATTTTGAATGCATTTCCCGTATATATTGCGTATATCTAATCTATATCTAAGATGGATAATATATATCTGAAATATATTTTACATCCATTTTTAATATGTCGAAAAATATATTTTTACATATATTTTATTTCTGTGTGGGGCTATCACTTGAACATGTGATAGAAAGCTTAAATTTGGGATGAACACTTTTTTACTTAATAATATTGTTTACAGGTGTAAGAGATTCCTTTCATCTCGGCCTTTGTGTGTGTATATATCCATATACCTCCGAACTAAAATATGGGGTGACACGATCTTCACGTGCCAACACACGTTTCAGCAGACCAGATCCGCAAGGGAATACTTTCATAGTGTAATTCCAAAGATTTATAGTCACTATGAAAAGTTACAACATCATCTTCGATCTTCGCACACTAATTGAAACAATTTCAATCTCGCGTGTTACAAATTGTCTATCAGTTCGTGAAAAATAACGATCGCTGTTGTTGAATAACTGAAAGGTCAATCGAACGTGGATCACTCCATTGATGCCAATACCTGAAAAAGGCTACATTTGCATGGCGACTATTACCGTGGAAACGCTACAAACGGAAGTCGACCATCGGGTCAAGGATACTGAATACCCGGAATTGTTTGTTCGTGGCGATTCATTGGTATAGAGGTGTAGGTACGTGGAGTACACGTGGACAATCCTCTTCGGGACACGTAAAAGGTGTCGAGCTACAAAATGTCAGCTCACTCGAAAGTATAAAAACGTCGATACATAAACGCACTAAGTACACACAAAGCAGCGACCTTCGATACTTCGCGAAAACTGCGCGACGCAGGCAACACGCTGTGGAGTTAATTACGTCAATTACGTATAGAAAATAGTATCATCACATCCCATGGGGCAGTGTGTCCGCATACGAACCTTCCTGATAGTAAAATAAGACGGATGGAAACTTTTTGTTGACATTCATTTTCCATAAATGCTCGTCCGCTTTACGTTCGAAAGCTCACTCTTGGCCGACTCAGTGATCCGACACAAGTTCTCCGCCGAGCCTTGATAGCTGGGTCTACCCTGGAAGTACATCAGCTTTACGAAGTATACGAACATTTGGGATCGTGCTTGTATACGGTGCCACTAAGTGCTTGAGCTCATTCACCCCAGAAAAACAGATTGTGAAAAAAGTACGTGGGGAATATGGCCAAGATACTTCCAGTTTTCTTTTTCTTCGAATTGGCCGTGAATTTAGCCCAGTCTACCGACTGGGTGGATAATATGGTCCGATACATCGCCGAAGATTCGGGAGCTCGTCAAGTAGTGCTTATAACGGAACTCGCGAGAGACGAGGCAATCGCGAGTCCGATAATCGACGAGGTATTTATCAAGTTGATGCATACGCTTCCCGTTCTGAGGATCAACATAGCCGAAGATCGCAACGATGCAAGCGGTGCATCGGGTGGACATACCCCGTGGGACCCTTCCCCGATCGCCACTTCTCCGACGATCTACCTTCTCGTTCACGTGTGCCACGAAACTTCGCCAACTCTACCATCAAGAGACTTCATCGATGCCGTAGCGGAGATGGGATCATTCGACTACCGTCCGAAATATTTGGCTTTATTCATTGCTCGAGGATTGAGCGACGGTCTCAAGGATCTGTTGGAATACGCTTGGACCAAAAAATTGCTCGATTTGACAATTCTCGAATGGATCGAGCCGCAATTGTTGGAATCGCAAAAGAACGCATTGGGCCTACCGATTGTTCATCGACTCAATCCCTTCAAGAACGATTATACAAGAAGTGACTGGGCTTCGAATAGGGATACCTTATTTCCCGATAAAACTAGTAATATGTGGCAATACCCTTTAAGAATAAGAGCGGCCGATGCTGAACCATTTGCCGTCGCAAAATTCAACGAACTCTTTGAGCCTGTGTTTGTTGGTGGTCCTAGCATTCGCCTCATCCAATATATTGCTAAAGCATTGAACGCATCGATAAAGTACATTCCATCTGAATTTGTATTGACCAAGCGTAAAATACCCGCTGATACTATTAAGTACGCTTACGCAACTGGAGAGGCTAGACAAATAGATATCCAGTCTTATCTGTCTGCACGTTCAAGCACATCTCGATACACCAGTTTGCGGACTGTCCCAATACTTATGGATAATTTTTGTGCAGTTGTACCGATCCTCCCGAAACAGGGAAAACTTGATCCCGTACACTTCAGTCAAACCGTTTTCACGAGTATGGTCATCGTCGCTATTTTCTTAATCGCCGTGAAACGACTCCGCTTCCCAGTTTCCATGTGGCGAACATTCAACATCGTGCGTGCACTTCTTGGTGTCTCCGTGTCGCAACAGCCGCGCACAAATGCCGAGAGGATTGTGTTCGCCTGCTTGCTCGCTATTTCCGCAATTTACTCATCCAACATTTACGCCGCGGTCACGAACGTAACTTTGCGGACTGCAGCTGAAGTGCAATTCGAGTCTTTTGATGATCTTGACAATTCGATATTGATACCGATGATAAGTCCGTACGACGTCGAAAAAACGTTCTCCAACTCCGAGGGAGCTTTAAAGAATTTGATGAACAAAAGTAAACCGTTCTACAAATCGAGGACTTGTGCACAGCTTCTTGCCCAATACAAAAATGTCACTTGTTTAATGTCAAAGTCAGCGGGCGAAGTAGTTGTGATGAGAAGCAGAGTAGATGGACGTGCCACGATAAAAATAGCAAAACCTTGTTTCTGGACAGATGGCTTAGGATTCCGATTGGGTAAAGGATCACCGTATCGGTTTGCCATTGACAGCCTCATAAATCGAATGCATAGTAGTGGATTGATCAAAAAGTTGTATGAAGACGCGAAAAACGAATGGATTAATGACAACGACAGCGGAGATGACAGTGAGCGTGAAAAAAAAGAAAGCATGATCACGCTTTATCGACAATTGCTAGCATTGGTGGTTGCTGGTTACACAATGTCGCTGTTGACATTTATAGCCGAGATCCTTATCCATCGCCTATCAATAGTAATTAAAAACGTAAAAAAAAGGATGAATAAACGTCCAGTCGTGCTCTTTCCATATACCGAATAGACGAAGTCACAGAGCGAAAAATTGAATACGTAGCAACAAATAGATAGATTGTTTGAACCTGCTAATGTACAATCATTGTATATTGTATTGAATTAAATAATGTTGTGCAAATGTGTATGTTGAAGAAGATAATTGACAAAAGTGTTTAGGGATCTAGCGTCGAGAGTCCAAAAAAAGATTGGACTCTCGGCGCTATTGAAATTATCGTAATCGAAGTTGAAGTTCAACATCTTTTCATAGATACACCCAGTCGATAGAATGAAAATTCCGTCTAGCAGCCTTTATTCTACATATCTTGAAGTGTCTTTAAACTTTTTGCATACGATTTTTTAACAAAATGGCTGCGCTCGATGAAGGGAGTCTTTGTCTGATAGCGTCCTGCGGCCGGCGATATTTCTTTTGCATTTTTCATCTGCAGCAGAAGTTCACAATAATTTTCCTTGCAAATAAGATTTGCATTCGATATACCTAGAGAAACCGAAAAATATACATTTAAGATGAAATAGTGGATGCTTGAAAAGAAAAAGTAGTTTTTGGTTAAAAAAACACCGCCGATAATAGTTTTTTTCGGAAAAAGTTTTCAACTTGTCAAAAGTACCCTACGGACGTCGATGTCAAGTATTGTTACAGAGTTTCAAAAAAAAATTCACCTCAATCGGTGAAGTATTGGCGATGTAATGTGCCTAGCCGCGAAAGACAAAGGTGACTCGCTCCATCGAGTTTCAGTGATGCTATTTAATTACAAAATCTTACGACGTCACAAAAACGTTCTCCAACTCCGAGGGGGTTTTGAAGAATTTGCCGAGCAACAGTGAAACGTTGGTCTACAGATCGATTATTTGTGCACAGCGTGTTGCCCAATACAAAAATGTCACTTGTTTAATGGTAAAGTCGAAGGCCGAAGTAGCTGTGATGAAACGCAGAGTAGATGGACGCGCAGCGATAAAAATAGCAAAACCTTGTTTCTGGACAGATAGCTTCGGATTTCAATTGGCAACGAATCACCCTATCCGTCTGCCATTGACAGCCTTATAAATCGAATGCATAGTGGTGGATTGATCAAAAAGTTGTATGACGACGCGAAAATCGAATAGATTATACGCAACGACAGCGGAAATGACAGTGAGCGTGAAAAAAAAAGAAAGCATGATCACGCTTTATCGACAATTGCTGACATTGGTGGTCACTGGTTACACAATATCGCTATTCACGTTCATGGCCGAGATCCTTATCCATCGTCTATCAATCGTAATTAAAAACATCAAAAAAAGGATGAATAATTGTCCAGTCGTGCTCTTTCCATATACCGAATAGACAACATCAAAGAGCGAAAAATTGAATACCTAGTCACACCATAGATTGTTTGAACCCGATATTGTAAAATCATTGTGTGTTGTATTGAATAAAATAATGTTGTGCAAATATGTATGTTGAAAAAGATATTTGAGAAAAGTGTTTAGTGGTCGAGAGTCAAAAAAAAATGTATTATGACAATTTTTCATGGATACCCAATCGATAAATGATAATTCCGTCTAGCAGCCTTTATTTTATATATCTTCAAGTGTCTTTAATTATTTTGCATACGATTTTTTAACAAAATGGCGGCGCTTAAGCTCGATGAAGCGAGTCTTTGTCTGATAGCGACCTGCGGCCGGCGATAATTCTTTCGCATTTTTCATCTGCAGCAAAAGTTCACTATAATTTTCCTTCGAAATAAGGTTTGCATTCGAAGTACTTAGAGAATCCGAAAAATATACATTTTAGGTAAAATGGTGCATGTTTGAAACGAAAAAATAATTTTCGTTAATAAAAACACTGCCGGTAATATTTTTTTTCGGATGAAGTTTTCAACCTGTCAAAAATACCCTACGCACGTCGATATCAGGTACTGTTATAGGGTTTCAAAAAAAAAACGTCAATCGGTGAAGTATTGGCGATGTAATGTGCCTAGCCGCGAAACACAAAGGTGAGTCGCTCCATCGAGTTACAGTGATGCTTTAGTTACAAAATCTTTTGAACTAAGCCGGTATTCTCCTTTAACATTCAACCAAGCGTTCTCATTTTCAGAGGATCCGAGATTTGTAAGTATGAAATGCAAAGATTCATTAGCCGTTTTTTATGGAATATACTACTCATCGATTTTAATTTCTAATAGTACAGTCATGCTGTCGCTGAAAAACATCGTAATCGGAAAGAATTAGACGAAGGCCAGTTTTTGACAGGTGATTCCGTAGGTGCCGCGGGTGCTAATTCCAAGTTTGCCTAAAAAGCGGGGTCAGATTTTTTTTGGGAATGAAGGGAGATGGGGGTGGGTTCATGCCAAACTACAACCCCTACGACGGCGGCGCCATGAGACAAAATGTTCAGGTAAATACAGGCTTTAGTTTTGTCGACAGTTTCGAAGTCGTGGTAGTTCATTTTGGGGGTGAAAACGTCGGGTGAATTTTTGAAAAATCAGTCTTTATTCGATAGCTCTTCAGGATAAATTTGTACACTTTTTGTTCAAATGGAAACGTTGTGGCCCTTCGAAAGACGCGTCGATCGAGTATTTGATCATCACTCTCCAATAACCTCTTATACCCCAAAATATTGTTGAAATAAAAAAACAACATTGTCTATTGAATAACTCAAACACAATCGATTTTTCGGGTATGGTTTAAATTTACGAAATGTAGAGAATAACTTTCCATATTCAACCCCTCTCGGGGGTTGAATATATAAAATGAAATTCTGAGAAAACTACTGACCGCACGAGTTCGCCGCCGTGGAACAATTTGTAGCATGAACCCTCAGCTACTTTTTTGTCCACAGCGCCAAACTCGTATTTCTTTATTTTCGGTGAACAATTTTCCCAGAATTTGAATTTGAATATTAAACCTCCTAGAGAGGTTGAAAAAAGCGAAATTCAAGGGTGGTCCATAAAAACGAAAATATAGAGAAAATTATTCTCTACATTTCGTACATTTGAACCATCCCCGAAAAATCTCATTGTTTTTGAGTTATTCAGTAAACAATTTTTTTTATGTTTCAACAATTTTTTGACGGGTGAAGATATTATCGGAGAGGGATGATCAAATACTCGATCAACGCATATTTTTAAGGGCTACATCGTTCTCATTTAAACAAATTTTGTATGAATTTTTCCTAAAAAGTTAGCGAATTAAATCTGATGTTTCAAAATTTCGCCCCACTTTTCCACCCTCAAAACAAACTTCCACAACTTCGGGACTGTGAACAAAAATAAAGCCCCGATTTTTCTGAACATTTTGTCTTCCGGCGTTGTCCTCGTAGGGGTTGTAATTTGCCATTAATCCACCCCCATCTCCCTTCCTTCCCTAAAAAAAACCCTGCACGCCGATTTTTATGCAAACTTAGAATTAACACCCGCGGCACCTACAGAATCACCTGTCAAAAAACTAGCCTTCTTCTATTTTTTTTTTCGAATTTCAATATACAGCACGACTGTACTATAAAGGATTATCGATCTTTTTCTCTCCGAAATCGACATCTTACATGCCGAACTTTGTATTCTGTGCACAATCGTTGCAAAAAGTTTATAACAAGATACGAGGCCAGAAGAAATATGAGACCTGGCGGATCACACGACTGATCCGGCGGCACAAATAGGACACGTCTCCCCCATCGAAATCGGAGAGTGCTAGAGAGCGAAAGCAAGAAAAAATATACATATTATGTCGAAAAAGTTATTTATTCGTGTGGTAGAAATGGGAAATTCTATATCTCCCCGAGCTTTCCTTCTCAGCCATACACGACAAGCTCTTGTACTGCTTTTCCGGTGAAGTAGTGTGGTTCATACGTTGTATTTTTCTAAAATGGTGATACGATTTTTTTTACACAAGCAAAGCTTATTAAATAACATTATTTCTAACGTTTAAAAATTTTGTATATCATAATTCTTGTACACTTGCATTATACGTACATTGGACTCGGCTATCTGATAAATCATTTCCTTTTTCTTTTATACAATTGATTAATGCAAAAATATAATAAAACCATTGTTCAAATTAAAACAAATAACAAATTTTGTTAAAATAAACCATAATTTTTTATGAGGTAGTAAAACAATGTTTTCGAGATGATTTTATATTATTAGGTCTGCAAATTAATTCTCGGCCTTTTTCTTCTTGATTCGTGTTCAATTGTTTAAGAAAACAAATACAAACTTAACCAACAAAGTAATCTCCTTCACTTTCTACACATTTTTGTCACCTTTCGGGCCATTGTCGATGAATTCATCTATGCCATCGGGAATCCGCCAGACGGTGTTGAAGACATTAGAACAACTGAAAATCTGAAGGGGCGAAGTGGGCTGAATACGCGGTGTGCGGGAGAATTTTCCAACTCAACTCAGAAATGGTATCTCGGGTCTTTTGCGGTATGAGGCCGGCTAGTGTTCAGCGGCCGGCAAAAGTTCCCTTTCAATTTCTTACTTACAATTAGAACGAACATTAAAAATAGTTTGAGTTCTAGATAAGATTTGGTTTCCTTATCCTCTTAGAGCTTAATTCAAAACCTTTTTAGTTTCCGCGTTCAACGAATTCGATGAGTCTATATTTTTTGCTGGCGCTGTCGTTCAGCTCCTTCAATTGATCGTTGGGAATTCAAATGCTTGTTTAAAATATACCTTATACAAACCTCCAAAAGGAAACAATTTCAAACCTCACAATTCCCCTACATACCATTGGAGAAAACGATAAATACGATATCGATGCTTATTTACATGCTCTTATCAGTACATTCTGATGCGCCAGTCTTCGCACTCCTACGATAATGAAATTCGCAAAACCTTGCTCTTGTTCAGATAGTGCCGCATTCGATCTTGGCGAACGATCGCCCTATCGTACTCCTCTAGAGACATTGTCATAAGTCAAATGCAGAATGCATGACTATTTAATAAGGTGTACGATAATGTGAAAAACGAAGCGGCTGGACGCAACGATGGCAAGGATGTCCAAGGGCTCCAGGGACAACAAAGTATGATCTCTCTTCGTCATTAATTTCTGACTTTAGCAATCGCAGCTGTAACACAATATCGCTATTGGTGTTCGTACGCGAAAGCGTTGTGCAAGATAGCATTTAAGTATTAGGAAAAAAGGTTGTTTTGTGCTGTACCTACATGGTCTTCGGGAAAGAAACAATCCGATAACCAGCTGCAGACGACGTGGCTGATAGATCTGTGGAGTCAGCCTATTCAAACCAAAAATAATATCCACATATCCACATTAATAGGGTGCGCAAAATGGCAACCGCTAGAGAACCAACCTATTGTTGCAGCTGATTCGAAATAACGCTGATCAGAAAGAACCTTAGCAATACTAATGCACAACCAATTTCCACTTTCAATTGAATGGGATAGTCGTCCATTAGTTTTTAGGCGTAAGATCCGAGAAAAAATACACGGAAAAAATGTCTTGTCAATTGTAAAACGCAATCAATATAGATTCGTTTTTCGCACCAATTTTCCATAGATGCTCATCCGCTAAATATTCTTGAGCATCCCCTCAGCCGACCGAGACTCGAATGCTTCTTGCCACGCCTTACAAAGTATACGATCATTTGGATTTGTGCATATTCGGGTTATTTTCATAGATAGGGGGTTGGACGTCACATAACTTTATACGAATTTTACTATTCCAAACAACCTTTGTTTGAAACCTTTTTTGATTGGGCTGTTAATTATCGAGATACGGCGATTTTTAAGTTTTCAACCCCTATTTCTTAGGGTTGTGGCGAGTTGAGGGGCAAAATTTGATTGGGGTTACTTTCAGTGTACAACGATCTACCTTCAGTCAAAAATTCATATTCTGCCCTAAAAAGTGTTGGGTTTTCGTCGCTTTTGCTGGACTTCTGCGCGTTCCACTGTACGTGTAGTCGGGTACGCGTACCCTGGAACGCGCTGTGCGTACCCACATGAAAATAAAATATATAAAAAGTATCGAAAAATATATAAAACCATGTATTAAATATAATTGGTTCCAAAAGTTGGATATGCCAATTATATTTTTGTGTAAGAGTAAAACCTATGCGATATATAAATATAAATCCATTTAAGATACATCTTAAATATATCAAACATACAAACTGAATGTATGTTTTATATATTTTGAATATGGTTGGTTAAGCAACTTGAGTAACAGATGATGTTGCGAATGAAAAACATCTTCAAGTCGGTATCTCGTGATGACCTAGCCGCACTAGCCGGAATAAATGATGGGACAAAAAAATTAAAGGTTATGTAATTCTATGCGATTATCGCTCTCTATGCGAACGCAATTCAGTAATTGATCCGATAATGTTAGTTACTGTTGTTAATCCACACATTTCTCAATAAACTAACATTGTGTATTGTACGATATGCAGACGATACGAAAGTTCAACAATTTAACAAGTAGAACTAGCTCAGAGGACTGATATAATTTCAATTTGAACCATTAATACATTTGAAGCGCAAACACCATAATCGTAATTAATGACAACGAAAAATATCGTAAAAGGGTGCAATGATGTAAATAGCGTCATAAAAAAAATTTAAGAATATTTGAAGTATTGTTTGAATATATTTCAAGTATATCTTAAATACACGTTGAATATATTTCAATAATATTTGAAATGTAGTATGACCATATTTCAAGTATATTTTAAACGGAGTATGAACATATATCATTTATATTTTAGATGTAGTTTAAATACATTTAAAGTATATTTCAATGATAATTCGAATACATTTAAAATACATTTGTAGTATATTTTGAGGCTAATTTGAGTACATTGTAAGGATATTTTCAATATAGGTTGAATATATGTAACCGCCTATAGAACATATATTTTTTATATACATTCTGAAGATCTATTTTGGCCCAAGAGTTTCATATTGCGAGTATATTTTTAATGCATTTTCCCGTATATATTGCATCTATCTAATCTAAATCTAAGATGGATAATATATATCTGAAATATATTTTACATCCATTTTTAATATATCGAAAATTATATTGTTACATATATTTTATTTTCGTGTGGGTACCTGCAGCCACGCGTACACATTTAGACCACGCGTGTCGCACAAGCCGGACTCGCGACAATACATCGGTAGTCGGTTTTTTTATGTGCGTCAAAGGGGACGTGTACACTTTATTTGGCCGGTAAAATGCATCACGCGTTCCCACCAGATTTCAGCAACGAAAATTGCATTAACGTGCAAATACTGGCTAGAAGTGGCTGGTGGATCGCTTCACCTCGCGTTCAGACTCGCGACAGTCCGTACAAGTGTTGTACGCGTGTTCAATATAGCTAGAGTACGCGTAAACTAGAACGCGCAGTTCGTAAAAGGCTTAAGGTATTCCTTTCACGAGCTCGAATATTTAACAATTAACTGATTTTTCTTCATAATCAAATAAAAAACATGCCAGTATGCTGGTAAAATTTTAAATCAAGTTGCCGAACTTGCAACGAACAATGACGACTCAAAAATCGTCTCATTTATACGGCGCTTTATGGAGATGACACGCTGGCCACATGTCCATCTAATAATTTATACACTTAATGACTCTAAATGCCTAATATAAACTGCTCACGTGTGTAAAAAAAAATAAAGATTCCGTACCGACCATAAAAACAGGGGGTCTCCGAATGTTTGAAGAAAACATGAATGATAAAGCTTGGAAAAACGTGACTAGCAGGAGAATTTTTGTAGTCGCGGCTTTTCAGAGAAAATGTAAAAATGTTAAAAACTTCTAAATTTGCGCAAAATATTTTATTCCAGTTTATCGTTGAGTATAATAATTTATTGTGACTTATTTTTATTAAGCATGACTGTAATTTACCAGTGATTCAGAAGGGCCCTCCTTATGTCCCCACAAAATACGGCCCTCCGCGTAAGGAATACCTTAAGGATTTTGGCCACAGTAACGGGCATAAAATCATGTGCGAATTTAACAATTTTTTTCGTTTGAAAAAGTGATTCACTCATAAAATTAATTACACATCTATTTAGTATGAATATCAAGCTGTTAGAAAAAATACATTTTTTTTTCGATGTACAAAATGACCGACTACTCAAAACTTCTCGAAATAGCTTTTTTCCAATTGGCGTGACAAATGACGTCAACCATTTTCACTCGATTTGCTTCAAATTTAAAAGTTATGTTCCTAATTGCATTCCGCAGAGAAGTACGTACGGAATTTCTGATGAATCGAAAACTTTTCATTTTATGAGCAGTTTATGAGCAGTTATAACGAAATTTTTCACTGTAAATTCATTTCTTAAGTTCAAAGACCTACAACTTGTGAATAAAACAATATTTTTTTAAATTCCGTACGTAATTCTCTAGGTATTCTTATGTAGATTGACGAGAATTTTTTTTATCTATATAAAAAATTGTGGATGCAAAATGTCACGCCGCGAAGCGCCTAAAAAAAAGATAACAAAAGAAAATATTAGTAGTTGGCCATTTTGTACATCGAAAAAAAATATATATATATTTTCTAACAGCTTGTGTAATTAATTGTATGAGTGAAAAACTTTTTCATACGAAAAAAAATTGTTAAATTCGCACATTATTTTATACCCGTTACTGTAGCCTAAGGCCTTAATATTCGTCAGATCCGGTTGAAGGTTTTTTCAGCTGACTCTTGCAGCATACATTTTTTTAAATCTTTAAATCATTATTTTCCACATGTTTCACATACTTGAAAAAGGTGTTTTTTATGATGCATCGAAATCCATACAATTTTCGAATAGCTCTTAGTGGATAAAATAACAATATTGACCCTCGCCCACAAAAAAGTTAGGGCTGTGAGAGTGAGCTTCTAATATCTACAACTTAATCGGAGAAATATTAATTGTTTTTTTGAGTTTATCCAGTTTGGACGTAAGAATCAATTCCCGGGAAAATAAAGGAGGCAGAAAAGTATCTAGCGCAATCGCTCAAACCTCTATTAGAAAACTCAATTTTGGGATGAACTTTTGTTATGTCTAATAATGTGGTTTTAAGGTGTAAGAGATTCCTATTTCTTCAACACGGCCTCTGTGAGTATGTGTATAAATACCCTCGTACTCAAATCTGGGTTGACACGAGCACTACGTGCTGCCACACACTTTAGCAGGCCACATCGGCTTAAGGGATGAGATGCCTTTAGAGTGTAATTCCAAAGCGTTACAAAGTTAAACATCGCAATCTTCGATTTCAACATAAGAAGTCAAATAATTGCAATCTCAAATAAGTGCAACGAAATGTCTATGAATTTATGAAAAGTAACGATCGCTGTTGCTGTAAAACTGAATGATTTTTCGAACTATATACCAATACCCGAAGACTACATGCATTGTGACTACTGCCACAGAAACGCAGAAATAAAAGTCGAGCATCGGGCCAAGGATATTGCGGACAGCGGAATTGTTTCGTGGTGACGATTCATTGGCATAGAGGTTTGTACTCGGAAATGTCAAATGAGATCGTCCGATAACCGTCTACACGAGGCAACCGTCATAATCCTGTACGGAAAACGTAAAAATTATCGAGCTATAAAACTATAGCCTACCCGGGCCTATAAAAATGTAGTTACATAAGTGCACTAAGTACACACAAAGCAGCGGTCTTTCATCCCTCGGGAAAACTTCGCGACGTAGGCAACATGCTATTGGAACAATTTCCGTCTACTACGTATGGAAATTGTAGTAGACAATTGTAGTTGACAAGCATTGTAGTAGCAATTGTAGTAGCAAATTGTAGTTGACAAGCGCGGACAATGCGCGCTTACCAGCTTTCCGCATTGTAAAATACGACGGACGAAACTTTTTGAATGACATCGATTTTCCATAAATGCTCATCCGCTTAACATTCGAGACCACGCTCTCAGCCGACTCAGTGATCACCCTCAAGTGTTCTGCCGAGTCTCGACAAAGCTGGGTCTATCCTTGACGTGCATAAGCTTTACGAAATATACGAATATTTGAAATCGTGCGTGTACAGGGCGTCGCTGAGTGCTCAAACTCGTTGACCGCAGAAAAACGTACAGCGAAAAAAAAATACGTAACGAGTATGGCCTGGATACTTCGAGTTTTCTTTTTTTTCAGAATGGCGATAAATTTCGCCCAGTCCACTGACTGGGTGGACACTGTGACCCGATACATCGCCGAAGATTCGGGAGCGCGTCAAGCGGTGCTTATAACTAAACTCGCGAAAGACGAGCAAATTGCGAGCCCGATTATCGAGGAAGTGTTCATCAAATTGATGCAAAAGCTTCCCGTTCGGAGGGTAAACATAGCCGAGGATCGCAACGATGCAAACGGTACATCAGGTGGCCATACCTCGTGGGATCTTTCCCCGGTTGCCACTTCTGCCACGATCTACCTCCTCGTTCATGAGTCCCGCGAAACGTCACCGACTATATCATCAAGAGGCTTCATCGATGCCGTAGCGGAAATGGGATCATTTGACTACCGTCCGAAATATTTGGCCTTATTCGTTGCTCGAGGATTGAGCGACGGTCTCAAGGGTCTGTTGGAATACGCTTGGACCAAAAAGTTGCTCGATTTGACAATCCTCGAATGGATCGAGCCGCAATAATTGAAATCGCAGAAGAACGCATTGGGCCTACCGATTGTTCATCGACTGAATCCCTTCAAAAATGAGTATACAAGAAGTGACTGGGCTTCGAATCGGGATGGCTTATTTCCCGATAAAACTCCTAACATGCGGCAATACCCTTTAAGAATAAGAGCGTTCGATGATAAACCATTTACCGTCGCCAGATTTGACGAACTCTTTGAGTCTGTTTTTGTTGGTGGTCCTAACATTCTGCTCATCCAATATATTGCTAAGAGATTGCATGCATCGATAAAGTACATTCCATCTGAATTTCTATTGACCAAGCGTAAAATACCCGCTGATACTGATAAGTACACTTCCGCAACTGGAGAGGCTAGACAAATAGATATCGAGTATTATCTGTCTTCACGTCCAAGCACATCTCGATACACCAGTTTGCGGACTGTCCCAATACTTATCGATGATTTTTGTGCAGCTGTACCAATACTCCCAAAACAGGGAAAACTTGATCCCGCACGCTTCAGTCAAACTCTTTTCATAAGTTTGGTCATCGTCGCCATTTTTTTAATCGCCGTGAACCGACTCCGCTTCCCAGTTTCCGTGTGGCGACCTTTTAACATCGTGTGTGCACTTCTTGGTGTCTCCGTGTCGCAAGAACCGCGCACAAATGCCGAGCGGATTGTGTTTGCTTGCTTGCTCGCTATTTCCGCAATTTACTCATCCAACATTTACACCGCGATCACGGACGTAACTTTGCGGACTGCAGCTGAAGTGCAATTCGAATCTTTCGATGATCTTGACAATTTGACATTGATACCGCTGATAAGTCCGTACGACGTCGAAAAAACGTTCTCCAACTCTGCCGGAGTATTGAAGAATTTGATGAACAAAAGTAAACCGTTCTACAAATCGATGATTTGTGCACAGCGTCTTACTCAACACAAAAATGTCACTTGTTTAATGACAAAGTCGACGGGCGAAGTAGTTGTGATGATAAGCAGAGTAGGTGGACGCGCCACGATCAAAATAGCAAAACCTTGTTTCTGGACAGATGGCTTCGGATTTCGATTGGGCAAAGGAGCACCCTATCGGTATGCCATTGACAGCCTCATAAATCGAATGCATAGTGGTGGATTGATCAAAAAGGTGTATGAAGATGCGAAAAACGAATGGATTAATGACAACGACAGCGGAGATGACAGTGAGCGTGAAAAAAAAGAAAGCATGATCGCGCTTTATCAACAATTACTAGCATTGGTGGTTGCTGGTTACACAATATCGCTGTTGACGTTTATGGCCGAGATTCTTATCCATCGCCTATCAATAGTAATTAAAAACATCAAAAAAAGGATGAATATACGTCCAGTCGTGCTCTTTCCATATACCGAATAGACAACGTCACAGCGCGAAAAATTGAATACGTAGTAATACCACAGATTGTTTGAACCTAATATTGTAAAATCATTGCGTGTTGTATTGAATAAAATAATGTTGTGCAAATGTGTATGTTGAAAAAGATAATTGATAAAAGTGTTTAGGGATCGAGAGTCCAAAGAAAGATGTATTTCGACAATTTTTTATGGATACCCAGTCGATAAAATGAAAATTCCGTCTAGCAGCCTTTATTCTACATATATTTAAGTGTATTTAAACTTTTTGCATACGATTTTTTAACACAATGGCGGCGCTGAAGCTCGATGAAGCGAGTCTTTGTCTGATAGCGTCCTGCGGCCGGCGATAGTTCTTTGCATTTTTCATCTGCAGCAAAAGTTCACAATAATTTTCCTTCGTAATAAGATTTGCATTCGAAGTACTTAGAGAAACCGAAAAATATACATTTTACGTAAAATGGTGCATGTTTGAAAAGAAAAAATTGTTTTCGGTAAGAAAAACACCGCCGATCATATTTTTTTCCGGATAAAGTTTTCAACATGACAAAAATACCTCACGCACGTCGATGTCAAGTATTGTTACAGCGCTTAAAAAAAAATGTCACGTTAGTCGGTAAAGAATTGGCGATGTAACATGCCGTGCCGCGATACACGACGGTGAATCGCTCCATCGAGCTTCAATGATGCTATTTTGTAACAAAATCTTTTAAACAAATTTGTAAAGATACTTGAAGATGTGTATAATAAATGTCGCTAATCGTAACTTCCATCATATCAACCGAGCATTCATAAAAAATTGGTGTCTCCTTTAACACACAACCAAGCTTTCCAACATTACAACCAAGAATCGTAAGTATGAAACGCAAAGATTCATTAGCCGTTTTTAATGAAAACCCTAATTATCACACTACATATCGGTTTCAATTTCTAATAGGCAGCACAGTCGTGCTGACGCTGAAAACCCCCGCAATCGGAAAAAATATAAGAAGGCCAGTTTCTGACAGGTGATTCTGTAGGTGCCGCGGGTGCCAAATCCAAGTTTGCCTAAAAATCGGGGTGCAGTTTTTTTAGGGAATGAAGGGAAACGAGGGTGGATTGATGGCAAACTACAGCCCCTGAGACGTCGGCGCCGTGAGATAAAATGTTCAAAAAATCCGCGCTTCAGCTTTGTCCACAGCCCCGAAGTCCTGGTAGTTCATTATGGCGGTGAAAAAGTCGGGTGAATTATTTTGAAAAATCAGTGTAAATTCATAAGCCCTTGGAAAGACGCGTCGATAGAGGATTTACCATACAGGATTTACATACCAGGATAACCCACCAAAACATGTGTTGAAATACCAAAACAAAATTGTCTATTGAATAACTCAAACACAACCGATTTTGCGGGTATGGTTTACATGTACGAAGTATAAAGAATAACTTTCTCTATATTTTCGATTCTATGGACCACCCTTGAAATTTTCTTTTTCCAATAAAATAAAAAATGAAATTCTGGGAAAACTATTGACCGCACGAGTTCGCCGCCGTGGAACGATTTGTAGTTTGAACCCTCAGGTACATTTTTGTGTACCTGTTTTGTCTACCTTTTGTCCACAGATAATAAAGAGATACCAAACGCGTATCTTTTTTTTCGGTCAATAGTTTTCCCAGAATTTCATTTTGATTTTTCAACCGCCGAGAGGTTTTGGGAAAAGCAACATTCAAGGGTGGTCCATAGAAACGAAAATATAGAGAAAACTATTCTCTACATTTGGTACATTTTAATCATCCCTGAAAAATCTATTGTTTTTTAGTTATTCAAAAGACCGTTATTTTCTTGGTGTTGACATTTGAACATTTTGGGGGGGGGGGGGGGTGGTAAATACATTATCGGAGAGGGATGATAAAATACTCAATCGACGCGTCTTGTCAAGAGCTACAACGTTCCGATTTGAACAAAAATTGTCTGAATTTTTCCTGAAGAGTTATCGAATTAAGGAGGTTGGAGCGCTTCACTTGAGTCAGTGACGGTCTATTAATTTTTTTTCCATGACATTATATCATTAAAGGGCAAATTTATGCCTTTTAATATTTTTTTATTACGTAATGTAGAAAAACATTTGTGTTACTAACAACTTGAAAAAATATAACATTATCAAGGATTATTATGAAAAAACTACGACAACGAATGTTTTATACAATTCACAATGAAATTTTGAGTAATTTATAATTATGCCTATTCTTATTTACGTCACGAGCTTATTGGCCCATGGTATACGATGGCCAAGATGAGTATTTTTTTCTAAATGTCTACAAACGTTCAGTTTGCGTTAATCCGTTTTTAGAAATGGTTTATCTTGGTGCTAAATAACAAAAAAAAATACATAACCTTTAGTGTGAAAGTCTTGCCAATCTAGCCGCACGTTAAATGACATACATTAAACTATTTTTTCGCTCTGGTGTTTGGTGGTGAAAAAAGTTTAAAAAATTCGTAAAGACTCAGAATAGTCTAAACAATAACTTGTTTTTTTTTATTTAATTTAACCTTGGACTGTGGCGAACGCTTCAACCTCCTTAAAACAGATTTTTCGAAATTTCACCTCAAAATGAACTTCCACAACTTCGGCGCTGAGGACAAAAATAAAGCTTGGATTTTTCTAAACATTTTGTCTCTCGGCGTTGACCTCAAAGGGGTCAGCCCCGGATCTAAGGGGTGGCAAACCGGTGTACCCGCCCCGGGCGGCAATTCGAGGGCTAGTCATCGAAAATAAAACTCGTCCAACCAATTTTGTACTGCATCGTAATTGGCCCACCCAAGTGATGCGCCATCGACCGGAACAGGTGATAGTCCGACGGGGACAGGTCTGGCGAATACGGCGGGTGCGGTAGCAGATCCCATTCCACTGTTTTTATGGTGTCCTGGACGATAAAACTGCGATGGCACGGAGCGTTGTCGTGCTGCAATATCACACGTTCGTATCTCGTGTCCCATTCTGGCCATTTTTCGAGCAATGCGTGGTTCAAATTGATTCGTTGCTGTTGGTAGCGATGCCCATTGACAGTTTCGCCCCGGTTTCAGCAGCTCATAGTACACGATTCCTTTCTGGTCCCACCAAACGCAGAGCATTGTCTTTTTTCCGAAGCGATTTGGCCGAGCCGTCGATGTTGACGCTTCGCCAAGTGAAAGCCACGATTTTCTGCGTTTGGGATTCTCGCAATATATCCATTTTTCATCGCCAGTAACAATTCGATGCAGGAAACTCTTTCTGTTCTGCCACAAAATGTCCGCAAAATTTCGGAAGTGGCTTTTCGATTTTCCATTTGTCTCTCAGTCAACCCATGCGGCACCCACTTTCCTTTCTTATGAATTTTTCCCATAGCGAGCAAACGGTTCGAAATACATTGCCGAGTCACATTTAGTGCCTCGGCAAGTTGATCTTCTGTTTGAGTGTCATCTTCATCCAATAGCGCTTGCAGATCGGCGTCCGCAAATGTTTGCGGTCTTCCCGAGCGCTCCTTGTCCCCAGTCTCAAAATCGCCACTTCTGAACCGCTTGAACCAATCTTCACACGTTGTTTTTTATGGTAAATGTTCGCCGTAGGCCTCCTCAAGTAACCGACGTGCTTCCGCTGCTGTTTTTTTTTAGGTTGAAGCAGAAAAGCAAAGCTTCCCGCAAATGCTGTTTATTTGGCACAAACTTTGACATTTGCGAGGTTAAAAAAAGGTCTTTGTGTTGCGATATTTGTTTATATTACGACTGGATATTCTTAAGGCGAAGTAGAAGATCTTAATTCTCTGAATTCTCCAGAGCCTACTGCTTTGTTTTTCCTAAAAAAAAATGTTACGATCTATGAGAAAATTGGGTTGGAAAATTTTGAGGTTATGTTGATCTTGTACATGTCCTAAACTACATGCCCTAAAATGTCCGATCTGTAAAGACACCCAATTTCAGACCTGTATGCCGACTATGTGTCGCTAGCGCCATCCATGTGTGAAACCCGGGAATTTAGTTGCGAACTAAGTAATTAAAATCACTGAATGGATCAAGTTAATTTTTTCAATTTAAATTAAATAGAATTTTCGTAGAGTGAACCATTTTGTTATGGTTCACTCTACGAAAGTAGGTGAAGGTCTATCTTTATTGCAATACTCATATCAAAAGGGCGTGGGGGGTAGAGAAAGGAGAGAAAGGGATTATATATATATATATATATATATATATATATATATATATATATATATATATATATATATATACATATACATATACATATATATATATATATATATATATCATTCCTTTCTCTCCTTTCTCTACCCCCCACGCCCCTTTGATATGGGTGTTGCAATAAAGATAGACCTTCACCTACGGTCCTATATATATATATATATATAGGTTATCTTTTAAAAATCTATAGCATGTTATTCGATAAAACTTTCTAATTATCACAATGATATTGACTAATTGATATAGTTGATGTGATACAACAAATGGTCATAGGTATTCATTTGGTCTCTTATGCCATATCAGCGACCAAAATTTTGTAAGCATTCGGTAACATAGGGGCAGCGTACGTAGCTATGAGTAGGTAGGTACTAGATTCGATTCGCATATAGGGCAAATATTTTCTTAAAAAAAAAAAATCGATTCTAAAGACCAGGGAATAACGAATTACGATGGAAAATCATTGTGGTAAAGCTCTCAATTAAGTGATTTATTTTATTTTCGATTTATAAAATATTTTTTGCATTTAGTACACTTAGCTTTACATTGTAAGCAAATAAAGATTCAATTGAATCTCATCTTTATTAACATGTATAAATATCTTTGAAGCAAATATGATCGTAGTAGGCCGTGGACAAGGAAAAACCCCATTTTATTTAAATAGATCCTATTTAAATTAATTTTTTTGTTTAGCAGTGTACAGTAGGCCGAAAGCGGGGGGGTGCAGTGGGTTCTCCGGGAGCGCTCGAAGTAGGCCTACCTGAGGTTCCGTAGGTTCTGTTGTGGTCCAGTTTCTGCCATGCCGAAGGTTCATCGGAGGCCTTAACGCATGGTATTTCCAAACATTGTACCCTCCTTTAGATACCCGATAATTCACTATCGCCGATATCTGCTCGGAAAAGGAAGCCATCATTTTTCGGGTTGAACGCGGGTCGAAAATTTTGACTCTCGGGTCACCACGCACGTGAACATTTCGTGTCTTTCTATCGACTTCTATCACGTTCTATCGACAGCGTAGATTGTCCGAGCGATTGAGGACCAGTGAACCGCTGAGTCGGCGGTTTGGCGCGGGATTACACATAAATGAGTGTGTCTATACTAGGGTTGTAACGGAGACCATTTTTGCGGAGGCGGAGGTGAAATAAAATTAAAAAAAGTTTAGTGAACTATTTATTAGAGAAAAAATGTAATCTACCTACAGTAGATCACACGTAATCGCCCATTTTTTTCGCTTTTGCATGAGACATATCGCACATCTGATTTTTTAGTGGATTCTTCTATGGTAATTTGTTTGTTTGCTTGCTGAAACGGTGTTTTTTCTGTATGTACAGATTTCCTCTTAACGATTTCGTAGTCCGGCCCTCTCAATAATGTCGTAGTCCGGTCTTTTCTTGAATAGTTTTTGTCACAGGTTTTGCATTTGTGCCAATACCCGGCCAACTGTTAGGATTTCCGGTAAGCCTGCTATTGGCCAACCGTATATGCCAGCGTCGGGCCGAAGAGGCGCAACACTAAGCCGGTGGCGCAACACTAAGCCGGTAGTGCTGCCGTTCATCGGCCAATGGTAGAATCCAATGATTGGCGTGACGCTGGCTCGAGGTTGGGTCGGTTGCGTCGTTTTTCACGGGCCCAATGTTGGACCAAAACCCGGCCAACTGTTAGGATTTCCGGTAAGCCTGCTATTGGCCAACCGTATATGCCAGCGTCGGGCCGAAGAGATCACTCTTACCGTGGCGCAACACTAAGTCGGTAGTGCTGCCGTTCATCGGCCAATGGTGGAATGTGATTGACGTGACGCTGGCTCGAGGTTGGGTCGATTGCATTGTTTTTCACGGGTTACCGGCTAAATACAATAGTACCCGCACCGTATAGGCAATCCGTGCGAATCGAACTTTGGAACAGAAATAATAATAGTTCTCGATTAGATCAGAGCTAAGCGAAAAACGACGAATAACAAGAAAATTGTTGCGGTCACGATGTTCCATAAAAAATATAGGTTACGGGACATTTCGAGCAGATATCATCAATTCAATCGACTTATTATTGCGTTCGCTAGCCGCGTCTGCCATCTCTCTTGTTACAATATGCATATTACGCATACACTACAACACACGATTATACATACTGTACACAAACACATGCTTGGCATGTATCAAAAGCACCTGAATACAGCGTTGCCACGGATATTGCCAGAATTATGAAATTGCGGCCTGTGACAACTCAAGTCAAATCTGATTGCGATTTTACTTCACTCATCAAATTATAATACAGAGTTATCACATGCACTTCTCAAATACTTATTTTCTGTATCATGTTTATTATTATACCCATGGATCAGCATGGAATGAGATACCATTAAGGAGGTACGGTGATTGGAGCGAGTCCAAGATAAAAGCCCGATTTTTTTAAATAACATTGTCGAGAGCTTCGTCCATGCGTATGCGGAGTTTCCACGAGATTTACCGTACAGTTTCCGAGTTATTAATTGTTAAAGTTGGTCAATTAGTCACACGTAGACGACAAAATGTGCCTGTCCTCTCATATATCGATTTTTTTGTGCTACTTGGAGCCAAGACACACGTAAAAAAAACTGACGGTTGCGTTCGTTGGTTCGTTGTGATCAATAAGGCAACTTGAATTGGAAAGCTCACCGCAGAAATAAGCAATAAATTTAGAAATAAAATCGCGAAAAACCGAAGTATTCGGCGAGAGAGACGTCTCGTGACGTAACCGCAGCCATCTTGCTCGAAGTGTGGCAACGGCGAATACCCGCGCAAATTTGATTCTTCTATCGGATATTTTCGACGCGAATTAAAAATATGGTTGAGGGAAGCCGTACGTTTTTTAATCGATTATGAAAGGCCTTTCGTCGATATTTACTCAAAGTTCTTGAGTACATATCGTACATATCGTAAATCTCGTAAATATCGTAAAGTCGATATGTACTCAATCTTTCTGGCGACATGTATACAACGCATTTATATGTAAATTCAGCATGGAAAAACTGTCATATAAAATGAACGTTCGTTCTTATATCTGCAAATATTGTGAAAATTAGGAAAGGGAAAAATAACATAACAATCGATGAAATATGTTTTGACTTTGGACAGATTGGACATTGGATATTGAGGTTAACGTCAACGCGACGTTTTTCATTTGCATTCGCAATATCATCTTTTCACTCTCTAATTCTTGTCCGACAGAATCTACCTTTGTCTCTAAACTGGACTTCAGGTACAATCCTGTTACTCTCTTGATAAACTTCTACAGTACTTATTTTCATTCTCCATGTTTACCGGCTACCAAAAATAATAAGCCGAGCGCGTGGGACCGATGACAGCTATCGAAAATGCAACGATGCTAACCATCGACGATATGGTGTACTACTGAAGTCGAGTAGTAGATTATTACGTTTATTTTCATATTATAAAAATAATAAGTAGCTTGAAATTCAATACTTAAAAAATATTTCTCGAAATATAGGCCACACACATATGTCTAAAACGTAGCGGTATTATGGCGAAAAATAGACTCTTAGTTTACTAGCGTGGTCATCACCGTACCTCCTTAAAACGCAATTCCAAAGGTTGAGCCACAAAGTTACAAAATCAACCATCGGAATCTTCGATCTTCGCACACTAATTAGAATCGCTATCTCGCGTGCAATGAAATGCCTATTAACTCACGATAAATATCGAGCGCTGTTGTTAAAAAATTTGAATGGCCCATCGAACTATAGAGCATATATGCCAACACCCGAAAAAGGCTACATTTGCATTGAGCATACTACCGCAGGAACGTTAAAAACAGAAGTCGACCATCGGGTCAAGGATACGGCGTACTCCGGAATTGTTTCTTCGTGACGATTCATTGGTATAGAGGTTACTCGGTAATGTTGAACGAGATCGTCCGATAACGGATTGCACGTGGCTAATCCTCTAGAGAAACATAAAAGTTGTCGAGCTAGGAAAATTTAGTCTACCCGAAGGACCAAGAATGTCGATACACAAGCGCACTAAGTACATACAGAGCAACGGTGTTCCAGACATCGAGAAAACTGCGCGAAACAGGAAACACGCTATTGGAGCAATTTACGGCAACTACGTATGGAAGACGGTATCATCGCGTCCCTTGGGGTGTGCACGCTTACGAGCCTTCCCCATTGTAAAATACACCGGATGGAGTTTTTTTTATTGACATCGATTTTCCATAAATGCTCATCCGCTCCACATTCGAAGTCGACGCAGTCAGCCGACTCAGTCATCACACTCAAGTGCTCTGCCGAGTTCCGACAACGCTGAGTCTATCCTTGACGTGCATAAGCTTTACGAAGTACACGAACATTTGGGATCGTGTGTCTGTACGGCGCCGCTGGGTGATCAAACTCGTTAACCGCAAAAAACGTATAGCGAAGAAAAACACCTAGCAAGTATGGCCTGGATACTTCGAGTTTTCTTTTTTTTCGAAATGGCCATACATTTCGCTCAGTCTACCGACTGGGTGGACAATGTGACCCGATACATCGCCGAAGATTCGGGAGCACGTCAAGTGGTGCTTGTAACTAACCTCGCGAAAGACGAGCAAATTGCGAGTCCGATCATCGACGAGGGATTTGACAAATTGATGCAAAAGCTTCCCGTTCTGTGGATAAACCTAGCCGAAGATCGCAGCGATGCGAACGGTACATCGGGTGACCATACCTCGTGGGATCCTTCTCCGATCGCTACTTCTGCGACTATCTACCTTCTCGTTCACGAGTCTCACGAAGCTTCGCCAACTCTACCATCAAGGGGCTTCATCGATGCCGTAGCGGAGATGGGATCATTCGACTACCGTCCCAAATATTTGGTTTTATTTGTTGCTCGAGTACTGAGCAACGGTTTCGAGGATTTGTTGCAATACACTTGGACCAAGAAATTGCTCGATTTGACAATCCTCGAATGGATCGAGCCGAAGTCGTCAGGAACGTTGAAACAGCAGAAGAACGCAGTCGGCTTACCGATTGTTCATCGACTCAATCCCTTCAAGAAGGAGTATACAAAAAGTGACTGGGCTTCAAATAGGGATAGTTTATTTCCTGACAAAGTTAGTAACATGTGGCATTACCCTTTAAGAATAAGAGCGGTCGATGCTGAACCATTCACCGTTGCCACATTTAACAAATTCGACGAGCCTGTGTTTGTTGGTGGTCCCAACATACTCCTCATCCAATCTATTGCTAAAACGTTGAATGCATCTGTAAAGTATATGTCAATTGATTTTTCAATTTTTAATCAGAGAAACGCCACTGACGCTCATCATTTACTTTATAATATTGAAGAGGCTCAACAAATGGATATCTCTTCTTACCTGGGTTCACGTCTGACCACATCTAGGTACAATAGTTTGCGGACTGCCACATTACGTATCGATGAATTTTGTGCAGTCGTTCCAATTCTCCCGGTACAGGGAAAACGTGACATCGGTCGCTTCTGCTTGGCTGTTTTCGTGACTTTGGCCATCGTTGCGATTTTCCTGATTGCCGTAAACCTACTGCGCTTCTCAGTTTCCATGTGGCGACCGTTCAACATCGTGCGTGCACTTTTTGGTGTCTCCGTGTCTCAACAACCGCGCACAAATGCCGAGCGGATTATGTTCGCTTGCTTGCTTGCTGTTTCGGCAGTTTACTCATCCACCATTTACACTGCGATCACGAACGTAACTTGGCAGACTACCGGTGAAATGGAGTTCGAGTCTTTCGATGATCTTGATGATTCGATATTGACACCGCTGATAAGTCCGTTCGAAGTCGAAAAAACGTTCTCTAACTCCGAGGGGGTCTTGAGGAATTTGATGAACAAAAGTAGAACGACGCTAGACAGTATGATCATTTGCGCACAGCGTGCTGCCCGACAGAAAAACATTACTTGTTTAATGGAAAAACCGTTGGCCGAGCTAGTCGTGATGGCGAGCAGAGTAGATGGACACGCCACCCGAAAAATCGCAAAACCTTGCTTCTGGACTGACGGCGTCGGATTCCGATTAGGCAAAGGATCACCCTACCGGTCTGCCATTGACAATCTCATAAATCGAATGCGTGAAAGTGGATTGGCTAAAAAGTTCTATGAAGACATGAAAACTGAATGGATTGGACACAACGACAACGAAGACGACAGTGAGCTTGAGAAAAAAGAAAGTATGATCACACTTCGTCGACACTTGATAGCATTACTAGTCGCCGGTTACACAATATCGGTGTTGACGTTTATGGCTGAGATCCTTATCCATCGCCTATCAATAGTAAAGAAAAACGTCAAAAAAAGGTTGAATAAACGTCCAGTCGTGCTCTTTCCATATACCGAATAGACAACATTACACAGCAAAAAAGCATACGTAGTAACATAATTGATTGTTCGAACTTGGTATTGTAAAATCATTGTGTGTTGTATTGAATATAGTAATACGTTGCAAATGTTTATGTTCAAAAAGAAAATTGGCGAAAATTCTTAAGGCCTTAGGCCACTCTAGAGGCCAAAAAAATAGGCTTTTTGGGGATTTTTTTTTTCAGAAAAGCTACAAAATATATCGAGATTACAAAGAAGGGTGTTTATCATACATATCAGTCACTGTATACAATAATTTTTTTTAAGCGATTAATTTCAACATAGCTGCTGTGCAGCGTTTTCACGATGACGGCTCCGTTTTCCAGGGTCCACGACCAGACAAAAAACTCCTGTAACTTTTTAATTGTAATGAGCCAATGAATTTTTTTCGATTATATGTAATAACTGCTATAGAAGTACGTAGGATTTTTTTCGATGTATTGATTTTTGGCCAAATGGCGCACTTCTAAAGTGGAAAGTGAAAAATTTGCCGGAAAAATCGTCAGATAATTGTTAATAACAAATTAACTATGTAATATAAAATAAAAATCCTACCTACTTCCATAGACAATGTATTTTTCAAGATATATTCAACATTTCAAGTGAATCGGTTAAAAAATTCTCCGAGTTATGTTTCCGGCCAACTTAAAAAATGCCGTTTTGAGATAAACGCGTTTGATGTTTTGAGTCCGCTCGCTGCGGACCAGGCGGCCTTGTACTCAAATTTGTAAACCGAGAACTTCGAGATTTTTCCCGACCATCTTTTGGGACATAATTTTTGAGGTCCTAGGGGACCATTAAAAAAAATCGATTTTTCGAAAATTCTAGAGTAGCTTAACCCTTTAAGAGTCTAGACTCCGGTTAAAAAGATGAATTTTGACCTTTCTACATATCTTCAAGTGGCTTTCAAAATTTTAGCACACGATTTCTCAAGAAAATGGCGGCGCTAGAGCTGAATTCTCTTCCCAACGTTTACCTGGAACAGAAGGTCACTAAACTTGCGTTCTAAATAAGATTTTCCTCCGAAGTACGTGGAGAAACGGAAAAATATCGATTTGCAATAACACAGCGCATGTTTGAAACGAAAAAATTTGTCTCGGCAAATAAAGTTGTAGAAAATAATTTTTTTCTGAAAAAGTTTTCAATATGTATCGAAAATCTCCTACACACGTCGATGTCAAGTATTGTTACACCGTTAAAAAAGTCGCTTCCTGATGGCCCCGCAAAGTGAATTTCTTTTCAATTGCGCAGAGATTCATGGGAATTAATTCATCCGTTGAAGCTGCAGAGTGCCCCGCGCGCTGAAACATGCTATTTCCAGAAAAAACGCATTTTAAATTTAAGATTATGAAAAATCGTATTTAATGGTTGTTTTTGACAACCTAAATAAACAAACAAACCCACCCACGTGTTATGCCGTACTTTAAGAATGCAAATTATGTAAAAAAAATCGAATTTTTCATTGTCATAAACGGTAACCTGTCCTCAATTAAATCTCTGTCAGACGTTAGAAGACAAAATAGAACACAAAAACAGCGAAAAATCTGAATGTACAGGCGGACCCACATTTGATGTACACGAATATGAAAATGAATTTACAATAAACACAATATTTATTGTATGCGATAAAAAGGTCTGAATTAATTTGCTCCCTATTAGACATCTGATTAGACGTTCCTATTAGACGTCCCGAATCCAATAAATTTTATGTAATTAGGGGATACCGGTTATAATTTATATGCGCCTGTGTAAACCATTATATCTTACCACTCAAAACAATATTATTAAGTATAAGAAACATCCATGCTAAGCTCGATGTTTAAGGTCGTAGTCTGAGTGACCGCGCTGGATAATTTTTCCCCCACATGTTGTACACAGAGAATTGGCTCTTTACGTTCGAACTTAAATAATTCAACTGCTTGAAATTCATCAGATCCGTTTGAAGGGTTTCAAGGCTGACAATTGCAGTGTAAACATTTTGTTCTATCTCTGCACCATTATTTTCAAACAAGTTGCACCTACTTGAAAAAGTTGTTCATCATTTTAGATTGGAACACATACATTTTTTAGCTCTATTCTTGTTATTTATTCGATAAAATAGCTTTTATTTGGATAAAAATTATGATATCGACTGTAATAGGTCGTTCTCGATCGTCCGTCCGGGTCCCCGATTGATTTGTTTGAAATGCGCGGCGTCTTTCTCCGTCGTGTCGATCTGATTGACAGAAGTACGGGATGCGACGGTACCTTCGAGACCGGTTCAATTCATAGGCTTCGGGAGGCTCTTGAGAGCCCAAGGGGATACTTGTTTAAGGGCCCAACACAGGGGCACATGACTCTGGCCAGGTCACAAAATTCTCACCCTATTATAGCATATCATATAACCCGCTTTTTAAATTGCTTGAGGGGTTTGTTTAACCCAATTACTATTCGTGACTTACTGCACGATAATGCAAGTTCTGTTACGGCGGGAAAATTTAGCCGGGAAAGAATTAAGCAATGTTGAGGGTTTTTCCAAACTAAGAAGTAATTGGTCTTCATTTATCAAACTGTAGGTATACTTTAATAGAATATTTAAATATACAAAACAATTGTTTTTAAATTCATTTATCATTACAGCAAGGTTGCCGTGAGAATTGCGAATCGGCGTGCAGTGTAGTTCCCCGTGGACTTTGATTTGCAGAAAAAATCAATTCCTTTTTCAGTTAGAACTACTTGTATAGTTTCTATTCAACAGTAAGAAAATGAAGAAAATGCAAATTTAAGAGAATGGCATGCATTTACAAAAAAATCAATGTTTCACGCGAAATTTGTGTAATATTTGGATTAAAATTGACAGGTACTTTTTTTTATAAACAAGCTTAATGTACTAAAAGGTAGAAAATAATTTTGTTACCGTGTCACCTATTATATATGTGCCTACAAATAAAAGCTTGGGGCGCTCAACTTTTTTAATGTTTAACAAATTTTATTAATTCTAATTCAATAACCGTATTCAATTTGGCACAATAGTGATTAGATAAATTATTATCACACGTTTATACGCAGTTTTAGGACTTCTATTTAAGAAATCTAAGGTTATTTTACAGTAAATTTAATACATTTGATATGTTAACGGATGTATATAAATTAAAGATTATATGTCAACATTTTTAGCGCCTTAAGCTTTTATTTATAGTCACATGAAGGTGATGTAACATCCTAAATATATTTTGTCACATATAACATATTTACATTTTATCTAAACCCATGGACAATTGATGTCACATTCGCAATATTTCGCTCGCGTAATCAATGGTATTATCATCTTTCAATTTTTACACATCGTCGTTACCTTCCTATGACTCACATGGCCACATGTCGTCTAATTCACAAAACATCACTCTAGTTATCCTTGTTCATTGTCTTTTGTAATAACCGCGGAGCACTTATCTTTCGGGTCGGCGGGAGTATCCCTCGGTGGCTCTTTCCTAGGTCCCGGGGCGGAGACGGATATATTGTATATTCACGGGATGACTGATTTGTGAGGTAGCTGGCGAGGCATACCCCCGCGATGACGATCGGTTCTATCGAACTCTCTTCCCTCTGGACAATACGATCGCGTGGTGAAGGAGGACTACCGATGTCGTCTGATCGAGGGCCCCGGGACGAAAGAGAAAGAGAATCGCACGCTACTCTCGATATCGTCCGAGTACGGATAACGTCCCCCTCCCCTAGACCTCACGACTCCTTCGCATTTTCGCGACACGATAATTAAGGCGACATTCTCTAATACAGCGACAGAAAGCGGGAGTTTCCAATCGGTTATGTTACAATCCTCCCCTTTTATGCATCATCCGACGCTAGGACGAGAGGCATAAACAGATACATAAATACGGATATACATAATACTTGTTTATACAACTATAAGCGCAATCAGCCGCACACTTCGTTAAATCACATATCGCCAATACTACTTGATATTACTCGATGTGAAATAACGCACAATGATAGACGCATAGCCATTATGATATTCGTATCTTTGACCGTACTGATCGCAGACGTGACCAACTCCTCCTGTTCATGACAAGACAATGTCGCTCCGTCATACTTTCCCCATCCTTACGGACACTCATCACCACATACACGCACGCTTACAAATACTTAACCTAATTTACATTGCACGCTTGATCAACCGTTGTTGATTTTGTCAAAAAGGCGCATCCATCCAAATGAATGCATAAACTAACTAGATTTAACGTGAAGAGAGTCGCACTTGGATTCGCTGCATTTACGAGCTCCCAGGAATTATACCAACTAATTATAATCAGTCACTGGTCAGATAATACATTCGGCTTAGCATAATATTTCCTCAAATTCGATCGATTGTAAACGCCAATTTCCTTCATGGCGTTATCTTTCTCCGCCAAAATGAATGCATTCTCGCCTTGTTTGCGAACAATCCGATAAGGTCCTTCGAAGAGATGGAAAAATTTCTTTATTACTTTATCTAATGCATTCGACAACCGTCGCACGCGTAATAAGACAAGGTCTCCTACTTTCAAAGACACTTTCGACACAGATTTTTGAGCTTTCTTACGACTTTCGAAACTTTTTTTCGTATTTTCTCGAGCAAGTGTTATGACATATTCGTGACAGCGGGCCCTGGCGGGTGGAAATTGTATCATTTTATTCAACTCTTCTACGACGGGCTTCCCAAAATGCAATTCCAACGGGGACACGCCTGTACTATGATGCACTGTTAGATTTAGGACCCTCTCAACCTGCGGAACAAAATGACACCATTTTGTGTGTTTGTCCGCACAGAGCGTCCTAAATAACCTGCCGAGCTCTCTCATTACGCGTTCCGTTGGGTTGGATTGCGGATGCCGGATGGAACTAAACAGTACCGTAATATTATGTGACTCCAGCGAGGTCCGCCATTGATGGGACGTAAATTGGGTACCATGATCAGAAAGGATCCGTTTCGGTTTACCAAACACGGGAATAAAATTATCAAAAATTCTCTTTAACGCTGCCCTAACGGTTGCGTTTTTCATGGGATACAGGGTAACATATTTTGAGAATGCATCAAGTATCACTAAAATATATTAAACTCCTCCCCTAGCCTTAGGCAGAGGCCCATAAAAATCCAACGTTATAAGGTCGTTAGGCCCTGATGATGGAACGTGATTATGCTCGCCTTCCATAGACACGTTAAGATACTTTACCCTCTGACATATATCACAATATAATATGGTACTCTTCACTTGTTTAGACATGCCCCTCCAATAATAAAATCTTTTTAAATGATGTAATGTCTTGAACACACCTGGATGACCGAGTTTTTCGTGTATACTCTCTATCAGGCGCTCCTGAAGTTGCCGCGGAATCATGATCCTCCATTCAGTATCTGAATCCTGCCTATAGAACATGATATCCTTGTACACCTGGAGTTGGGAATCATGCCGATTATCATTCATTCGATCTACGATTTTGCGAATTATCGGGTCATCTCTTTGCAGTCGCCCTAAATTTCGAAAATCTCGTGAGAGACTATTATCGCGATCTAGCAGAGCAACTCGCAAGAGCGATGGTTCCCAGGAGTCTACAATCGGCAAAAAACATCGATGCAAATGCGATATGATAATCCTATTCTCTTCCTCTTCTACGAAACGGCCTTCAGGATGCCGGCTGAAGAAATCCGCCACCATATTATCCGCTCCTCGGCAATATTCGACAACAAACGAATACTGTTGTAGCAGCAAACACCACCGCGTGACTCTGGCGTTACGAAAATTAGCCGATTTCAAAAAGGTCAGGCATTGGTGATCGGTTACTATCGTAAAAACCACTCCAATCAAATATACTCTAAATTTCTCGATAGCATATATTATGGCGAGCAGTTCCTTCTCCGTAGTGGTATAATTAACTTCATGTCGCGTCAAACACCGACTCACTATAGCTATTACATGGTGATCCCCCAGAGAGTTGAGCTGATACAAGATTCCTGCGATACCGTGGTCACTAGCATCAGTTTGGAGACGGAATGGAGCCTGCGGGATAATATGCCTCAACTGGATGCAATTCTTAAAATCTCTTTTCAATTCTTCGAAAGCCTCTGCGTGCTTGGGAGTCCACTCCCATTTTCCTTCCTTTTGTAATAATTCTCTTAATTTATCCACAGAAAAACTTTGTTTAACATTAAATTGCCTGTAATAGTTGCAAATGCCTAAAAACTGTTGTAACTGTTTTTTATTACCAGGTGCTTCAAATCGCACTATATCCTCAAGTTTTTTCTTTTCTGGGGAAATTCCCTGAGACGAGATAATAAATCCTAAAAAGGGGATTTCTGATTGAGCAAACAAACACTTGGGCAATTTTATCGTGAAATTATAGTCAAGTAACCTTTGAAAAATTCCGCTTAATACACGGATATGTTCCTCAAAAGTTGCGGTGCCTATCAAGATGTCGTCTATATAGCATGACATATGTCGGTCAAAATCATTTCTTAGTGCCATACTTAAGGCTCGTATGAATCCGCTACCTGCGGTCTTCAATCCGAAAGGGATACGACAAAACTGATACATTTTGTATTCGAAAAGAAATCCCGTATACTGCCTAGCTTCTCTTTTTAAAGGAACTTGCCAGTAACCCTGAGTCAGGTCGATTTTTGAAAAGTATTTAGCCCCGTGATACTTTTGTAACAGCTCGCCTATTAACGGCGGGGATTCGTGGTCATCCTCAATAATGTTATTAATGAATCGAGCGTCCAGACATACTCTGACAGATCCGTCAACTTTTCGGACGATTCTTAATGGGTTACAGTACTGACTAACTGCCCTTTCGATAACACCTTCTTCGATCATCTTCTCAATGGTTTTCCTTGTAACCTCTCTTAATTGTATCGGTACGGGATATGTATGTCTTATCCTCGTACCGACGCTTTTTAATTTTATCTCGTGCTCATACCCCTTTGCACAGCCCGGCTTACTAGAAAACAACAGTCGATATTTGTTCATAACTTGCTCGAAAACTCGTCTTTCCTCCATCGTAAGCGACATTGGCAAATTCGCGACCGCTCGAAGCTCGTCCGATACCTCCCCTTTGCTCGCCTTTTGATAACTCGTCCTCATTTTTTCATCGTCCGTTCCGGACTTCGTTATACTTGTTCCCTTAATATCTTCCCCTCGTATTATTGCTATTTGATTTCGAATTTCGATCACCTTTCCCTGGTCAACCTTATTATCTTCTAATTTATCGATCGACGCTACGCAAGTTTCGATTAATCCATTTTCGTCCTTCATCCTATCTTCTATATCATAAGTTATCTCATCAAAGTCAATAACATACACGTGCATTTTGTTATCCTTACGCGAGCAACGCAGAAATTCGGGAGCGCTTCGTTCAAATATCACTGCGGATTCGGATAAGACTTTACCTCTTATCTCAATCGTCCGGTTTTTATAATTTAATATAGCCTCATTTCGTAACATCCAGTCATTTCCCAGTATTATGGACGAGGTGAGCCCGGGAATTATTAAAAAGGGATAGCTAAACTTCATTTCATCGATTTCCCATTTAAGAAATATTTGATGTTTTATAGTCGTGGTCTTTTTCCCCACGGCCGTCGTTACGAAAACGTTTGATACTGGGAGTAGCTCCATCTTTTGCGCATCTACTAATTTATTGCATAAATTCTCTGAGATCGCCGTTATCTGACTTCCGGAATCTAATAAAGTAACTATTGTTTCATTCATGACGCGAAGTTTCACATGTGGGCATTTTGCGAGCGATTGAAAGTTTGAGTCTGTCTCATGATCCTTCTTTCCGAAAACTTCTTCCGATAGTTCCCCAATAAAATCAAAATCGTGCGGACGCGCTAACGGACCATTATTAAGCGCGTCGCATTCTAGTTTAAATGGTTGTACGGCGTTAACGAGTTATGATTCATATTTGTTCCCGAATTGTCTTTATTGTTCGAAAATCTCGGAGGGGGAACACTGGTGTCCGGCAATTTAAAAGAATTTCTACCACTTCCATTACTTCCATGGCCATTCGAAGAGAAGTTATAATTCCTCGATTGATCATAACATCTTTCTCGTCCGTGTTCCTGTTTCGATCTATCATTATAATGTTTTCTTCGATATTTATCATCACGCACGTTGATATTTCTGACGATTTGTCCTTGACGGTTTCTTTCTTCTCGATAGTATGGTTTGTTTTCGTGCGTCTTTGATCTATCCCTTTGTATGGCATCTAGACCTGCTAAAGTTTGTGCTATCACGGTACTGTCGCTACAATTAATCGTAACCATATTTTCCCTAACCCATAACGGATACTGTTGGATGATATTATAATTTATTTCATACTCAGTCACTTGGGGAATAAAATATCGCGCTCTTTTCGCCTGACGATAGTAATAAGTCTGTAAAGATTCTCTTCGCACGTCATATCTTGTTTCATTCCATGCATTTTTGAACTGTACACGAATGGGTATCGAGTAAAATTCCTCGAGAAACTTTTCTTTAAAGTTCTCATAATCGTCTATTTCCACCTTCATATTGAACCATAAACCTGCTCTACCTTCCAAAGCCTGCTCAACGAATATCATTTTTCTTTCGTTTACTGTATTTTTTATTTTAAAGAATCTATCCATCTCTTCCAAAAACTCCACCGGATTTTTTTCAATTTCATCGTGAAATTTCGGAGTTTTAATTTCAATTTGGAAATTTTGGACATTACTCACGATTGCTGTTATTTCTTGCTCTTTGGACAAGCTCTGGCCTTGACCTACTGGCCTTTGTTGTTGTTGTCCTGCGATCTCTCTCGCACTTAATTCGTTACGTAATTGCTCGAGCTCGCGCCGCTGTCGATCCAAATCCGCTCTCTCCATTTCGATATCTCTTCGTTGTGCTATTTCAATATTTCTGTCGCGATCATCCGGAAGCACCGGCATTTTCTCTTTTTTACTATTTCTCGTTCTATCTGTGAAAGCGTAATTCGAATATTTTTGTACCGATTTCCTACCAGATTTACTTATGTAAACGTTTTCTTTTTCTTCCATATGCAGTTACTACGATATATAATTTTTACAATATTACGAGTTTTATTTTATAATTATATCGAGTCACTCGTTCGGGCGCCAATTGTAACATGCTAGTATATTTGGTCACATATAACATATTTACATTTTTATCTGAACCCGGGAACCATTGAAGTCACCTTCGCAATATTTCGCTCGCATAATCAAAGGTATATTCATATTTCAATTGTCACATATCATCTTTACAATCCTGTGACTCACACGGCCACATGTGGTCTAATTCACAAAATATCGCTCTAGTTATCCTTATTGATTGTCTTTTGGAATAACCGCGGAGCACTTATCTTTCGGATCGGCGAGAGTATCCCTCGGTGGCTCTTTCCTAGGTCCCGGGGCGTAGACGGGTATATCGTATATTCACGGGATGACAAATTTGTGAGGTAGCTGGCCAGGCGTACCCCCGCGATGACGATCGGTTCTATCGAACTCTCTTCCCTCTGGACAATACGATCGCGTGGTGAAGGAGGACTACCGATGTCGTCTGATCGAGGGCCCCGGGACGAAAGAGAAAGAGAATCGCACGGTACTCTCGATATCGCCCGAGTACGGATAATGTCCCCCTCCCCTAGACCTCACGACTCCTTCGCATTTTCGTGACACGATCATTAAGGCGACATTATCTTATACAGCGACAGAAAGCGGGAGTTTCCAATCGGTTATGTTACAGTGACATGGTAAAAAAAATGTTCTACTTTTCAGTACATTAAATAAAAGCTTGTGATTTTAAATATTTTATTTACATGTAAATTATTCTCTTCTGTTTAATCTTTAATTTTAAGTTAAAACATGCAGTGTCACTTCTTAGATGCATCTTCGCAAAATCGCAGATCTCTAAGTACTCGGACAGTGGGTGAAATATCGATTTTCCGTTTTGCATCTCACACTAAGGCAAGTTAAACAAAAGCTTGTAAAAAGACGTTTTTTTCTTCTAATTTTCCAAAAACAATTGTCAAACCAAACAAAGTCAAGTAGAAGGTAGCAATATTATCGTTACTTCTGCCAAGATTTAACTCAATCGGCTTAATAGTTTTTGCGTAATCCTGCACGGCAATTGTGAAAACGCAGTTTTGAGAAAAACGCCTTTAAAGTTTACCTACAATTTCACTTAAATTGCACTAGTAACTTGTGAAAACTAATTAGAAGCACCCCTACAAGCAATGAACCTCCGGGCCATGATTGCTACACCGAGTTCGGCACAAAAGGACTATTTCAAGAAGATTGGTTCATTAATGTTCGAGTAATCTTGGTCACCGACTTCAGAAATGCCATTCTGAGAAAAACGCGTTTAAAGTTTCAATTTCCGGTCATTTACACAACGGATTCTTCTCTTTCAACGCTCATATCTCAGTCAATTTTGTTCGGATCGACTTGAAATTTTCAGGACATATTCTCAGATACTTATACTTAAAAAAAATGCAATAAAAAAAAAAGATTTTTTCAAAATCGCAAGTGGGGGTAACCCCTTAAGATACATCTTAAATATATCTACCATACAAACTGAATGTATGTTTTATATATTTTGAATATGTTTGGTTAAGCAACTTGAGTAACAGATGACGTTGCGAATGAAAAACGTCTTCAAGTCGGTATCTCGCGATGACCTAGCCGCACTAGCCGGAATAAATGATCAGACAAAAAATTGAAAGTTATGTAATTCTATGCGATAATCTCTCTCTATGCGAACGCAATTAAGTAATTGATCCGATAAGGTTAGTTAATCTTGTTAATCCACACATTTTTCAATAAACTAACATTGTGTATTGTACGAAATGCAGACGATACGAAAGTTCAACAATTTAACAAGTAGAACGAGCTCAGTGGACAACGTCCCAGCTCATCACTCAGAGGTCCCGGGTTCGAAACCACCTTACGGCGTGTAAGCGTCTCATGTAATTTAAATTTGAACCATTAATATATTTGATGCGCAAACACCATTATCGTAATTAATGACAACGAAAAATATTGTAAACGGGTGCAATGATGTAAATAACATCATAACAAAAATTTTAAGAATATTTCGACTATAGTTTTAATATATTTCAAGTATATCTTAAATACACGTTGAATATATTTCAATAATATTTTAAATGTAGTATGAACATATTTCAAGTATATTTTGAACGGAGTATGAACATATATCGTTTATATTTTAGATGTAGTTTAAATACATTTAAAGTATACTTCAATTATAATTGAAATATATTTAAAATACCTTTGTAGTATATTTTGAGGATAATTTGAATAAGTTGTAAGTATATTTTCAATATAGTTTGAATATATGTAACCGCCTATCGAACATATATTTTTTATATACATTCTGAAGATCTATTTTGGCCCAAAAGTTTAATATCACAAATATATTTTGAATGCATTTCCCGTATATATTGCGTATATCTAATCTATATCTAAGATGGATAATATATATCTGAAATATATTTTACATCCATTTTTAATATGTCGAAAAATATATTTTTACATATATTTTATTTCTGTGTGGGGCTATCACTTGAACATGTGATAGAAAGCTTAAATTTGGGATGAACACTTTTTTACTTAATAATATTGTTTACAGGTGTAAGAGATTCCTTTCATCTCGGCCTTTGTGTGTGTATATATCCATATACCTCCGAACTAAAATATGGGGTGACACGATCTTCACGTGCCAACACACGTTTCAGCAGACCAGATCCGCAAGGGAATACTTTCATAGTGTAATTCCAAAGATTTATAGTCACTATGAAAAGTTACAACATCATCTTCGATCTTCGCACACTAATTGAAACAATTTCAATCTCGCGTGTTACAAATTGTCTATCAGTTCGTGAAAAATAACGATCGCTGTTGTTGAATAACTGAAAGGTCAATCGAACGTGGATCACTCCATTGATGCCAATACCTGAAAAAGGCTACATTTGCATGGCGACTATTACCGTGGAAACGCTACAAACGGAAGTCGACCATCGGGTCAAGGATACTGAATACCCGGAATTGTTTGTTCGTGGCGATTCATTGGTATAGAGGTGTAGGTATGTGGAGTACACGTGGACAATCCTCTTCGGGACACGTAAAAGGTGTCGAGCTACAAAATGTCAGCTCACTCGAAAGTATAAAAACGTCGATACATAAACGCACTAAGTACACACAAAGCAGCGACCTTCGATACTTCGCGAAAACTGCGCGACGCAGGCAACACGCTGTGGAGTTAATTACGTCAATTACGTATAGAAAATAGTATCATCACATCCCATGGGGCAGTGTGTCCGCATACGAACCTTCCTGATAGTAAAATAAGACGGATGGAAACTTTTTGTTGACATTCATTTTCCATAAATGCTCGTCCGCTTTACGTTCGAAAGCTCACTCTTGGCCGACTCAGTGATCCGACACAAGTTCTCGGCCGAGCCTTGATAGCTGGGTCTACCCTGGAAGTACATCAGCTTTACGAAGTATACGAACATTTGGGATCGTGCTTGTATACGGTGCCACTAAGTGCTTGAGCTCATTCACCCCAGAAAAACAGATTGTGAAAAAAGTACGTGGGGAATATGGCCAAGATACTTCCAGTTTTCTTTTTCTTCGAATTGGCCGTGAATTTAGCCCAGTCTACCGACTGGGTGGATAACATGGTCCGATACATCGCCGAAGATTCGGGAGCTCGTCAAGTAGTGCTTATAACGGAACTCGCGAGAGACGAGGCAATCGCGAGTCCGATAATCGACGAGGTATTTATCAAGTTGATGCATACGCTTCCCGTTCTGAGGATCAACATAGCCGAAGATCGCAACGATGCAAGCGGTGCATCGGGTGGACATACCCCGTGGGACCCTTCCCCGATCGCCACTTCTCCGACGATCTACCTTCTCGTTCACGTGTGCCACGAAACTTCGCCAACTCTACCATCAAGAGACTTCATCGATGCCGTAGCGGAGATGGGATCATTCGACTACCGTCCGAAATATTTGGCTTTATTCATTGCTCGAGGATTGAGCGACGGTCTCAAGGATCTGTTGGAATACGCTTGGACCAAAAAATTGCTCGATTTGACAATTCTCGAATGGATCGAGCCGCAATTGTTGGAATCGCAAAAGAACGCATTGGGCCTACCGATTGTTCATCGACTCAATCCCTTCAAGAACGATTATACAAGAAGTGACTGGGCTTCGAATAGGGATACCTTATTTCCCGATAAAACTAGTAATATGTGGCAATACCCTTTAAGAATAAGAGCGGCCGATGCTGAACCATTTGCCGTCGCAAAATTCAACGAACTCTTTGAGCCTGTGTTTGTTGGTGGTCCTAGCATTCGCCTCATCCAATATATTGCTAAAGCATTGAACGCATCGATAAAGTACATTCCATCTGAATTTGTATTGACCAAGCGTAAAATACCCGCTGATACTATTAAGTACGCTTACGCAACTGGAGAGGCTAGACAAATAGATATCCAGTCTTATCTGTCTGCACGTTCAAGCACATCTCGATACACCAGTTTGCGGACTGTCCCAATACTTATGGATAATTTTTGTGCAGTTGTACCGATCCTCCCGAAACAGGGAAAACTTGATCCCGTACACTTCAGTCAAACCGTTTTCACGAGTATGGTCATCGTCGCTATTTTCTTAATCGCCGTGAAACGACTCCGCTTCCCAGTTTCCATGTGGCGAACATTCAACATCGTGCGTGCACTTCTTGGTGTCTCCGTGTCGCAACAGCCGCGCACAAATGCCGAGAGGATTGTGTTCGCCTGCTTGCTCGCTATTTCCGCAATTTACTCATCCAACATTTACGCCGCGGTCACGAACGTAACTTTGCGGACTGCAGCTGAAGTGCAATTCGAGTCTTTTGATGATCTTGACAATTCGATATTGATACCGATGATAAGTCCGTACGACGTCGAAAAAACGTTCTCCAACTCCGAGGGAGCTTTAAAGAATTTGATGAACAAAAGTAAACCGTTCTACAAATCGAGGACTTGTGCACAGCTTCTTGCCCAATACAAAAATGTCACTTGTTTAATGTCAAAGTCAGCGGGCGAAGTAGTTGTGATGAGAAGCAGAGTAGATGGACGTGCCACGATAAAAATAGCAAAACCTTGTTTCTGGACAGATGGCTTAGGATTCCGATTGGGTAAAGGATCACCGTATCGGTTTGCCATTGACAGCCTCATAAATCGAATGCATAGTAGTGGATTGATCAAAAAGTTGTATGAAGACGCGAAAAACGAATGGATTAATGACAACGACAGCGGAGATGACAGTGAGCGTGAAAAAAAAGAAAGCATGATCACGCTTTATCGACAATTGCTAGCATTGGTGGTTGCTGGTTACACAATGTCGCTGTTGACATTTATAGCCGAGATCCTTATCCATCGCCTATCAATAGTAATTAAAAACGTAAAAAAAAGGATGAATAAACGTCCAGTCGTGCTCTTTCCATATACCGAATAGACGAAGTCACAGAGCGAAAAATTGAATACGTAGCAACAAATAGATAGATTGTTTGAACCTGCTATTGTACAATCATTGTATATTGTATTGAATTAAATAATGTTGTGCAAATGTGTATGTTGAAGAAGATAATTGACAAAAGTGTTTAGGGATCTAGCGTCGAGAGTCCAAAAAAAGATTGGACTCTCGGCGCTATTGAAATTATCGTAATCGAAGTTGAAGTTCAACATCTTTTCATAGATACACCCAGTCGATAGAATGAAAATTCCGTCTAGCAGCCTTTATTCTACATATCTTGAAGTGTCTTTAAACTTTTTGCATACGATTTTTTAACAAAATGGCTGCGCTCGATGAAGGGAGTCTTTGTCTGATAGCGTCCTGCGGCCGGCGATATTTCTTTTGCATTTTTCATCTGCAGCAGAAGTTCACAATAATTTTCCTTGCAAATAAGATTTGCATTCGATATACCTAGAGAAACCGAAAAATATACATTTAAGATGAAATAGTGGATGCTTGAAAAGAAAAAGTAGTTTTTGGTTAAAAAAACACCGCCGATAATAGTTTTTTTCGGAAAAAGTTTTCAACTTGTCAAAAGTACCCTACGGACGTCGATGTCAAGTATTGTTACAGAGTTTCAAAAAAAAATTCACCTCAATCGGTGAAGTATTGGCGATGTAATGTGCCTAGCCGCGAAAGACAAAGGTGACTCGCTCCATCGAGTTTCAGTGATGCTATTTAATTACAAAATCTTACGACGTCACAAAAACGTTCTCCAACTCCGAGGGGGTTTTGAAGAATTTGCCGAGCAACAGTGAAACGTTGGTCTACAGATCGATTATTTGTGCACAGCGTGTTGCCCAATACAAAAATGTCACTTGTTTAATGGTAAAGTCGAAGGCCGAAGTAGCTGTGATGAAACGCAGAGTAGATGGACGCGCAGCGATAAAAATAGCAAAACCTTGTTTCTGGACAGATAGCTTCGGATTTCAATTGGCAACGAATCACCCTATCCGTCTGCCATTGACAGCCTTATAAATCGAATGCATAGTGGTGGATTGATCAAAAAGTTGTATGACGACGCGAAAATCGAATAGATTATACGCAACGACAGCGGAAATGACAGTGAGCGTGAAAAAAAAAGAAAGCATGATCACGCTTTATCGACAATTGCTGACATTGGTGGTCACTGGTTACACAATATCGCTATTCACGTTCATGGCCGAGATCCTTATCCATCGTCTATCAATCGTAATTAAAAACATCAAAAAAAGGATGAATAATTGTCCAGTCGTGCTCTTTCCATATACCGAATAGACAACATCAAAGAGCGAAAAATTGAATACCTAGTCACACCATAGATTGTTTGAACCCGATATTGTAAAATCATTGTGTGTTGTATTGAATAAAATAATGTTGTGCAAATATGTATGTTGAAAAAGATATTTGAGAAAAGTGTTTAGTGGTCGAGAGTCAAAAAAAAATGTATTACGACAATTTTTCATGGATACCCAATCGATAAATGATAATTCCGTCTAGCAGCCTTTATTTTATATATCTTCAAGTGTCTTTAATTATTTTGCATACGATTTTTTAACAAAATGGCGGCGCTTAAGCTCGATGAAGCGAGTCTTTGTCTGATAGCGACCTGCGGCCGGCGATAATTCTTTCGCATTTTTCATCTGCAGCAAAAGTTCACTATAATTTTCCTTCGAAATAAGGTTTGCATTCGAAGTACTTAGAGAATCCGAAAAATATACATTTTAGGTAAAATGGTGCATGTTTGAAACGAAAAAATAATTTTCGTTAATAAAAACACTGCCGGTAATATTTTTTTTCGGATGAAGTTTTCAACCTGTCAAAAATACCCTACGCACGTCGATATCAGGTACTGTTATAGGGTTTCAAAAAAAAAAATTCACGTCAATCGGTGAAGTATTGGCGATGGAATGTGCCTAGCCGCGAAACACAAAGGTGAGTCGCTCCATCGAGTTACAGTGATGCTTTAGTTACAAAATCTTTTGAACTAAGCCGGTATTCTCCTTTAACATTCAACCAAGCGTTCTCATTTTCAGAGGATCCGAGAATTGTAAGTATGAAATGCAAAGATTCATTAGCCGTTTTTTATGGAATATACTACTCATCGATTTTAATTTCTAATAGTACAGTCATGCTGTCGCTGAAAAACATCGTAATCGGAAAGAATTAGACGAAGGCCAGTTTTTGACAGGTGATTCCGTAGGTGCCGCGGGTGCTAATTCCAAGTTTGCCTAAAAAGCGGGGTCAGATTTTTTTTGGGAATGAAGGGAGATGGGGGTGGGTTCATGCCAAACTACAACCCCTACGACGGCGGCGCCATGAGACAAAATGTTCAGGTAAATACAGGCTTTAGTTTTGTCGACAGTTTCGAAGTCGTGGTAGTTCATTTTGGGGGTGAAAACGTCGGGTGAATTTTTGAAAAATCAGTCTTTATTCGATAGCTCTTCAGGATAAATTTGTACACTTTTTGTTCAAATGGAAACGTTGTGGCCCTTCGAAAGACGCGTCGATCGAGTATTTGATCATCACTCTCCAATAACCTCTTATACCCCAAAATATTGTTGAAATAAAAAAACAACATTGTCTATTGAATAACTCAAACACAATCGATTTTTCGGGTATGGTTTAAATTTACGAAATGTAGAGAATAACTTTCCATATTCAACCCCTCTCGGGGGTTGAATATATAAAATGAAATTCTGAGAAAACTACTGACCGCACGAGTTCGCCGCCGTGGAACAATTTGTAGCATGAACCCTCAGCTACTTTTTTGTCCACAGCGCCAAACTCGTATTTCTTTATTTTCGGTGAACAATTTTCCCAGAATTTGAATTTGAATATTAAACCTCCTAGAGAGGTTGAAAAAAGCGAAATTCAAGGGTGGTCCATAAAAACGAAAATATAGAGAAAATTATTCTCTACATTTCGTACATTTGAACCATCCCCGAAAAATCTCATTGTTTTTGAGTTATTCAGTAAACAATTTTTTTTATGTTTCAACAATTTTTTGACGGGTGAAGATATTATCGGAGAGGGATGATCAAATACTCGATCAACGCATATTTTTAAGGGCTACATCGTTCTCATTTAAACAAATTTTGTATGAATTTTTCCTAAAAAGTTAGCGAATTAAATCTGATGTTTCAAAATTTCGCCCCACTTTTCCACCCTCAAAACAAACTTCCACAACTTCGGGACTGTGAACAAAAATAAAGCCCCGATTTTTCTGAACATTTTGTCTTCCGGCGTTGTCCTCGTAGGGGTTGTAATTTGCCATTAATCCACCCCCATCTCCCTTCCTTCCCTAAAAAAAACCCTGCACGCCGATTTTTATGCAAACTTAGAATTAACACCCGCGGCACCTACAGAATCACCTGTCAAAAAACTAGCCTTCTTCTATTTTTTTTTTCGAATTTCAATATACAGCACGACTGTACTATAAAGGATTATCGATCTTTTTCTCTCCGAAATCGACATCTTACATGCCGAACTTTGTATTCTGTGCACAATCGTTGCAAAAAGTTTATAACAAGATACGAGGCCAGAATAAATATGAGACCTGGCGGATCACACGACTGATCCGGCGGCACAAATAGGACACGTCTCCCCCATCGAAATCGGAGAGTGCTAGAGAGCGAAAGCAAGAAAAAATATACATATTATGTCGAAAAAGTTATTTATTCGTGTGGTAGAAATGGGAAATTCTATATCTCCCCGAGCTTTCCTTCTCAGTCATACACGACAAGCTCTTGTACTGCTTTTCCGGTGAAGTAGTGTGGTTCATACGTTGTATTTTTCTAAAATGGTGATACGATTTTTTTTACACAAGCAAAGCTTATTAAATAACATTATTTCTAACGTTTAAAAATTTTGTATATCATAATTCTTGTACACTTGCATTATACGTACATTGGACTCGGCTATCTGATAAATCATTTCCTTTTTCTTTTATACAATTGATTAATGCAAAAATATAATAAAACCATTGTTCAAATTAAAACAAATAACAAATTTTGTTAAAATAAACCATAATTTTTTATGAGGTAGTAAAACAATGTTTTCGAGATGATTTTATATTATTAGGTCTGCAAATTAATTCTCGGCCTTTTTCTTCTTGATTCGTGTTCAATTGTTTAAGAAAACAAATACAAACTTAACCAACAAAGTAATCTCCTTCACTTTCTACACATTTTTGTCACCTTTCGGGCCATTGTCGATGAATTCATCTATGCCATCGGGAATCCGCCAGACGGTGTTGAAGACATTAGAACAGCTGAAAATCTGAAGGGGCGAAGTGGGCTGAATACGCGGTGTGCGGGAGAATTTTCCAACTCAACTCAGAAATGGTATCTCGGGTCTTTTGCGGTATGAGGCCGGCTAGTGTTCAGCGGCCGGCAAAAGTTCCCTTTCAATTTCTTACTTACAATTAGAACGAACATTAAAAATAGTTTGAGTTCTAGATAAGATTTGGTTTCCTTATCCTCTTAGAGCTTAATTCAAAACCTTTTTAGTTTCCGCGTTCAACGAATTCGATGAGTCTATATTTGTTGCTGGCGCTGTCGTTCAGCTCCTTCAATTGATCGTTGGGAATTCAAATGCTTGTTTAAAATATACCTTATACAAACCTCCAAAAGAAAACAATTTCAAACCTCACAATTCCCCTACATACCATCGGAGAAAACGATAAATACGATATCGATGCTTATTTACATGCTCTTATCAGTACATTCTGATGCGCCAGTCTTCGCACTCCTACGATAATGAAATTCGCAAAACCTTGCTCTTGTTCAGATAGTGCCGCATTCGATCTTGGCGAACGATCGCCCTATCGTACTCCTCTAGAGACATTGTCATAAGTCAAATGCAGAATGCATGACTATTTAATAAGGTGTACGATAATGTGAAAAACGAAGCGGCTGGACGCAACGATGGCAAGGATGTCCAAGGGCTCCAGGGACAACAAAGTATGATCTCTCTTCGTCATTAATTTCTGACTTTAGCAATCGCAGCTGTAACACAATATCGCTATTGGTGTTCGTACGCGAAAGCGTTGTGCAAGATAGCATTTAAGTATTAGGAAAAAAGGTTGTTTTGTGCTCTACCTACATGGTCTTCGGGAAAGAAACAATCCGATAACCAGCTGCAGACGACGTGGCTGATAGATCTGTGGAGTCAGCCTATTCAAACCAAAAATAATATCCACATATCCACATTAATAGGGTGCGCAAAATGGCAACCGCTAGAGAACCAACCTATTGTTGCAGCTGATTCGAAATAACGCTGATCAGAAAGAACCTTAGCAATACTAATGCACAACCAATTTCCACTTTCAATTGAATGGGATAGTCGTCCATTAGTTTTTAGGCGTAAGATCCGAGAAAAAATACACGGAAAAAATGTCTTGTCAATTGTAAAACGCAATCAATATAGATTCGTTTTTCGCACCAATTTTCCATAGATGCTCATCCGCTAAATATTCTTGAGCATCCCCTCAGCCGACCGAGACTCGAATGCTTCTTGCCACGCCTTACAAAGTATACGATCATTTGGATTTGTGCATATTCGGGTTATTTTCATAGATAGGGGGTTGGACGTCACATAACTTTATACGAATTTTACTATTCCAAACAACCTTTGTTTGAAACCTTTTTTGATTGGGCTGTTAATTATCGAGATACGGCGATTTTTAAGTTTTCAACCCCTATTTCTTAGGGTTGTGGCGAGTTGAGGGGCAAAATTTGATTGGGGTTACTTTCAGTGTACAACGATCTACCTTCAGTCAAAAATTCATATTCTGCCCTAAAAAGTGTTGGGTTTTCGTCGCTTTTGCTGGACTTCTGCGCGTTCCACTGTACGTGTAGTCGGGTACGCGTACCCTGGAACGCGCTGTGCGTACCCACATGAAAATAAAATATATAAAAAGTATCGAAAAATATATAAAACCATGTATTAAATATAATTGGTTCCAAAAGTTGGATATGCCAATTATATTTTTGTGTAAGAGTAAAACCTATGCGATATATAAATATAAATCCATTTAAGATACATCTTAAATATATCAAACATACAAACTGAATGTATGTTTTATATATTTTGAATATGGTTGGTTAAGCAACTTGAGTAACAGATGATGTTGCGAATGAAAAACATCTTCAAGTCGGTATCTCGTGATGACCTAGCCGCACTAGCCGGAATAAATGATGGGACAAAAAAATTAAAGGTTATGTAATTCTATGCGATTATCGCTCTCTATGCGAACGCAATTCAGTAATTGATCCGATAATGTTAGTTACTGTTGTTAATCCACACATTTCTCAATAAACTAACATTGTGTATTGTACGATATGCAGACGATACGAAAGTTCAACAATTTAACAAGTAGAACTAGCTCAGAGGACTGATATAATTTCAATTTGAACCATTAATACATTTGAAGCGCAAACACCATAATCGTAATTAATGACAACGAAAAATATCGTAAAAGGGTGCAATGATGTAAATAGCGTCATAAAAAAAATTTAAGAATATTTGAAGTATTGTTTGAATATATTTCAAGTATATCTTAAATACACGTTGAATATATTTCAATAATATTTGAAATGTAGTATGACCATATTTCAAGTATATTTTAAACGGAGTATGAACATATATCATTTATATTTTAGATGTAGTTTAAATACATTTAAAGTATATTTCAATGATAATTCGAATACATTTAAAATACATTTGTAGTATATTTTGAGGCTAATTTGAGTACATTGTAAGTATATTTTCAATATAGGTTGAATATATGTAACCGCCTATAGAACATATATTTTTTATATACATTCTGAAGATCTATTTTGGCCCAAGAGTTTCATATTGCGAGTATATTTTTAATGCATTTTCCCGTATATATTGCATCTATCTAATCTAAATCTAAGATGGATAATATATATCTGAAATATATTTTACATCCATTTTTAATATATCGAAAATTATATTGTTACATATATTTTATTTTCGTGTGGGTACCTGCAGCCACGCGTACACATTTAGACCACGCGTGTCGCACAAGCCGGACTCGCGACAATACATCGGTAGTCGGTTTTTTTATGTGCGTCAAAGGGGACGTGTACACTTTATTTGGCCGGTAAAATGCATCACGCGTTCCCACCAGATTTCAGCAACGAAAATTGCATTAACGTGCAAATACTGGCTAGAAGTGGCTGGTGGATCGCTTCACCTCGCGTTCAGACTCGCGACAGTCCGTACAAGTGTTGTACGCGTGTTCAATATAGCTAGAGTACGCGTAAACTAGAACGCGCAGTTCGTAAAAGGCTTAAGGTATTCCTTTCACGAGCTCGAATATTTAACAATTAACTGATTTTTCTTCATAATCAAATAAAAAACATGCCAGTATGCTGGTAAAATTTTAAATCAAGTTGCCGAACTTGCAACGAACAATGACGACTCAAAAATCGTCTCATTTATACGGCGCTTTATGGAGATGACACGCTGGCCACATGTCCATCTAATAATTTATACACTTAATGACTCTAAATGCCTAATATAAACTGCTCACGTGTGTAAAAAAAAATAAAGATTCCGTACCGACCATAAAAACAGGGGGTCTCCGAATGTTTGAAGAAAACATGAATGATAAAGCTTGGAAAAACGTGACTAGCAGGAGAATTTTTGTAGTCGCGACTTTTCAGAGAAAATGTAAAAATGTTAAAAACTTCTAAATTTGCGCAAAATATTTTATTCCAGTTTATCGTTGAGTATAATAATTTATTGTGACTTATTTTTATTAAGCATGACTGTAATTTACCAGTGATTCAGAAGGGCCCTCCTTATGTCCCCACAAAATACGGCCCTCCGCGTAAGGAATACCTTAAGGATTTTGGCCACAGTAACGGGCATAAAATCATGTGCGAATTTAACAATTTTTTTCGTTTGAAAAAGTGATTCACTCATAAAATTAATTACACATCTATTTAGTATGAATATCAAGCTGTTAGAAAAAATACATTTCTTTTTCGGTGTACAAAATGACCGACTACTAAAAACTTCGCGAAATAGCTTTTTTCCAATTGGCGTGACAAATAACTTCAACCATTTTCACTCGATTTGCTTCAAATTTAAAAGTTATGTTCCTAATTGCATTCCGCAGAGAAGTACGTACGGAATTTCTGATTAATCGAAAAATTTTCATTGTATGAGTAATTTATGAGCAGTTATGGCGAAATTTTTCACTGTAAATTTATTTCTTACGTTCAAATACCTACAACTTGTGAATAAAACAATATTTTTATAATTCCTACGTACTTCTCTAGGTATTCTTATGTAGATTGACGAGAATTTTTTTTTATCTATGTAAAAAATTATAGATGCTAAAAATATCACGACGCGGAGCGCCGAAAAAAAAAGATAACAAACTAAAATATTAGTAGTTGGCCATTTTGTACATCGAAAAAAAATATATATATTTTCTAACAGCTTTTGTAATTAATTGTATGAGTGAAAAACTTTTTCATACGAAAAAAAATTGTTAAATTCGCACATTATTTTATACCCGTTACTGTGGTCTAAGGCCTTAATATTCGTCAGATCCGGTTGAAGGTTTTTTCAGCTGACTCTTGCAGCATACATTTTTTTAAATCTTTAAATCATTATTTTCCACACGTTTCCACACAAATAATAATATTGACCCTCGCCCACAAAAAAGTGACGGCTGTGAGAGTAAGCATCTAATATCTACAACTTAATCGGAGAAATATTAATTGTTTTTTGAGTTAATCCAGTTTGGACGTAAGAATCAATTCCCGGGAAAATAAAGGAGGCAGAAAAGTATCTAGCGCAATCGCTCAAACCTCCATTAGAAAACTCGAGTTTGGGATGAACTTTTGTTATGTCTAATAATGTGTTTTTAAGGTGTAAGAGATTCCTGTTTCTTCAACACGGCCTCTGTGAGTATGTGTATACATACCCTCGTACTCAAATCTGGGTTGACACGAGCACTACGTGCTGCCACACACTTTAGCAGGCCACATCGGCTTAAGGGATGAGATGCCTTTAGAGTGTAATTCCAAAGCGTTACAAAATTAAACATCGGAATCTTCGATTTCAACATAAGAATCGAAATAATTGCAATCTCGCGTGCAACGAAATGTCTATCAATTTATGAAAAGTAACGATCGCTGCTGCTGTAAAACTGAATGATTTTTCGAACTATATACCAATACCCGAAGACTACATGCATGGTGACTACTGCCACAGAAACGCAGAAATAAAAGTCCAGCATCGGGCCAAGGATATTGCGGACAGCGGAATTGTTTCGTGGTGACGATTCATTGGCATAGAGGTTTGTCCCACATGGAAATAAAATATATAAAAAATATATCGAAAGATACATAAAACAAATATCAAATACATTTTGTACGAAAAGTTGGATATGTCAAGTATAATTTTGGATATGATTAAAATCCTATGCGATATATAAACATAAATAGCTTCTAAGATGTACATTAAATATATTAGATATATATACTGAATATATGTTTAATATACTCGGGAGCATAACGAAGAATGTATGCTGACATCTAAAAAAAGACACATTCAAGATGCATATAAAATATGTTGAAATTACATGACTAACGTACGCTTTATACATTTTTAATAGGATATCCGAATATATTTAAGGTTTGCTATATGTATATCTGAATATATATTACTATATATTTATATGTATATATAATAATATACCATGAATAGTCTCAAGATCCGTTTGAATCATAAAAAATGCTCATAAATGATACACTTTCGATTAATTCAGTCTATATATACATTTAAACACACACACACACACACACGCGCGCACGCACACACACACACACACACACACACACACACACACACACACACACACACACACACACACACACACACACACACACACACACACACACACACACACACACACACACACACACACACACACACACACGCACGCACACACATACGCACACACACACATCTTCAAGTCGGTATCTCGCGAAGACCTAGCCGCACTAGCCGGAATAAATGATCGGACAAAAAAGTCGAAGGTTATGTAATCTCGTAATTCTATTCGATTATCGCTCTCTATGCGAACGCAATTAAGTAATTGATCCGATATTGTTAGTTACTCTTTTAAATCCACACATTTCTCAATAACCTAACACTGTGTATTGTACCATATGTAGACGATGCGAAAGTTAATTTATCAAGTAGAACTAGCTCAGTGTGGAAGGTCCCAGCTCATCACTCAGAAGTCCCGGATTCGAAACCACCTTACGGCGTGTAAGCGTCTGATATAATTTAAATTTGAACCATTAAAATATTTGAACCGCAAACACCATAATCGTAATTAACGACAAGGAAAAATATCGTAAAAGGGTGCAATGATGTTAAATAACGTCATAACAAAATTTTTAAGAATATTTCAAGTATAGATTAAATATACTCCAAGTATATCTTAAATACACGTTGAATATATTTTAATAATATTTAAAATGTAGTATGAATATATTTCAAGTATATTTTAAACGGAGTATGAACATATATCGTGTATATTTTAGATGTATATTAAATACATTTAAAGTATATTTCGATTATAAGTCGAATACAGTTAAAATACAATTGTAGTATATTTTGAGGGTAATTTGAGTGCATTGTAAGTATATTTTCAATATAGTTCGAACATACGTAACATTCTGAAGATCTATTTTGGACGAAAACTTCGATATCGCGAATATATTTTTAATGCATTTCCCGTATATATTGCATATATCTAATCTATATCTAAGATGCATAATATATATCTGAAATCTATTTTACATTCATTTTTAATATATCGAAAACTATATTTTTACATATATTTTATTTCCGTGTGGGTGATAACTTTTGTCCAAATGCCACTCGGACACTTCGCTATTTAGGAAGCTACAAACGATCTAGAATATTCTGAAAAACGTTATTGACTGGGGGCTTACGAAAAAAATCAATGTTTTCACCCATCAAGTATGCAACGTCAGTTCGAGAAATTTCATATCGTTTACGAATTTTGTTTTGATTTTCATGTTCAGGCAGCTGATTCGTATTTTTTTGCCATTTTTCTTTTCATTTCGGTGGGAATGATACATAAAAAAAATGCCATCGCAGCGCTCTGCGCGTTCAGATACCAACAATGATTGGTGATTTTTTTGAAGGCAACTTTGCTCACAAGGGAATTTATTTTCCGGGTATCATGTATGTGTTTAACAAAATTCAAATCATGATCGGAATCAGCATTTGCGAGTGGAGATGTAAACAATGCTCTAACATAAATCAAAACAATTATATAAAATATTTTTCTACAAATCAAATGTTTTCGTTATGCATGCAGTCTATAGTCAAGTCGACAACTGCATTAGAACATCAAGAATTAGTCTTTGATGAAAGACACTCAGAAAATGAGAACGAGGTTGTCATTACAAAGCTAGTAATAGTGTAAAAATTTGGTTATATATCTCATAATATATCTGATACTTGGTACAATATGTGTGTCAAGTACCAGATTTTTTCCACCAATATCCTAAGCATGAGAAATAATTAAGTAATAACTTGGCAAAACATATATATTTTTGTATTTAAAATTCAAACCCTCACAGGCACCGTTAAACATTTTTCGGGCGCCTTAAAACTGTGCACATAATTTTTTGTATGTATCTTGATTATTCTTTCACAAGGGGACTTGGAAAATTCAAATTTGACCCAAATTACAGCCATCCTAGTGTATGTATACTAGGGTGATTCGTTTCACGGCAACTTTTTTTTGACCCATTGTGCCCGAAAACCTTGAGTTGGTACCCAAAAACGAAGTTTCGTGAAAGGGGGGTGTTGTCAAAAAATATTTAGAGGTCGCGAATCAAAATTGAAGGTTTCCCATTTGATTAACATTGAAAAAAAAATGTTTTTTCGCATTATTAGTGTTACCATTCAGCGAATTTTGATATCGCGATATTTTCCATATGGGTTCTCATAGGAAATATGAAACTCTACAATAAAGTTCCTTAAGCCATGTCCGTAAATTCAACCGTTTCAGTGGTATCATGATTTCAAGTGAATATTGTATGAAAATATCTATTCAAACGGCTGTAACGCCTAAGCTATTAGATATATCGAAAAAATTCAAATGAGAACTTTGTAAAGAAAGTAATTTCCGGCCCCTGTTCGTCTTTGTTTTGTTACTACGTGTAATGAACGAAAAAAACTATTTTCTACATATACATTTATCATATTTCTATAGAAAAAGTTTATCAGTGATTTTTTACTTGAAGGGCTCTGGCATGGGACGTGTAAATATTTGGAAGAAAAATTAGAAAAGAATCTTCTATCTGCTCCTTGCCGCCCCCACATTTACGAATTAATACTTCGCAGTGTCTTTGAAGTTACTTGGCCAATTGAAAACAGTCTCGATGTCCACATTTTCAGAAGATTCAAAGGAAATTGGGAAAAAGAAGATTTGAGTTTGTTTGAAGTTGGTATGGATGACCAACGAGTAAAAGAATTTATCGGTGATAAAGTCGATACAATTATCGACTTCATTGAAAATCAGTTTAAGGTATTTATAATTGTAAACTAACTGATATATCAAAAGTTGACAATCATTTAAAAGATAGTAGTCTCCCCAGTGTTTTTGCGTAATCGTTTTTTTAGGGAGAAGATACCTTCGGAAGCTACAAAAGTTAACGTTTTTTCTCTATCATTCTATAAAAAAAATCGTCAATTTTTTCAGCTTCAAAAGATACCTCCCTTCTCACAACAACTCTAACGGTATTTGATCATTTTTTTCAAATCAATTTCTCACTTATAGAGAAATATATGAAGAATTGTGTAAAAAAAAAATATTTAGATTGTTCATCGCGGATACAGCGATAAAAAGTACACGCCATGTGCATTAGCTAAATAGAACGGTTCTATTCCTGAATCTTTTAACTTAGAGTGAAGAATTTTTCATTACTTCATAAGTCTTTACATTCCTTCAAAATATAACAAATAATTTTATTGGATTATTCAACAAGTTATATCCATATTTCCATACATTGTTCGGAGAGATAAATTTTGGACGCATCTACAACGAGACTACTACGTTAATAATGACTTTAATTTTAAACATAATTTGACCATGGCAAAATTTTATTTTGCAAATGAATATCTTCAAAATTTATTCACGTATGTAAGTGATTTTAAAAAATCAATTTTCAGCTCGAACACGCACGGGACGATTATAATGAACTGCTAGAACTGGCATACATTTTTTTGGGACGTATACCACCGCAAGGAGCAAAGTTCAAAGCTCCTGGAGCTATGCACCACGCGAGGTGGCTCTCTAAGGCAATTTATTGTCTAAAAATATATGCGTTCAAAAAGCAATTCGCTATCAAATCATCAGAAATTATTGGCTTGCGTGAAATTTGTCTTTTCATCGTTCTATTTTCCGTGAAATCGTGGTTTGTTGCTCCGGTTGCAATAGAAGCACCATTCCAGGATTTGAAGCTGGTTCAAGACTTGTTGGAGTTCGAAAAGGTCAACAAAAAAATTTCAGTAACTGCTAGTACCAAACTATCTTGCCATTTATGGTATTTGAGCGAAGAATTAGCAGCTTTACCGCTTTTTGACGACGACGTGTCACCCGATTTGAAATTAAAAATTGTCAACTGAATGAAGACGCGAAAAACTGAATCAAAAAATTTTAAAGGGTTCAAAGTGAAAGAAATACAAACGCTCTCCGAAAAAGACATTAGCGATTTTGTCACGGAACGGTCATTCGCTATCTTCGAACAATTCGAATTATCCTCAAAATTTATAACCAAGAATCCAAAAGAATGGGAAACTGATGAGGAATATGTACGCTGCGTAGATGCACTGCGCAATTTGCACGTCGTTAATGATACCGCAGAACGTGCAGTAGCGTTGGCGACTAAATACAGTGGGTGTTTGACGAAAAATGAAGAACAACGTCAATATCTTTTGCAGCTAGTAAAAAATCATCAGAAAAACCATTCAACAAATGTCACAAAGAATTCCCTATGCAAATAAATCAATAAAACAATAATTTGTTGAGTTAATCCAGTTTGGACGTAATTCCAATTTGGGATGAACTTTTGTTATACCGATTATGTGGTTTTAAGGTGTAAGAGATTCTTGCTTTTTCAACACGCCCTCGGTGAGTATGTGTATATAAACCCTCGTACTCGAGTCTGTGTTGACACGAGCATCGCGCGCCAAGACACATTTCAGCAGGCCATATCCGCTTAAGGGATGAGATACCTTTGCAGTGTTGTTCGAAAGATTTAGTCACTACACAGTGTTACAAAATCAAACATCGGAATCTTCGACTTCAGCACACTATTTGAAACAATTGCAATCTCGCGTGCAACGAAATATCTATCAATTTATGAAAAATAACGATCGCTGTTAATGAAAGACTGGATGATTCATCGAATTATATGCCAATACCCAAAGAAGCCTACATGCATGGCAACTACTACCACACAAACGCTAAAAATAAAAGTCAACCATCGGGCAAAGGATATGGCGGACGGCGGAGTTGTTTCGTTGTGACGATTCATTGGTATTGAGGTATATACTAGGAAATGTCTAATGAGATCGTCCGATAACCGTCTGCACGATAAGCCTCTACGGAAAACGTAAAAAATATCGAGCTACCAAATTACAGCATACCCGGACCTATAAAAATATCGGCATATAAGTGCACTAAGTACACACAAAGCAGCTGTCTTTCTCCCTCGGAAAAGCTGCGCGACCCAAGCAACACGCTATTTGAGCAATGGAGGTCACCTATGTATGGACGACGGTATCATCGTATCCCTTGGGGAATGCAAGCTTACGAGCCTTCCGTATTGTAAGATACAACAGACGGAACTTTTCGGGGTTTATTTACCCCAATTACTGTTCCTGAGTTAGTGCACGCTAATGGAAGCTCTTTTACGACGGGAAAATTTAGACGGGAAAGAATTAAGCAATTTTGAGCGATTTTTTAAAATAAGAAATAATCATTCAACATATATAAAACTGTAGGTATACTTTAATAGTATATTTAAATATACGAAACATTTTTTTTTTAATTCATTCATCGTGAAAATAGCCGAGCTGTGGCAGACTGTGGCAACCTTGTTACAGCAGGGTTGCCGTGGGAGTTGCGAATCGGCATGCAGTCTAGTTTCCCATAGACTTTAATTTGCAAAAAAAAATTTTTTTTTCAGTTAGAACATGTATAGTTTCTATTTGACAGTAATAAAATGAGAAGGATGCAAATTGATGAGAATGGTATGCATTTCCAAAACAAATCAACTTTTCACGCGAAATTTGTGTAACATTTGGATTTAAATTTATATGTAAAAAAATTTTTTATAAATAACAAGCTTTTATCTAATGTACTAAAAAGTAGAAAATAATTTCTTTTGCCATGTCACCTATTATATATATGACTAGATAAAAGCTTGTAGCGCGCGACTTTTCAAATGTTTAATTAATTTGATCAATTCAGTTTCATTCACCGTTCAATTTGGCACAATAGTAATTAGATAAATTATTATCAAACGTTTATTCGTAGTTTCAGGGTTTCTATTTAAGAAATCAAAGGTTATTTTACAGTAAATTATATACAGTTGATATGTTAACGGATGTATGTAAATTAAAGATTACATGTTTAAATTTTGAGGGCCCAAGCTCTTATTTATAATCACAGATAGGTGACATGGTTAAAATAATCTATTTTCTACTTTTTAGTACATTAAATAAAAGCTTGATCTTATATTTTGTTTACATATAAATTATTTTTTACTTTTTATTCTCTATTTTGAGTTAAATCATGCAATGTCACCTCTTAGATGTATGTTGGCAAAATTTCACAGCTCTAAGTAGTCGGGAAGTGGGTGAAATATCGATTTTCCGTTATGCATCTCACACCAAGTCAAGTTAAGCAAAAGCTTGTAAAAAGACGTTTTTTTTCTAATTTTTCAAAAACAATTCTCGTCAAGTAGAAGGTAGCAATATTACGGACATTTCTGCCAAGTTTTAAGTCAATCGGCTTAATAGTTTTTGAGTAATCCTGCACGCCAATTTTGAAAACGTAGTTTTGAGAAACACGCGTTAGAAGTTAACATAGACCTTCAATCAATTTGCACTCAGTACTTGTGAAAAGTAATTAGAAGCATCCCTACAAGCAAAGAACCTCCGGGCCATGATGGTAACACCGAGTCCCGCACAAGAGGACTAATTCGTTCAGTCCCGGATCTTCACCGCTCAACGGGCACCTTGTTTGAATTCCCTGGCGCAACTTCTCCAGGACAAGCGCTAATTTTTAGTTCGATCCATTATGAATAATCAACTATGAAGTGTAAGGGCATGAGCCCAAATCCTTCCGACAATCTGGTCAACTGTACATAAATCGAAGACGGATCTCACAGTGAGAGCGTGGACGTGCGCGCCCGTCCAAAAATGCATCACGAGTGCACAATGGGTGTGGGAGGTTCAAACGGTTTCGGAATCGGGTTTTCGGGTTTCGGTACGTAATCGAAATTATTACAAGTTTCTCCAGTCTTGGAATGTATTGTAATGGAATTTGTTATAAAATATTACCGGATAGGAACCGGTCATGATTCAAATAATCACACGGACTTTAGACAAACAAAAAAGTTAATGCTGTAAGAGTCAGCTTCATGGATCGACAATTGAATCGAAGAAATATTAATTAGTTGTTAAATTATTCAAGTTTGAATGTAGAGAGCGAATTCCCGAAGGAATGAAAGGGAAAGAAAACTATCTAGTGTTGTCACTTGAACGTGTGATAGAAAGCGTAAATTTGGGCTGAACTTTTCTTATAACTTATAATATTGTTGAAAGGTGTAAAAGATTCCTTTCTGTCATCTCGCCCGCTGTGTGTGTATATTTATATAGCTCCAAACTTAAATGTGGGTTGACACGATCACCGCGTGCTAACACACGTTTCACCAGGCTAGATCTGTTAGGGATGAGATACTTTCAAAATGTAATTCCGAAGATTTATGGTCACTACGAAAAGTTACAAAATCATACATCGGAATCTTCGATCTTCGCACACTAGTTGAAACAATTTCAATCTCGAATGTAAAAGAATGTCAATCAATTTATGCAAAATAACGATCGCTGTTGTTGAATAACCGAATAATCCATAGATCGTGGATATGTCACTCCATGGATGTCAATACCCGAAAAAGGCTACGTTTGCATGGCGACTACTACCGCGGAAATGCTAAAAATGGAAGTCGACCATCGAGTCAAGGATACTGGATACCCGGAATTGTTTCATCGTGACAATTTATGGGTATAGAGGTAGGTAGACACGGATACATTGAACGAGATCGTCCTATAACCGAGTGCACGTAAGCAATCCTCTACAGGAGACATAGAACGTGTCGAACTATCAAATTTCGAAGGTGTAAAAACGTCGATACATAAGTGCACTAAGTACGCACAAAGCAGCGACCTTCAATACTTGTCGAAAACTGCGCGACGCAGGCAACACGATGTGGAGTCACTAACGTCAATTACGTATGGAAGATGGTATCATCGCATCCCATGCATACGAGCCTTCCTGATAGTAAAATGCAACGGATGGAAACATTTTATCGATATTGATTTGCCATAAATGCTAATCAGCTTTACGTTCAAAAGCACACTTTTGGCTGACTCAGTGATCAGACTCAAGTTCTCCTCCGAGCTTCGACAGCTGGGCCTACCCTGAAAGTGCATCAGCTTTACGAAGTAGACGAACATTTGGGATCGTCCTTGTATACGGCGCCGGTGGGTGCTTGAGCTCGTCCACCCCAGAAAAACATATTGTGGAAAAAGTACGTAGCGAATATGGCATGGATACTTCGAGTTTTCTTCTTTTTCGAATTGGCCATAAATTTAGCCCAGTCTACCAACTGGGTGGATAATGTGGTCCAATATATAGCCGCAGATTTGGGAGCTCGTCAAGTGGTGCTTATAACTGAACCGGCGAAAGACGAGGCAATTACGAGTCCGATTATCGACGAGGTATTTATCAAGTTGATGCATACGCTTCCCGTTCGGAGGATAAACATAGCCGAAGGTCGCAACGATGCGAGCGGTATATCGGGTGGATATACCCCGTGGGATCCTTCCCTGATCGCCACTACTGCGACTATCTACCTTCTAGTTCACGTGTGCTTCATCGATGCCGCACCGGAAATAGGATCATTCGACTACCGTCCGAAATATCTGGCTTTATTCGTTGCTCGAGGATTGAGCGACGGTCTCAAGGATCTGTTAGAATACGTTTGGACAAAAAAATTGCTCGATTTGACAATCCTCGAATGGATGGAGCAGCAATCGATGAAATCGCAGAAGAACGCATTGGGCCTACCGATTTTTCATCGAATCAATCCCTTGAAGAACGAGTGTACAAAAAGTGACTCGGCTTCGTACAGGGATGGCTTATTTCCCGATAAAACTAGTAATATGTGGCAATACCCTTTACGAATAAGAGCGTTCGATGGTGAACAATTCACCGTCGCCATATTTGACAAACTCTTTGAGCCTGTGTTTGTTGGTGGTACAAACATTCTCCTCATACATTATATTGCTAAGGGATTGAATGCATCGATAAAGTACATTCCATCTGAATTTGTATTGACCAAGCGTAAAATACCCGTCAATACTGATAATTACTTTTACGCAACTGGAGAGGCTAAACGAATAGATATCGAGTCATATCTGTCCGCACATCTCGGTACACCAGTTTGCAGACTGTCCCAATACTTATCGATGATTTTTGTGCAGTTGTACCAATCGTTCCGAAACGGGGAACACTTTATCCTGTACGCTTCAGTCAAACCGTTTTGACGAGTTTGGTCATCGTCGCAATTTTCTCGATCGCCATGAACAGACTCCGCTTCCCAGTTGCTGTGTGGCGACCTTTTAACATCGTGCGTGCACTTCTTGGTCTCTCCGTGTCGCAACAACCGCGCACAAATGCCGAGCGGATTGTGTTCGCTTGCTTGCTCGCTATTTCCGCAATTTACTCATCCAACATTTACACCGCGATCACGAACGTAGCTTTGCGGACTGCGGCTGAAGTGCAATTCGAGTCTTTCGATGATCTTGACAATTCGATATTGACACTGCAGCTAAGTCCGTACGACTTTGGAAAAACGTTCTCCAACTCCAAGGGGGTTTTGAAGAATTTGAGGAACAAAAGTATAACGTCGTCCTACAAATCGATGCGTTGTGCACAGCGTGTTGCCCAACACAAAAATGTCACTTGTTTAAGGGAGACTTTGTCCTTGGAGTGCCATATTTCAGGTGTTTACATTTTATTTTTTTTAAAGGAAACGCGTAAAGCTTTTTGAGTGCGGTTTTTTTCTTGCTTCTATTCATGATATACAGAACGGTAAAAATATTTTTTTTTGAAAAAAAAAACCAAAATGGCGGCCGTTGCAGATCCGCGAAAACAGGTTCTCAAATCGCGGGAGGTAAACGGCTGACATCACTGCCCCCTCTTTGTTGATCTGAAACACAAATTCAAAGCATATTATCAATCTGTGATCCTTTGGTCATGGAATGACGGATGGGTTTTTCGTTTAGTACAAATTTCGGAAAATGGCGGCAATTTAAAAAAAATCGAATTTTCGCGTTTTTTTCGCATAAAAAGATAAATAATAAATGCAAAAATATATCTATCGAAAAAACGATCCGTCATTCCGTGAAGACATATTTTCTGAGTATGCTCTCCAAATTTCAGGTCGATATGTTAATTACAGCGGTCAGGAGAATGTCAGCCATTTTTAAAAACGTGTTTTCGAGAAAAACGCGTTTAAAGTTTTGTAATGTGTTTACACAAATGTGTTTATAATTACCGCTAATCGGCAATGCCTGGTCCATAGAGGCATCCCTCCTCTTCTTCTAGCTGCTCACATTGAACCGCTAACATGTCCCGCTGCTCAATCCGGGACAAAGTCTCCCTTAATGGTAAAGTCGAGGGCCGAAGTAGCCGTGATGAGAAGCAGAGTAGATCTACGCGCCACGATCGAATTCGCAAAACCTTGTTTCTGGACAGGTGGCTTCGGATTTCGATTGGGCAACGGATCACCCTGTCGGCCTGCTATTGACAGCCTCATAAATCGAATGCATAGTGGTGGATTGATCAAAAAGTTGTATGACGACGCGAAAGACGAATGGACTAAGCACAACGACAGCGGAGATGACAGTGAGCGTGAAAAAAAAGAAAACATGATCACGCTTTATCGACAATTGCTCGCATTGGTGGTTGCTGGTTACACAATATCGCTGTTGACGTTTACGGCCGAGATCCTTATCCAGCGCCTATCAATCGTGATCAAAAACAAAAAAAAAGGATTAATAACCGTCCAGTCGTGCTCTTTCCATATACCGAATAGACAACATCAAAGAGCGACAAATTGAATACGTAGTAACACCATAGATTGTTTGAACCTGATCTTGTAAAATCATTGTGCGTTGTATTGAATAAAATAATGTTGTGCAAATGTGTTTGTTGAAAAAGATATTTGAGAAAAGTGTTTAGTGGTCAAGAGTCTAAAAAAATACGTATTTCGACAATTTTTCATGGATACCCAGTCGATAAAATGATAATTCCGTCTAGCAGCCTTTATTCTACATATCTTCAAGTGTCTTTAAACTTTTTGCATACGATTTTTTAACAAAATGGGGGTGCCTAAGCTCGATGAAGCGAGTCTTTGTCTGATAGCGACCTGCGGCCGGCGACAGTTCTTTTGCATTTTTCATCTGCAGCAAAAGTTCACTATAATTTTCCTTCGAAATAAGATTTGCATTCGAAGTACTTAGAGAAACCGGAAAATATACATTTTAGGTAAAATGGTGCATGTTTGAAACGAAAAAATAGTTATCGGTAATAAAAACACAAGTCGATGACAAGTATTGTTACAGCGTTTAAAAAAAATGTCACGTTAGTCGGTGAAGAATTGTCGATGTAATGTGCCCTGCCGCGAAACACAAAGGTGAGTCGCTCCATCAAGTTTCAGTGATGCTATTTTGTTACAAAATCTTTTATACAAATTTGTAAAGATTCTTGAAGATGTGTATAATAAATTTCGCTAAACGTAACTTCCAACAGATCAACCGGGCATTCGTAAGAAATTGGTGACATGTATCTTTTTATCCGTTTTTAAGCCGGTAGTCTCCTTTAACATACAACCAAGCCTTCTCGTTTTCAGATGACCCGAGAATCGTAAGTATGAAACGCAAAGATTCATTAGCCGTTTTTAATGAAACACACTACTTATCGATTCTAATTTCTAATAGTACAGTCGTGCTGTCGCTGAAAACGCCCGGAATCGGAAAAATTATAAAAAGGCCAGTTTTTGACACGTGATATAGATGCCGCTGGTGCTAAATCCAAGTTTGCATAAAAATCGGGGTGCAGGTTTTTTTCAGAGAATGAAGGTAGACAAGGGTGGATTGATGCCAAACTACAACCCCTTAGACGTCGGCGCCGTGAGACAAAATGTTCAGAAAAATCCGCGCTTTAGTTTTGTCCACAGCGCCGAAGTCGTGGTAGTTCATTTTGGTGGTGAAAAAGTCGGGTGAATTGTTTTGAAAAAACAGTCTTGATTCTATAACTCTTCAGGATATATTCGTACAGTTTTGGTTCGAATGGAAACGTTGTAGCCCTTGAAAAGACGCGTAGATCGAGTATTTGATCATCACTTTCCAATAATATCTTAAGGCGTTACCCCTACTTGTAGTGCAAAAAAAGGCCTTTTTCATGAATTTTTTTAAAGAAAACTACAAAACTTTTTTAACGATCATCTTAAAGAACACATCTTGAAGAACTTTCAGTAATTTTTTTATTGAAAAATATTACATTGTTTAGTGGCAAATGGCCGTCAATGAAATAATGTTTTTATATACACGGTTTGCGGTGACCAACATTGCGGCGAAGTGGATCATCGGAAAAAAAAATGCGGATGGATTTAGTCAAATATAAGTATAAACTAGTCTTTAATCGAAGGACTTTAAAAAATATTCATTTGTCACAAAATGGCGGACAGTCAAAGTTAATGGTTCGATTTTAACGAAAAAAATCGAACGATTAAAGACTACATTTTTATGTATTAAATAAGCCTGCAAAATTTCAAGAAGATCGGTTCATTAGTGTTCGAGTAATTTTGGTCACCGACTTTAGAAATGCCATTTTGCGAAAAACGCGTTTAAAGTTTCAATTTCCGATCGTTTACACAACGGATTCTTCTCTTTCAACGCTCATATCTCAGTCAATTTTGTTCGGATCGACTTGAAATTTTCAGGACATATTCTCAGATACTTATACTTCAAAAAAATGCAATAAAAAAAATCGATTTTTTCAAAATCGCAAGTGGAGGTAACCCCTTAACCCCCAAAAAATGTGTTGAAATACCAGAACAAAATTGTCTATTGAATAACTCAAACACAATCGATTTTGCGGGTATGGTTTAAATGTACGAAATGTAAAGAATAACTTTTTCTATATTTTCACCTCTATGGACCACCCTTGAAATTTGCTTTTTCCAACCTCTCTCGTGGGTTGAAAATAAAAAATGAAATTCTGGGAAAACTATTGACCGCACGAGTTCGCCGCCGTGGAACAATTTGTGGCATGAACCCTCGCTACATTTTTATTCACAGCGCCAAACTCGTATCTCTTCATTTTCGGTCAATAGTTTTCCCAGAATTTCATTTTGTATTTTCAACCTCCGAGAGGTTTTGCAGAAAGCAAAATTTAAGGGTGGTCCATAGAAACGAAAATATAGAGAAAATTATTCTCTCCATTTCGTACATTTAAATCATCCCCAAAAAATCGATTGTTTTTGGGTTATTCAATAAACCATTTTTTGTTGTTGACGATATTTCAACATTTGGGGGGGGGGGGGGGGTGAAGATATTATTGGAGAAGGGTGATCAAATACTCAATTGACGCGTCGTTTCAAGGGCTCCCATTTGTTCCCATTTGAAGAAAAGAAGTCTGAATTTTTCCTGAAGAGTTATCAAATTAAAACTGATTTTTCGAAATTTCACCCCACTCTTCCACCCCCAAAATGAACTTCAACACCTTTGGCGCTGTGAACAAAAGAAAACCCGAATTTTCCTGAATATTTTGTCTCTCAACGTCGACCTCGTAGGGGTCAGCCCCGGATCTAAGGGGTGGAGAATGGGTGTACCAGCGCCGGGCGGCAATTTAAGGGGGCGACATATTGTTGTGTTTGAAAAAAAAATTGTTCCACTATGGCCTCGTGATTCTAGTAATCGAAAATAAAACTGCCTATCAGACGAACGCGAGTTTTTTTTTTCTCAGCGATGCACGGCAAGCACTTGTACTGCATTTCCAGTGTACTAGTATGGTCCATATGTGTATTATTCGAACATACACTTGCATAATACGTACATTCGATTCGGCTATGCGATAAATAATTTCCTTTATTTTGTGTAATTGATTAATGCAAAAACATACTAAAACTATTGGTCGAATAAAAACAAATAAGTTTTTGTTAAGATAAATCATAATTTTTATGAGGTAGATAAACAATGTTTTCGAAGGGATTTTATATTATTAGGTCTGCAAAATAATTCTCGGCCTTTTTCGTCTTGATTCGTGTTTAATTATTTCAAAAAACAAATAGAAACTTAAACAAAAAAGTAATTTCCTTCACTCTCTACACACTTTTGTCATTTTTCGTGCCATGGTCGATGAACTCATCTATGCTTTTCCTTACCTCGTCGACCGACTCGAATCGGAAAGCCGCCAGATGGTGTTGGAAATATCGGAACAGGAGAAAATTCGGAGGGGCTAAGTGGGGTGAATACGCAGCGTGGCGATGTTGCTAAAAAATCTGAAAGGCCCATTGAACTATATATACCAACAGCCGAAAAAGGCTACATTTGCATGGAGCATACTACCGCAGAAACGCTAAAAACAGAAGTCGGCCATCGGGTCAAGGATACGGCGTACCCCGGAATTGTTGCTTCGTGACGATTCATTGGTATAGAGGTTATTCGGCAACGTTGAACGAGATCGTCCGATAACCGACTGCACGTAGTAATCCTCTAGAGAAACATAAAAGTTGTGGTGTTATGAAAATTCAGTCTACCCGAACGACCAAGAATGTCGATACATAAGCGCACTATGAACACACAGAGCAGCGGTATCCCAGACTTCGAGAAAACTGCGCGAAACAGGCAGCACGCTATTTGAGCAATTTACGTCTACTGCGTATGGAAGACAGTATAATCGCATCCCTTGGGGTGTGCATGCTTACGAGCCTTCCTCATCGTAAAATACAACGGATGAAACTTTTTTAATGACATCGATTTTCCATAAATGCCCATCCGCTCCACCTCCGAGACGACGCAGTCAGCCGACTCAGTCATCACACTCAAGTGTTCTGCCGAGTCTCGACAAAGCTGAGTCTATCCTTGACGTGCATAAGGTTTACAACGTACACGAACATTTGGGATCGTGCGTCTATACGACGCCGCTGGGTGATCAAACTCGTTAACCGCAAAAAAACGTAGAGCGAAGAAAAGTACGTAGCAAGTATGCCCTGGATACTTCGAGTTTTCCTTTTTTTCGAAATGGCCATACATTTCGCCCAGTCTACCGACTGGGTGGACAATGTGACCCGATACATCGCCGAAGATTCAGGAGCGCGTCAAGTGGTGCTTATAACTAACCTCGCGAAAGACGAGCAAATTGCGAGTCCGGTAATCGACGAGGTATTTATCAAATTGATGCAAAAGCTTCCCGTTCTGAGGATAAACCTAGCCGAAGATCGCAGCTATGTCAACGGTACATCCGGTGACCATACCTCCTCGGATCCTTTACCGATCGCTACTTCTGCGACTATTTACCTTCTCGTTCACGAGTCACACGAAGCTTCGCCAACTCTGCCATCAAGAGGCTTCATCGACGCCGTAGCGGAGATGGGATCATTCGGCTATCATCCGAAATATTTGGTTTTATTCGTTGCTCGAGTATTGAGCAACGGTCTCGAGGATCTGTTGCAATACACTTGGACTAAGAAATTGCTCGATTTGACAATCCTCGAATGGATTGAGCCGAAGTCGTCAGAAACGTCGAAACTGCAGGCGAACGCAGTGGGCTTACCGATTGTTCATCGACTCAATCCCTTCAAGAACGAGTACACAAAAAGTGATTGGGCTTCGAATAGAGATCGTTTATTTCCCGATAAAGTTAGTAACATGTGGCATTACCCTTTAAGAATAAGAGCGGTCGATGCTGAACCATTCACCGTTGCCACATTTAACGAATTCGACGAGCCTGTGTTTGTTGGTGGTCCTAACATACTCCTCATCCAATCTATTGCTAAAACATTGAATGCATCTGTAAAGTATATTCCAGGTGATGTTCCAACTGTTAATCAGATAAACGCCGCTGACGCTAATCAATTACTTTACAATATTGGAAATGCTCAACAAATGGATATCGCTTCTTACCTGGATCCACGTGCAAGCACATCTAGATACAACGGTTTGCGGACTGCCACATTACGTATCGATGAATTTTGTGCAGTCGTTCCAATTCTCCCGGTACATGGAAAACGTGACACCGGTCGCTTCTGCTTAGCTGTTTTCGTGACTTTGGCCATCGTTGCGATTTTTTTGATTGCCATAAACCTACTGCGCTTCTCAGTTTCCGTGTGGCGACCTTTCAACATCGTGCGCGTACTTTTTGGTGTCTCCGTGTCTCAACAACCGGGCACAAATGCCGAGCGCATTATGTTCGCTTGCTTGCTGGCTATTTCGGCAGTTTACTCATCGAACATTTACACTGCGATCACGAACGTAACTTGGCAGGCTACCGGTGAAGTGGAGTTCGAGTCTTTTGATGATCTTGACGATTCGATATTGACACCGGTGATAAATCCGTTCGACTTCGAAAAAACGTTCCCCAACTCCGAGGGGGTCTTGAGAAATTTGATGAACAAAAGTAGAATGACGCTAGAGAGTATGATGATTTGCGCACAGCGTGCTGCCCGACAGAAAAATATTACTTGTTTAATGAACAAACCGTTGGCCGAGCTAGTCGTGATGGCGAGCAGAGTAGATGGGCGCGCCACGCTGAAAATCGCAAAACCTTGCTTCTGGACAGACGGCGTCGGATTCCGATTGGGGAAAGGATCACCCTACCGGTCCGCCATTGACAGCCTCATAAATCGAATGCATAGTAGTGGGTTGATTAAAAAGTTCTATGAAGACACGAAAACTGAATGGATGGGACACAACGACAACGAAGACGACAGTGAGCTTGAGAGAAAAGAAAGTATGATCATACTTCGCCGACACTTGATAACAATAATGGTCGTCGGTTACACAATATCGGTGTTGACGTTTATGGCTGAGATCCTTATTCATCGCCTATCAATAGTGAAGAAAAACCTCAAAAAAAGGTTGAATAAACGTCCAGTCGTGCTCTTTCCATATACCGAATAGACAACATTACACAGCAAAAAAAGAGCATACGTAGTAACATAATACTGTTCGACCCTGATATTGTAAAATCACTGTATGTTTCATTTTTAAAGTAATACGGTGCAAATGTGTATGTTCAAAAAGAAAATTGGCGAAAACTCTTAAGGCCTTAGGCCACTGTAGAGGCCGAAAAAATAGGCTTTTTGGGGATTTTTTTTAGAAAAACTACAAAAAACGAGGTTACAAAAAGGGTGTTTATCATACATATCAGTTACTGTATACAATAATTTTTTTGAAGCGATTAATTTCAAAATTGCGTCTGCGCAGCGTTTTTACGATGACGTCTTTGTTTTTCCAGGGTCCACGCCCGGACAAACAGCTCCTGTAATTTTTGAATTATAATGAGCCAATGAATTGTTTTCGATTATATATAATAACTGCTATAGAAGTACGTAGGATTTTTTCGATATATTGATTTTTGGCCAAATGGCGCACTTCTAAAGTGGAAAGTGAAAATCCGTCACATAATTGTTAATAACAAATGAACTATGCAATATGAAAGAAATCCTACGTACTTCCATAGGAAATGTATTTTTAAAGATACGTTCGTCATTTCAAGTGAATCGGTTTAAAATTGTCTGAGCTATGTTTCCGGCGCACTTAAAAAATGCAGTTTTGAGATAAACGCGTTAGAAGTTTTGAGTCCGCTCGCTGCGGACCAGGCGGCCTTGTACTAAAATTCGAAAACCGAGTACTCAGAGATTTTTCCCGGCCATACACTGTTGGGACATCATTTTTGGGGTCCTAGGGGACCATTAAAGAAAAATCGATTTTTCGAAAATTTTAGAGTGACTTAACCCCTTAAGAGTCTAGAGTCCGATAAAAAGATGAATTTTGACCTTTCTACATACCTTCAAGTACATTTAAAACTTTTTGCACACGATTTCTCAACAAAATAGCGGCGCTAGAGCGGAATTCTCTTGCAAAATAGGTCACTAAAATTTGCGTTCCAAATAAAATTTTCCTCCGAAATACGTAGGGAAATCGAAAAATATCGAGTTGCAATAAAACAGTGCATATTGTAAACGATAAAATTTGCATCGGCAAAAAAAATGCCGATGATCATTTTTTTCCGAAAAAGTTTTTAATATATCGAGAATCCCGTACGCACGTCGATGTCAAGTATTATTACACCGTTAAAAAAACGCTCCCTGATGGCCCCGCAATTTGAACTTCTTCCCAATTGCGCAGAGATTCATGGGAGTCAGTTCGCCCGTTGAAGCTGCAGAGTGCCCCGCGCGCTGACAAATGCTATTTCCAGAAAAACCCATTTGACATCTAACGTTATGAAAAATCGTATCTAATGGTTGTTTTTGACAACCCAAACAAACAAACAAACCCACCCACGTGTTATGTCGCACTTCAAAAATGCAAATTGTGTAAAAAAAAATCGAATTTTTCATTGTGATAAACGATAACCTGTCCTTAATTAAATCTCTGACGGACGTTGGAAGACAAGACAGGACACGAAAACAACGGCAAATCTGACTGTACAGGCGGATCCATATTTGATGTACACGAATATAAAAAGGCATTTACAATAAACACACTATTTCTTGTATGCGATAAAACGGTCTCAATTAATTTGCTCCCTATTAGAGTCCCGAATCCAATAAATTGAATGTAATTGCGGGTTACCCGTTACAATATATATGCGCCTGTGCATGGGTGTGTAAACCATTATCTCTTACCACTCAAAACAATATTATTAGGTATAAGAAATATTCATGCTAAGTTCGATGTTCATGGACGTAGTCTGAGTGACAGCGCTGCATAATTTATCCCCCATATGGTGTACACAGAGAATTGGCTCTTTACGTTCGAACTCGAATAGTTCAACTACTTGAAATTCATCAGATCCGGTTGAAGGGTTATAAGGCTGACAATTGCAGCTTAAACATTTCGTTCTATCTCTGCACCATTCTTTTTAAACAAGTTGCACCTACTTGAAAAAGGTGTTCAGCATTTTAGATTGGAACACATACATTTTTTAGCTTTTCTAAACTTATTTTATAGAAAAGCTTTTATTTGGATAAAAATGATAATATCGACTGTAATAGGTCGTTCTCGATCGTCCGTTCGGGTCCCCGATTGATTTGTAGTTAGGTCACAAACTTCTCATCCTGTTATAGCATATCATATAACCCACTTTGTAATTTGCTTGCGGGTTTTGTTTAACCCAATTACTGTTCGTGACTTACTGCAAGATAATGAAAGTTCTGTTACGGCGGGAAAATTTAGACGGGAAAGAATTAAGGTAATGTTGAAGGATTTTTAAAAATACGAAATTATTATTCTACACTTAACAAACTTCAGGGATACTTTACTAGTGTATTTAAATATAGGAAACAATTTTTTTAAATTCATCTATCATCAAAATAGCGCAGCTGTGGCAGAGTGTTACAGCAACGTTGCCGCAGGAGTTACGTATCGGCGTCCAGTCTAGTTTCCCGTAGACTTTGATTTGCAAAAAAAAATCAATTTTTTTTCAGTTGGAACATGTATAATTTCTATTCGACAGTAATAAAATGAAGAGAAGGCAAATTGAAGAGCATGGCATGCATTTACAAAAAAATCCACGTTTCACGCAAAATTTTTGTCAAATTTGGATTAAAATTTATATGCAAAAAATATATTTTTGAATAACAAGCTTTGATTTAATGTAATAAAAAGTAGCAAATAATTTTTTTTACCGTGACACCTATTATATATGTGACTATAAATAAAAGCTTAGGGCGTACAACTTTTTGAATAATTAACAAATTTGATCTATTCAGCTTTATTAACCGTATTCAATTTGGCACAATAGTAATTAGATAAATTATTATCCCATATTTATACGCAGTTTCAGGGTTTCTATTTAAGAAATCTAGGGTTGTTTTACAGTTCATTGAATACAGTTGATATGTTAACGGATGTATTCAAATGAAAGATTATATGTCTAAATTTTGAACGCCCCAAGCTTCTATTAATAGTCACATAAAGGTGACATGGTAAACAAATTATTTGCTACTTTTTTGTACATGAAGGGGTGAGATGCAGACAGAATTTTCAAAAAATCGATTTTTATTTATTTACATTTTCTTGAAGTATGATGTTTCGAAAATATTCCCTAAAATTTTAAGTCAATCCGATGAGATGTTTCCGGGATATCCCACAATTAGTAAAGGGGGTCCGGTCCCCATGGCAGGTAGCGGACGGCAGCTGTATGCAACCAGTAATACCCGGGAAGGCAGAATGTTTCAAAGACAACAACAAATTGATATTTTGGAAGCTTCCACATCGGCAGAAGCCCTATTGTATGGGCCAGAAATTGATGATTCGATGTAAGTAATTGTTTAAGGGGTAAGGCCACTGTAAATTTTTTGAAAAATCGATTTTTTTTTATTGGCTTAAAAAATAGTTTAAACCCTCTAGTTTCAAAATAGTTTAAATCCTTTTAACTTCTTTTTTTAATTTTTTCCAATAAAAAACTATTCGCAAAACTTTAAACGCGTTTTTCTCGAAACATGGTTTTTCAAAATGGCACGCAGCATAACTCGAACAATTTTCATTTTTTTTACTTGAAATTTTAACCAAATGTGAACATTTACATTATCTTGAGAATGTCGATCGGAATTTTCAAGAACTTTATTTATTGATTTTTTATTAACAAAAAATTTGCCTTTTTTTTTCGTCAAAAATCAATTTTTTTTTCAAACGCACGCCAAATCCACAAAAATTGACACTTTTTAAAATCCGATCGACATTCTCTAGCTATAGCCCTCTAGATTAATGGTTTTTTTTTTTGTTCTAGATTCAAAAGTGCACCAGTGGTGCTGCGTGCCGCGGAGCCCTGGAAGCAAAACATGTCCCGGGAAGATAGCTGTGGAACCGCCATTTTGTTTTTTTTTTACTGTAAAAAAATTTTATAATAAAGTTTAATGTATGCCCGATAACACCATTAAAAGTTTTTTTTCAAATACCTTCAATTTCGGGAGCAAAAAATTAGTGAAAAAACCTTTTTTTTTGGGCCGTTACAGTGGCCTTACTCCTTAATTAGTATTTCTATACATAAATGAAGTGTAAAATGGAAAACTCTTTCAGAAATTTAAAAAAATGTATTACTCAAAAACTATGAACTTTAGCAAAATTTTATAAATAATACTTTTATTTTAAAATTGCCCAAAATGTTAAGAAAAATAATTCATCCCGAAAAACTTTAATTTTTTGAAAAAATTGGCTATAAAAAATTGGATGCTCGACTTTTCGGCAAAAAATGTGATATTCGGATTCAGCGCATCAAAATACATTTAAAAAGTTCAGCTTCATCCATCGAGCTCAAAATTTTACGTACACCAAATACCGTATCCACATCGAAAAACGTTGAACGCGTTTTTCTCGAAACTATATTGGTCAAGTCGGTGACCACTATAATTCAAAAACCACTCGATGGATTTTGATGAAATTTGGTGCGCTTATTGATAGCATTGGAAATTAGTCCTTAAACGAAGGATTTTTATTTTTGTTGAAAATTTCTAATTTTTTTAAACAACAAATTGGCGATATTTTGGTGGAAAATAGGAAGTTATCGGTCGGAATCCGCCTTTTTTTTATTTTTGAAAAAATCTTCCATTAAGGACTAGATTTATTATTACACTAGTGATTTTTTTGTTTCTTTTTTTATTTCAGATGATCTAGTAAAATTTTATGATGGTCACCGCAAAGCACTACATGCCGAAGGGGGTCCGACAAAAATGGCGATATTTTTATAAATAAACAATATTTTTCTTTGAAAATTTGTACAAGTCAAGTTGAAATATCACATAAAAAGTCTGCGTAACCACTTTTGTAAAACAAACTTAATTACAATAAAAACAAATTATTGAACATGCTCGTTTTTTCACGCCTCTCACTGCATCTCTCCCCTTAAATAAAAACTTGTTTTTTCTTAAGTATTTTTATTATATATAAATTATTTTCTACTTTTTGGTCTTCAATTTTAAGTTGAATTATGGATTGTCACCTCTTAGATGTGTGTTTGCAAAATTTCAGACCTCTAAGTAGTCGGAAAGTAGGTGAAATATCGATTTTCCGTTTTGCATCTCACATCAAGTCAAGTAAAATAAAAGCTTGTGAAGAGACGTTATTTTTTGTAATTTTTCTAAAACGGTTCTCGTAGAACGGTTCTAGTAGAAGGTAACAATATTATCGATATTTCTGCCAAGTTTCAACTCAATCGGTTGAAACTTGGCAGTTGGAATTGGATATTTCTGCCAAATTTCAACTCAATTTTTGAGTAATCCTGCACGCCAATTTTGAAAACGCAGTTTTGAGAAAAACGCGTTCGAAGTTTGCATAGAATTTCACTTAAATTGCATTAAGTACTTGTGATAACTAATTAGAAGCATCCCTACAAGCAAATAACCTCCGGGCCATGATGACAACACCGAGTCCTGGGCAAGAGGACTAATTCGTTCAGTCCCGGATCTTCACCGCTCAACGGGCACCTTGATTGAATTCCCTGGCGCAAATTACCCAAGACGAGCGATGATTTTTTAGTTCGATCCATCATGAATACCAACTGTGAAGTGTGAGGCCACGAGCCCAAATCCTTCGGACAATCTGGTCCAGTGTACATAAATCGAAGAAGGATTTCACAGCGAGAGCGTCGATATGCGCCCGACCACGAATGCATGGCGAGTGCAGAATGGGTGTGGGAGGTTCTAACTGTTTCGGAATTGTACGTCATCAAAAAAATAACGATTTGTTGTAGTCTTGGAATTGGTTGTAATTGAATTTATTATAAACTATTGTTGGATCGGAACCGATCGTGATACAAAGAATCACACGACCTTTCGCGAAAAAAAAGTTAAGACTGTAAGAATCAGCTTCATGGATCTACAACTGAATCGGAGAAATATTGATAGGTTGTTGATTTATTCAAGTTTGAACGTAGAGAGCGAATTCCCTAAGGAATAAAAGGAGAAGGAATAAAAGGAAAGAAAAAATCTAGCGCTATCACTTCAACATGTGATAGAAAGCTTAAATTTGGGATGAACTTCTTTTATACCTAATAATATTGTTTAAACGTGTTGTGTGTAGGAAAAAGTGTTGTGTGTAGACACACACACACACACACACACACACACACACCTCCGAACTGAAATATTGGTTGACACGATCTCTGCGTGCCAACACACGTTTCAGCAGGCCAACCCAAACAAAATCATACCTGGGAATCTTCTATCTTCGCACACTAATTGAAACAACTTTAATCTCGCGTGTAACAAAATGTCTATCAATTCGTGAAAAATGACGATCGCTGTTGTCGAATATCTGAATGGTCAATCGAACGTGGATCATTTCATGGATGCCAATACCCGAAAAAGGCTACATTTGCATAGCGACTCTTACCGTGGAAACGCTAAAAACGGAAGTCGACCATCGGGTCAAGGATACTGAATACCCGGCATTTTTTCTTCGTGACGATTCATTGGTATGGAGGTAGGTACATGGAACCATTGAACGAGGTCGTCCGGAAACCGAGTACACGTGGACTATCCTCTACGGGACACGCAAAAGGTGTCGAGCTATAAAATGTCAGCTCGGTCGAACGTATAAAAACGTCGATACATAAACGCACTAAGTACACACAAAACAGCGACCTTCCATACTTCGCGAAAACTGCGCAACACAGGCAACACGCAGTGGAGTTAATTATGTCAATTACGTATAGAATGTGGTATAATCGCATCCCATGGTACGCATCCGAGCTTTCCTGATAGTAAAATGCAACGGCTGGAAACTTTTTGTTGATATCGATTTTCCATAAATGCTCATCCGCATTCCGTTCGAAAGCTCACTCTTGGCCGACTCAGTGATCCGACTACAGTTCTCTGCCGAGCCTTGACAGCTGGGTCTACCCTGGAAGTGCATCAGCTTTACGAAGTATACGAACAATTCTGATCGTGGTTATATACGGCGCTGCTGGGTGCTTGAGCTCGTTCACCTGAGAAAAACATATTGTGAAAAAAGTACGTAGCGAACATGGCCTGGATACTTCGAGTATTCTTCTTTTTCGAATTGGCCATGAATTTAGCCCAGTCCACCGACTGGGTGGATAGTGTGGTCCAATACATCGCCGAAGATTCGGGAGCTCGTGAAGTGGTGCTTATAACTGAACTTGCGAAAGACGAGGCAATTGCGAGTCCGACAATCGACGAAGTATTTATCAAATTGGTGCAGAAGCTTCCCGTTCTGAGAATAAACATAGCCGAAGATCGCAACGATGCAAGCGGTGCATCGGGTGGACATACCCCGTGGGATCCTTCCCCGATCGCCACTTCTGCGACTATCTACCTTCTCGTTCACGTGTCCCACGAAACTTCGCCAACTCTACCATCAAGAGGCTTCATCGATGCCGTAGCGGAGATGGGATCATTCGACTACCATCCGAAATATTTGGCTTTATTCGTTGCTCGAGGATTGAGCGACGGTCTCAAGGATCTGTTGGAATACGCTTGGACCAAAAAATTGCTCGATTTGACAATCCTCGAATGGATCGAGCCGCAATTGGTGAAATCGCAGAAGAACGCATTGGCCCTACCGATTGTTCATCGACTCAATCCCTTCAAGAATGAGTATACAAGAAGTGACTGGGCTTCGAATACGGATGGCTTATTTCCTGATAAAACTGGTGATATGCGGCAATACCCTTTAAGAATAAGAGCGTTCGATAGTGAACCGTTTACCGTCGCCATATTTGACGAACTCTTTGAGCCTGTGTTTGTTGGTGGTCCTAACATTCTCCTCATCCAAGATATTGCTAAGAGATTGAATGCATCGACAAAGTACATTCCATCTGAATTTGTATTGACCAAGCGTAAAATACCCACCGATACTATTAAGTACATTTACGCAACTGGAGAGGCTAAACAAATAGATATCGAGTCTTATCTGTCTTCACGTCCAAGCACATCTCGGTACACCAGTTTGCGGACTGTCCCAATACTTATCGATGATTTCTGTGCAGTTGTACCAATTTTCCCGAAACAAGGAAAACTTGATCTCGTACGCTTCAGCCAAACCGTTTTCATGAGTTTGGTGATCGTCGCCATTTTCTTAATCGCTGTGAACCGACTCCGTTTCCCAGTTTCCATGTGGCGAACTTTCAACATCGTGCGTGCACTTCTGGGTGTCTCCGTGTTGCAACAACCTCGCACAAATGCCGAGCGGATTGTGTTCGCTTGCTTGCTCGCTATTTCCGCAATTTACTCATCCAACATTTACGCCGCGATCACGAACGTAACTCTGCGGACTGCGGCTGAAGTGCAATTCGAGTCTTTCGATGATCTGGACAATTCGATATTGACACCGCGACTAAGTCCGTACGACTTCGAAAAAACGTTCTCCAACTCCAAGGGTGTATTGAAGAATTTGATGAACAAAAGTACAACGTCGTCCTACAAATCGATGCGTTGTGCACAGCGTGTTGCCCAACACAAAAATGTCACTTGTTTAATGGTAAAGTCGAAGGGCGAAGTAGCCGTGATGAGAAGCAGAGTAGATGGACGCCTCACGATAAAAATTGCAAAACCTTATTTCTGGACAGATAGCTTCGGATTTCGATTGAGCAAAGGATCACCCTATCGGTCTGCCATTGACAGTTTCATAAGTCGAATGCATAGTGGTGGATTGATCAAAAAGTTGTATGAAGACGCGAAAAACGAATGGATTAAAGACAACGACAGCGGAGATGACAATGAGCGGGAAAAAAAAGAAAGCATGATCACGCTTTATCGACAATTGCTAGCATTGGTGGTTGCTGGTTACACAATATCGCTGCTGACGTTTATGGCCGAGATCCTTATCCATCGCTTATCGATAGTAATTAAAAACATCAAAAAAAGGATGAATAAACGTCCAGTCGTGCTCTTTCCATATACCGAATAGACAGTGTCACAGAGCGAACAATTGAATACGTAGTAACACCATAGATTGTTTGAACCAGATATTGTAAAATCATCGTGTGTTGTATTGAATAAAATAATGTTGTGCAAATGCGTATGTTGAAAAAGATAATTGATAAAAATATTTTGCGGTGTTGCGTCGAAAGTCCAAAAAAATATGAATTTCGACACTTTTTTATGGATAACCAGTCGAAAGAATGAAAATTCCGTCTTGCAGCCTTTATTCTACATATCTTCAAGTGACATATCACGATTTTTTAACAAAATGGCGACGCTGAAGCTCGATGAAGCAAGTCTTTGTCTGATAGCGTCCTGCGGCCGGGGATCGATCTTTTGCATTTTTCATCTCCAGCAGATGATTTTCACAATGATCTGTTCACAACGATTTTCCTTTTGAAAGAAAAAATAGTTTTCGGTAAAAAAAACAGCGCCGATAATATTTTTTTCGGAAGAAGTTTTCAACATGTCAAAGATACCCTACGCACATCGATGTCAAGTATTGTTACAGGGCTTTAAAAAAATGAAAGTCAATCGGTGAAGAATTGGCGATGTAATGTGCCCAGCCGCGAAACACAAAGGTGAGTCGCTCTATCGAGTTTGAGTGATGCTATTGTGTTACAAAATCTTTTGAACAAATTTTCAAAGATACTTGAAGATGCTGATGTATATTAAATGCCGCTAAATGGAATTTCCATCATATCAAGCGGGCCTTTGTCACGTCCCGAAATATTTTTCCTTTTGTTTGTTTAAATTAATTGATAAGTGCTCTTTGCAGATCTGTGCCTCGTGTCTCTGTGCGGTGTCGCCGGTTTGCTGCATCGGTGCATCCGGTGGGACCGGATGTACCCGATCCGATTTCGCTGATCGAGCATCGTCTGATCCACGGAGTTCGACCGTGGGACTTCGGGAGCGAATAAGTTTCCGTGGACATTGCAAAAAACCCCACCGGGCTAATAGCGACCGAGCTAACATCGGTCCGATGGCGGCACGTATGGACAGTTCCGATTTACCACGGTTCGCTCCTGGAGTCGGAGAAAAGTCCTAGTAACAGCAGTCCTCGCGGCGGTGTAATAAGTCCAGGCCTTAGGCCCGGCGGACCCGCACAGAGACGTCAGTCTTTACTAGTAACGTAGTTAGGTAACGATATACTCGCGGCGGTGTAATAAGTCCAGGCCTTAGACCCGGTGGACCCGCACAGAGACGTCAGCCTTTACTAGTAGTATCCTAGTAGCAACGGAGCTCGCGGCGGTGTAATAAGTCCAGGCTAGCAACCCGGCGGACCTGCACAGAGGCGTCAGTCTATTATTTACTATTTATTTTAACTTCAATATTTCATCACCAAAATAAACTTCGAATCAGTGATAAAGGTGCGGGACGTACGTTAAAACCCCGATCAACATAGAGGACTTATAAGTTCAACTTGCGGTGTGCGGGAGAGAAACGCGGGGAGAATTGTCCCCGCGGAAGAGCGTGCTAGACAGAGAGTGAGAGAGTGACGCGGGGGAAACTGTCCCCGCGCAAAGGCGTGATTACCCACGGAACGTTGTAAGTAGAATGGACATAATATAATAAAATATCATTTATAACCCTCTACCCCTAGATAGCATTCGTTAGAATTTGTTTCCCTACTCTCATTTCCACAGGAGAGTTTGCCGGGCCCGTATGGGACGTGCGGCTATCCCTTCTCCTTTAAAGAAATTATATTGAAGAACCCAAAGGTAAAACGAAATCTTCCCTTCTGGACGTAACACCTTTATAAAAAAAAATGGTGACATTTACCTTATTATCCGTTTTCTAAGCCGGTAGTCTCCTTTAACATACAACCAAGCCTTCTCGTTTTGAGAGAACCCGAGAATCGTAAGTATGAAACGCAAAGATTCATTAGCCGTTTTTAATGAAACACACTACTTGCACGAAGACGTTACTTTGTATCACAATTTTCATGTTGGACGATGAACTTTGTATGGCAAGGTTAACTTTGTATACCTTACCGATAATTTATGATTAAGCTCAAAAAAATTATTACTGTTATGAATGTTTATTACCTGAAAAATGTGAGAAAAATTTAGGAGAGACTATTTTTTAATAATAATTTATTTGTCTAAAAAAAATATCTCATAATAATAAAACAAAGCACAGCTTTGGAACAACGAATCAAGCCACTCTGACAAAATAGGTGTTACTGAACTTCAGAGTATTTTCTGAAATTTTTTGAGAAAAATCAAAAGTGACATACCGACCGAAAAAAAATATTTTTCTATAATTTTGGTGGAAATGGCCATTTTTTAAACTCGAAAAATTCAAAACAAAACTTTTTCACAAAGTTCATGTAAAATTGCAACTTTTTTGTCTTAAACATTTTTCTGTTAAATCAAATGCTCACGAGATATAACGGTATTTTGAAAATTTTGAAATTTTGAAAAACCCGAGAAAATGCGATCCAAAAATTTTGTAAAAATTTACACTTTTTTCATATAATTAAATAATTTGACAAAATTTCAATTTTTTTGAGAGTGGACTACTTTTTACCGTTCGTAATGGTATGGAACGCTCATATATATATATATACCTGGCTCCCCCTGGCACGCAGGTAGTCACGCAGGTATACATTTTGGCGCCTGAATAGACGAAAAAGGCGGGAGGCGTCCGGCCCGTATAGAAGGCTCTGAGAGCGTCGACGTTTGGCGCCAATTTCGAATAATTCTAAGCCGAATATTGTTTTGAAAATTTGTAGGTATATTCTCAAAGACCAAAACTGTCTATTTAAGCAAAAAAAATCGATTTTTTTCTTACTAATATTCCCCCTTAATTCAATAACTCTTCAGGATAAATTCGTACACTTTTTGTTCAAATGGAAACGTTGTAGCCTTTGAAAAGACGCATCCATCGAGTATATGATCATCACTCTCAAATAATATCTTAAACCCGAAAAAGTTTGTTGAAATACCAAAACAAAATTGTCTATTGAATAACTCAAACACAATCGATTTTTCGGGTATGGTTTAAATGTACGAAATATAGAAAACAACTGTCCCTATGTTTTCGTTTCTATGGACCACCCTTGAATTTTACTTTTTCCAACCCCTCGCGGGGGTTGAAAATAAAAAACGAAATTCTGGGAAAACTATCGACCGCACGAGTTCGCCGCCGTGGAACAATTTGTAGCTTGAACCCTCAGCTCCATTTCTGTCCACAGTGCCAAACTCGTATCACTTTATTTTCGGTCAATAATTTTCCCAGAATTTCATTTTAAATTTTCGACCTCCGCGAGGGGTTGGAAGAAGCAAAATTCAAGGGTGGTCCATAGAATCGAAAATATAGAGAAAATCATTCTCTACATTTCGTACATTTAAACCATCCCCGAAAAATCTGATTGATTTTAAGATATTCAATAAACATGTTTTTTCATATTTCAACCATTTTTTGGGGGTAAAGATATTATCGGGGAGGAGTGATCAAATACTGGATCAACGCGTATTATCAAGGGCTATAACGTCCCATTTGAACAAATTTTGTATGAATCTTTCCTAAAGAGTTATCGAATTAAAACTGATGTTCCAAAATTTGTCCCTATTGTTTTACGCCCTAAATAAACTTCCACAACTTCGGCGTTGTGAACAAAAATAAAGCCCGCATTTTTCTGAACATCTTGTCCCCCGGCGTTGACCTCGTAGGGGTTGTACTTTGGCATTAATCCAGCCGCACCCCTTCAACGCCTAAAAACCCCCATGATTTAGCACCCGCGGCACCTACAAAATGACCTGTCAAAATCTAGCCTTCTAATTTTTTTTCGGATTCCAATATACAGCAAGACTGTACTTTAAAGGATTATCGATTTTTTTTCTCTCCGAAATCGACATCTCACATGTCCGAACTTTTTATTCTGTGTACAATCGTTGCACAAAGTTAATAACAAGGTACGAGGCCAGAATAAATATGAGAACTAGCGGATCACACGACTGATCCGGCGGCAAATATAGGACACGTCTCTCCCGTCGAAATCGGAGAGTGCGAGAGACCGAAAGCGAGAAAAAATATACATATTAGGTCGAAAAAGTTATTTATGCGGGTGGTAGAAACGGAAAATTCTATATCTCCCCGAGTTTTTCTTCTTAACCATGCACGGCAAGTGCTTGTACGGCATTTCCAGTGTACTGGTGTAGTTCATACGTTGTATTTTTCTAAAATGGTGATATAAGTTTTTTTTTACAACAGTAAAACCTTCAAAATACGATTATTTCTAAAGTTTAACAATTTTGTGTATAACAATTCTTGTACACTTGCATAATACGTGCATTGGACTCGGCTATTTGAAAAATCATTTCCTTTTTTTGTTCAAATGATAAATGCAACAATATAATAAAACCATCCTCCGAATTAAAACAAATAACAGTTTTTGTTGAGATAAACCATAAGTTTTTGAGATAGCAAAACAATATTTTCGAGGAGATTCTATATTATTAGGTCTGCAAATTAATTATCGGCCTTTTTCGTCGTGATTCGTGTTTAATTCTTATAAAAAAAAAACCCAAATAGAAACTTAAACAACAAAGTAATATCCTTTACTTTCTACACATTTTTGTCATCTTTTTGGCCATCGTCGATGAATTCTTCTATGCTTTTTCTAACCTCGTCGACCGACTCGAATCGGGAATCCGCCAAATGGTGTTGGAGTGATCGGAACAGGAGAAAATCCGGAGGGGATAAGTGGGGTGAATACGCAGCATGCGGGAGAATTTCCAAGCCCAACTCAGAAATGGTATCTCGGGTCTCTTTTGCGGTATGAGGCAGAGAGTTGACGAGGGACCTTCTTTCGACGAGACTTCTTTGGAACGATTCGTAGATTCTGTAAACGATGGGAAATGGGTTGATGCGTCACCCCGAGTGCATTAGCGAGTTACTCTTGAGTTTGGCAAGGCTTTTCGTTCAATAACTGCTCCAACTCCTCATCTTCGATTTTTTTGGTCGTCCAGGGCGCTCTTTATCTTTTAGGTTAAAATATCACTCTTGAAACCGCTCAAACCACTTTGGGCACGTCCTATATGATCCAGTAGTTCCACCAACAGCCGAAAAATCATGTCTTTCGCTTCAGCCGCGCTTTTTTTCAATTCGAATGCGAAAAGAAGGCAATGCATCAAATGTTCCTTTTCGAATGATATTGCGTCAACCACCAAAATTTTAGGTTATGTGCATACTAAAATCAAGTTTGATAGTTCAATTTAAAGCTTAGAGATGGTGCTAGTAAATGCATTTGTCGCGGGAAAGTTATTCATATTTGAATCTCATTTATGATCAGCAGATGATAGAGGCTGAGAATTAATTTGCAGACCTCATACTTAGCGTAGTGTTTTAACTTTTCAAAAGTTTTTGTAAGAGTTTGTCTTACCTCACTTTGACATAATACATATCACCACACCACGTTCACGCTTACGGCATTTGCAGGTGGTGTTTCCACACGCCAAGTTTTTTCTCGTGACTTTTCATATATTTTCGAGTCAAGCGTTGTAAGAAGTCTCAAACGGCGTTCAACGTGAAACAGTGCAAAATCTAAATGCATCTCAATAAGGGCCTTCTATAGTGTGGTGCCTTAACAAATTTGTGCACGAGATCACAAAACGTCATTTTTTCTGGGAAATCCGACTAATTCTAGTAAAGAATTGCAAGAAAAATGCTCAAACGACGTCAATCGGGTAATACCGCGGAATCAAATTGGATTCTCATGTGGCCCCCGCACGTGCGGCGTCCCTATTAAATCCCTGAAGATATGTGATAGGATTTGGGAATTACCTAACAAATTCCTGCACGGGTTTCCGTTCTATATTTTGGTTTTTCCCTGGAAAATACTTCGACGCAATTTCATATCTTTTGACGTTCTATCGACAACGAACATTGTCTGAGAAATTAGGGACCATAAAGTCGTCGATTCGGTGCGGAAGTACGCATAAATTACTGTCTATACATATGTGAATACTGTACAAAGGTTTTGAATTTGACAATTGCAGCTTAATTTTTTTTCAATCATAAACCAAACTCACACTTTTACACAAGTCGCCTACTTGAGAAAGGTGTCTATTATTTTTTATTCGAACACATCATTTTTTTAATAGCTTCTATTTAGATAAAGACGATGATATCGACCTTCATAAAAAAAAACGGTCAAAGCTGTAAGAGTCAGCTTCGATTATCTATAACTGAATCAGAGAAGTATTAATTTGTTACTAAGTTATTCAAGCTTGAACGTAGGGAACTAATTCCCGTGGAAATAAAAAGGAGAGAAAAAAATTAAGCAATTTTTAAACTGCGAAATAATTATCCTCCATTTATCAAACTGTCGGTATACTTTAATAGTATATTTTAATATACAAGACAATTTTTTAAAGTTCCTTTATCATCAAAATAGCGGAGCTGCTGCTGAGTGTTACAGCACGGTTGCCGTGGGAGTTGCGACTCGGCGTGCAGTCTAGTTTCCCGTAGACTTGGATTTGCAATAGAACAAATTTTTTTCAGTTAGAACAAGTTTAGTTTCTATTCGACAGTAATAAAATGAAGAGAATGCAAATTTAAAAGAATGGCATGCATTTCCACAAAAAATCAACTTATAACTCAAAATTTCTGTAAAATTTGCATTAAAATTTATATGTAAAAAAAATATTTTCAATTGACAAGCTTTTATTTAATTTACTAAAAAGTAGAAAATAATTGGTTCTACCACGTATTATGTTTGTGACTATAAATAAAAGCTTGGAGCGCGCAACTTTTCAAATGTTCAACAGATTCAATCAATTCAGTTTTATTAAACGAATTCAATTTGACACAATAGTCATTAGATAAATTATGATCACACGTTTATACGCAGTTTCAGGGTTTCTATTTTAGAAATCTAAGGTTGTTTTACAGGCAATTAAATACAGTCGATATGTTAACGGATGTACGTAAATTAAAAATTATATGTCTAAACTTTAAACGCCCCAAGCTTTTGGCTATAGTCACATGAAGGTGACATGGTAAAAACAATTATTTTCTACTTTTTAGTACATTAAATAAAAGCTTGTTTTTTTAAATATCTTTTTTACATATAAATTATTTTTTACCTTTTGGTCTTCAATTTTAAGTTGAATCATGCATTGTCACCTCTTAGATGCATTTTTTTCAAAATTGCAGATCTCTAACTAGTCGGGAAGTGGGTAAAATATCGATTTTCCGTATTGGATCTCACACCAAGTCAAGTTAAATAAGAGCTCATAAAAAGACGTTTTTTTTCTATTTTTTCCAAAACAATTTTCGTTAACTAGAAAGTAGCAATATTATCGATATTTCTACAGAGTTTCAACTCAAGCGGCTTAATAGTTTTGGAGCAATCCTGCACGCAAATTTTGAAAACGCAGTTTTCAGAAAAACGCGCTTGAAGTTTACATAGAATTTCAATTAAATTGCACTACTTGTGGTAACTAATAAGAAGAATCCCTACAAGCAAAGAACCTCCGGTCCATGATGGCAATACCGAGTCCCGCACAAGAGGACTAATTTGTTCAGTCCCGGATCTTCACCCCTCAACGTGCATCTTGTTTGAATTCCCTGGTGCAACTTCCCCAGGACAAGCGATAATTTTTTAGTTCGATCCATTATGAATACCAACTATGAAGTGTAAGGGCACGAGCCCAAATACTTCGGACAATCTGATCCACTGTAAATAAATCAAAGAAGGATTTCAAAGTGAGAGCGTCGACGTGTGGCCGTCCAAGAATGCATGGCGAGCGCGCAATGCGTGTGGGAGGTTCAAACTGTTTTGGAATTGTACGTCATCAAAATTATTAAAAGTTGTTGTAGTCTTGGAATTGGTTGTAATCGAATTGATTATAAACTATTGCCGGATCGGAACCGGTCGTGATACAAATAATCACATAACCTTTAACCAAAAAAAAGTTGAAGCAGTAAGAGTCAGCTTCATGGATCTACAACTAAATCGGAGAAATATTGATTAGTTGTTGAGTTATACAAGTTTGAACGTAGAGAGCGAATTCCCTAAGGAACAAAGGGGAAGAAATCTATCTAGCGCTATTACTTGAACATGTGACAGGAAGCTTCAATTTGGGATGAACTTTTTTTATACCTAATAATATTGTTTAAAGATGTAAGAGATTCCTTTCATTCATCTTGCCCTTTGTGTGTGTATATCTATATACGTCCAAACTCAAATGTGGGTTGACACGATCACCGCGTGCCAACACACGTTTCAGCAGGTCAGATCCGTAAGGGATGAGATACTTTCAAAATATAATTCCAAAGATTTATAGTCACTGCGAGAAGTTACAAAATCATACGTCGGAATCTTCGATCTTCGCACACTAATTTAAATAATTTCAATCTCGCGCGTAACAAAATGTCTATCAATTCGTGAAAAATAACGATCGCTGTTGAATAACTGAATACCCCAAAAAGGCTACATTTGCATAGCGACTATTACCGCGGAAACGCTAAAAACGGAAGTCGACCATCAGGTCAAGGATACTGAATACCCGGAATTGTTTCTTCGTGATGATTCATTGGTATAGAGGTAGGTACATGGAGTACACGTGGACAATCCTCTACGGGACACGTAAAAGGTGTCGGGCTATAAAATTTCACCTCACTCGAACGTATAAAAACGTCGATACATAAAAGAACTAAGTACACACAAAGCAGCGACCTTCCATACTTCGCGAAAACTGCGCCACGCAGGCAACACGCTGTGGAGTCAATTACGTCAATTACGTATAGAAGATGGTATCATCGCTTCTCATGGGGCAGTGTGTACGCATACGAGCCTCCCTGATAGTAAAACGCAACGGATAGAAACTTTTTATTGCTATCGATTTTCCATAAATGCTCGTTTCTGGAACGAAACAATCCGACAACCAACCGTAGACGACGTGGCTGATATGTCTGTGGAGTTAGCCTATTTAAGGAGGTTGGAGCGTTAGCCACAATGCAAGGTTAAATTTAATAAAAAAAATACATGTTATTGTTTAGACTATACTGAGTCGTTACGAGTTTTTTTGAACTTTTTCACCACCAAACACCAGAGATAAAAAATAGTTTAATGTGTGTCATTTAACGTGCGGTTAGATGGGCAAGAACTTTCACACTAAAGTTATGTAATTTTTTTGTTATTTAGCACCAAGATGAACCATTTCTAAAAACGGACTAACGCAAACTGAACGTTTGTAAACATTTAGAAAAAAAATCCTCATCTTGCTCATCGTAAACCATGGGCCTATAAGCTCGTGATGTAAATATGAAGAGGCATAATTATGAATTACTTAAAATTTCATTGTGAATTGCATAAAACATCCGTTTTCGTAGTTTTTTCATAATAATCCTCGATAATGTTATACTATTTCAAGTTGGTAGTAACACAAAAGTTTTTCTACCTTACGTAATAAAAATATTAAAAGTCATAATTTTGTCCTTTAATGATAAATTTAAAAAAGTAGCATATACAGAATGAATCTGTACTTCGTATGCAGTTTTTTGAGGATCATGGAAAAATATGAATAAACCGTCATTCGACTCAACTGAAGCGCTCCAACCACCATAAACTAAAAATAACATCCACATATCCAATCTAATAGGGTGCGTAAAATAGCAACCGCTAGAGAACCAACCTATTGCTGCCGGTGACTCGAAAAAAAAAACGCTGACCAGAGAGAACCTTAGAAATACTAATGCACAACCAATTTGCACTTCCAATTCAATGGGATAGTCGTCCACTACACTGCCAAAAAAATTATTTAATTCAAATAGGATCTATTTAAATAAAATAGGTTTTTTTCTTGGCTCACGGCCTACTACGATCTTATTTGTTTCAAAGATATTTTTTTTATTTGTTTCAGCTATTCTTTTTAAGTACTGAATTTATTCAAATTGAATAAGTAAAGATTCGATTCAACTAAATCTCTATTTGCTTGCAATGTACACTGTACATTTAAATGTACTATATGCATAAAATATTTCATAAATCCAAAATAAAAATAAATACTTAATTGAGGATGTTACGACAACGATTTTGTATCGTAAGTCGTTATTCCCTGGTCTTTTGCGATGATTTCTATCGAAGCAAATATTTTACCTACATGGGAATCGAACCTAGAACCTATCTACTCATAGCTACGCACGCTGCCCCCATGCTACCAAGTGCTTGTATCATCTTAGTCGCAGATATGGCTAAGAGATCAAAAGAATTCCTATCATTATTTGCTGTAACACATAAACTATATCAATTAGTTAATATTGTTGTGATAATTAGAGAGTTTTATCGATCAACATGCTATATATTTTTCTAACATAACCTACACACACACACACACACACACACACACACACACACACACACACACACACACACACACACACACACACACACACACACCTTATTGATATGTGTGTTGCAATAAAGACAGACCATTCAATCAAATAGAAAAATGTTTAACTGTACGAAAATTCTATTTAATTTGATTTAAAAAATATCAAATAGATCCTTTTAGTGGATAAAAATAAATTGTTTTTTGAGCAGATGAAACCGAATCACAGATTTATTAGGATTAAATAAAATATTTAGTTATTGGACGATATTGAATATATTTTTATTTGAATAAATAAATATATTTAAAATAAATCATTTCAATAATGGAATGCAATATGAAAAATTTGATTCCACGAAAAATCAAGTTGATTCAAATAAACAAAAATCAAATAGACGCGATTAGTTCGTATCAATAGAATTTTTCTGTCAGTGTAGTTTTCGAGGCGTGAGATCCTTGAAAAAGTACACGGAAAGACTGTCTTGTCAGTTGTAAAACGCAATCAATATGGATTCGTTGCTCGCACGATTTTTCGATAGATGCTCATCCGCTAAAGATTTGGGAGTATGCTCTCAGCCGACCGAGACGCCATTGCTTCCCGGGACGTGCTTTACGAAGCGTACGATCATTTGGAGTTGTGCATATTCAGGCTGGGAGCACAATAACATTCCCTTCAGAAGACTGCACCTAAGAAATAAAACCACGACGTGAGTAAGGCCGGAATATATCGAGTCTTCCTGCTCTCGCAATGGCCGGACTCTTTGTCCGGACTATTCAGTCGTTGGACAATGTGACTAGATAGACCGCTAAAGATCTGTGGTGATTATAACCATATTTCTACATACCTTCAAGTGCATTTAAAACTTTTTGCACACGGTTTCTCAACAAAATGGCGGCGCTAGAGCTGAATTCTCTTGCAAAATAGGTCACTAAAATTTGCGTTCCAAATAAGATTTTCCTCCGAAGTACGTAGAGGAATTGAAAAATATCGATTTGTAACAAAACAGTGCATGTTGTGAACGAAAAAATTTGCATCGGCAGGAAAAATTGCCGATGATCATTTTTTTGCGAAAAAGTTTTTAATATATCGAGAAACCCGTACGCACGTCGATGTCAAGTATTGTTATGGCCCCGCAAATTGAACTTCCAATTGCGCAGAGATTCATGGCAGTCAGTTCGCCCGTTGAATCTGTAGAGCGCCCCGTGCGCTGAAAAATGCTATTTCCAGAAAAACCCATTTGACATCTAACGTTATGAAAAATCGTATCTAATGGTTGTTTTTGACAACCCAAACAAACAAACGAACCCACCCACGTGTTATGCCGCACTTTAAGAATGCAAATTATGTAAACAAAATCGAATTTTTCATTGTGATAAACGATAACCTGTCCTTAATTAAATCTCTGACGGACGTTGGAAGACAAGACAGAACTCGAAAATAACGGCAAATCTAACTGTACAGGCGGATCCATATTTGATGTACACGAATATAAAAAGGCATTTACAATAAACATACTATTTCTTGTATGCGATAAAACGGTCTCAATTAATTTGCTCCCTATTAGAGTCCTGAATCCAATAAATTGAACGTAATTGCGGCTTACCCATTACAATATATATGCGCCTGTGTATGGGTGTGTAAACCATTATCTCTTACCACTCAAAACAATATTATTAGGTATAGGAAATATTCATGCTAAGTTCGATGTTCATGGACGTAGTCTGAGTGACAGCGCTGGATAATTTTTCCCCCATATGATGTACACAGAGAATTGGCTCTTTACGTTCGAATTCGAATAGTTCAACTACTTGAAATTGATCAGATCCGGTTGAAGGGTTTTAAGGCTGTCAATTGTTGTTGTCAATTGTCAATTGGCAGTTTAAACATTTTGTTCTATATCCGCACCACTTTTTTCAAACAAGTTGCACCTACTTGAAAAAGGTGTTCAGCATTTTAGATTGGAACACATACATTTTTTTAGCTATTCTAAATTTATTTTATAGAAAAGCTTTTATTTTCATAAAAATTATGATATCGACTGTAATAGGTCGTTCTCGATCGTCCGTCCGGGTCCCCGATTGATTTGTTCTTAGTTCACAAACTTCTCGCCCTGTTATAGCATATCATGTAACCCACTTTGTAATTTGCTTGCGGGTTTTATTTAACCCAATTACTGTTCGTGACTTACTGCAAGATAATAAAAGTTCTGTTACGGCGGGAAAATTTAGACGGGAAAGAATTAAGGTAATGTTGAAGGATTTTTAAAAACAAGAAATTATTATTCTACACTTAACAAACTTCAGGTATACTTTAATAGTGTATTTAAATATAGGAAACAATTTTTTTAAATTCATCTATCATCAAAATAGCGCAGCTGTGGCAGAGTGTTACAGCAACGTTGCCGCAGGAGTTGCGTATCGGCGTGCAGTCTAGTTTCCCGTAGACTTTGATTTGCAAAAAAAAATCAATTTTTTTCAGTTCGAACATGTATAGTTTCTATTCGACAGTAATAAAATGAAGGGAATGCAAATTGAAGAGAATGGCATGCATTTACAAAAAAATCAACTTTTCACGCAACATTTTTGTCAAATTTGGATTAAAATTTATATGTAAAAAATATATTTTTGAATAACAAGCTTTTATTTAATGTACTAAAAAGTAGCAAATAATTGTTTTTACCGTGTCACCTATTATATATGTGACTATAAATAAAAGCTTGGGGCGTTCAACTTTTTGAATATTTAACAAATTTGATCAATTCAGCTTTATTAACCGTATTCAATTTGGCACAATAGTAATTAGATAAATTATTATCACACGTTTATACGCAGTTTCAGGATTTCTATTTAAGAAATCTAAGATTGTTTTACAGTTCATTGAATACAGTTGATATGTTGACGGATGTATTTAAATGAAAGATTATATGTCTAAATTTTGAGCGCCCCAAGCTTCTATTTATAGTCACATAAAGGTGACATGGTAAAAAAATTATTTGCTCCTTTTTTGTACATGAAGGGGTGAGATGCAGTCAGAATTTTCAAAAAATCGTTTTTTTATTTATTAACATTTTCTTGAAGAATGATGCTTCGAAAATATTGCCTGAACATTTCAAGTTTATCCGATGAATAGTTTCCGTGATATCCCACAACTAGTAAAGGGGCGTCGGGCTCCCATGGCAGAGAGCGGACGGCAGCTGCAAGCAACCGGTCATACCCGGGAAGGCAGAATGCTTCGAAGACAACAACAAATTGATATTTTGGAAGCTTCCACATCGGCAGAAGCCCTATTGTATGGGCCAGAAATTGATGATTCGATGTAAGTAATTGTTTAATTAGTATTTCTATACATAACCGATGTGTTGGTCTAGTGGTTAGCGTACCTGCCTCTGAAATCAACAAATGGGGAGGTCGCGGGTTCGAATCACCGTCTCGTGGTTTCGTCGAGAAATAAAAACACAGGCGTGACGTTAGCTCCAGTTCTACGCAGATGCCGCGCACACGGACCGGTACGTGTGTGTGTCGGATGTGTATGACTCTAGCCTGTGAGCTATCTCGACGAAACGCGACTAACTCCGAGGCTGGGAAGCGAACTCGTGACCGGCTGTATTGGTATAGGTTTTCCGCAGTTTCCCTATACCCATGACAAAAAAAAAAAAGTCATGGTGAATGCGATACAGAAGGGGAAGTCGGCTGCGGCCGCAAGGTGGGGATCGATTAGGAATGTGGATTGGAGAAAATGGAGGGAAATGTAAAAAGGGGGGAAAAACCCTGTACATGGAAGCTAAAATTGGCGCAGCGTTCGCCGTAGCACATACAATTTAATATTTCTATACATAAATCAAGTGTAAAATGGAAAACTCTTTGAGAAATTTTCAAAAATGTATTACTCAAAACTATGAACTTTAGCAAAATTTTATAAAGAATATTTTCGTTTCAAAATTGCCCAAAATGTTTTAAAAAAAATTCATCCCGAAAAACTTTAATTTTTTTAAAAACTGGCTGTAAACAATTGAATGCTCAACTTTTCGGCAAAAATTGTGATATTCGGATTCAGAGGATAAAAATACATTAAAAAGTTTAGCTTCATCCATCGAGCTCAATATTTTATGAACACAAAATACCGTATCCACATCGGAAAACGTTAAATGCGTTTTTCTCGAAACTATATTCTTCAAGTCGGTGACCACTATAATTCAAAAACCACTCGATAGATTTTGATGAAATTACTATACATAGTACTGAAAATTAGTCCGTAAACGAAAAATTTTCATTTTTGTTGAAAATTTCTAATTTTTTTAACAATAAACGAGCGATTTTTTGGTCGAAAATCGGAAGTTATCTGTCGGAATCCGCCACTCTCTTAAGTTTTGAAAACAAAGCTTCGATTAAGGACTAGATTTATTATTACACTAGTGATTTTTTTGGTTTTTTTAATTTTCAGATGATCTAGTAAAATTTTATGATGGTCACCGCAAAGCAGTACATGCCGAAGGGGGTCCGACAAAGATGGCGATATTTTTATAAATAAACTATATTTTTCTTTGACAATTTGTACAAGTTAAGTTGAAATATAACATAAAAAGTCTGTGTAACCACTTTGGTAAAACAAACTTAATTACTATGAAAAAAATTATTGAAGATGCTCGTTTTTTCAGGCCTCTGATCGCATCTCTCCCCTTAAATAAAAACATGTTTTTTTTTAATCTTTTTATTCTATGTAAATTATTTTCTACTTTTCGGTCTTTACTTTTAAGTTGAATCATGCATTGTCATCTCTTAGATGTGTGTTTGCAAAATTTCAGACCTCTAAGTAGTCGGGAAGTGGGTAAAATATAGATTTTCCGATTTGCATCTCACATCAAGTCAAGTTAAATAAAAGCTTGTGAAAAGACGTTATTTTTTCTAATTGTTCAAAAACGATTCTCGTCAAGTAGAAGGTGGCAATATTATCGATATTTCTGCCAAGTGTTAACTCAATCGGTTGAAACTTGTCAGTTGGAATTGGATATTTCCGCCAAATTTCAACTCAATTTTTGAGTAATCCAGCAAGCAAATTTTGAACACGCGGTTTTGAGAAAAACGCGTTTGAAGTTTGCATAGAATTTCACTTAAATTGCACTAAGTACTTGTGATAACTAATCAGAAGAATCCCTACAAACAAAGAACCTCCGGGCGATGATGGCAACACCGAGTCCTCGGCAAGAGGATTAATTCGTTCAGTCCCGGATCTTCACCGCTCAACGGGCCCCTTGTTTGAATTCCCTGGCGCAACTCACCCAAGACAAGGAATAAGTTTTTAGTTCGATCCATCATGAATACCAACTGTGAAGTGTGAGGCCGCGAGCCCAAATCCTTCGGACAATGCGGTCCAGTGTACATAAATCGAAGAAGGATTTCACAGTGAGAGCGTGGACGTGCGCCCGACCAAGAATGCATGGCGAACGCACAATGGGTGTGGGAGGTTCTAACTGTTTCGGAATTGTACGTCATCAAACTTATTACAATTTGTTGTTGTCTTGGAATTGGTTGTAATCGAATTTATTATAAACTATTGCTGGAACGGAACCGGTCGTGACACAAAGAATCGCACGACAATTAACGAAAAAAAGTTAAGACTGTAAAAATCGGCTTCATGGATCTACAACTGAATCGGAGAAATATTGATAAGTTGTTGATTTATTCAAGTTTGAACGTAGAGAGCGAGTTCCCTAAGGAATAAAAGGGGAACTTCTTTTATACCTAATAATATTGTTTAAACGTGTTAGAGATTCCTTTCATTCATCTCGCCCTTTGTGTGTATATATATATATTGTGACGTGATTTTTTAAGACACGTCACAGAAAGGCTACCGATGATCAAGATATGGTCTCGATGCCCGGGTTGCGACTCATCCGTTTGTGTTAAGGGTCTTTTCTCTAGAATGTTTGTCTTGTTTAGTTTGAGGTTTTGGGTTGTGCTTTCATTTTGTTTAGGTTGGCGTGCGGAACTCGGTCGAGCGGCGAGCGGCTCAACGTACTGAGCAATCCCGACCGAGGGATGCACCTAGTGAAGCCTCTCGGGGAATCGGTGCACACCTGGCTGAAACACCGGCGCCCCACCGTAGTGGTGCATCGTGCTGGAGAGCGGGCCGTTTGGGTTACGGGCAGAGGCTGGAGATCTCTGCGCCGCGCTTCTGGACAGAAGCTTTGCCCGCTTTCGCACGGTGACCCGGAGATGCGAACTCCGAGAGCCTCCATCTTACCGATGAGAAAAGGTCCCGATTTGTTACCGTTCCGTTTTCGGGGTAACTCGGGCAGAAAATATAGATTCCGAAAGAAATATTCTATCAGAATACTCCAGCTCCCGAAATAATATTTCAGCTCTCGATATTACGAGATAAAGTTCTCGCTTGAACCGGTGATTTCGCATGGTCCGATGCCGCGAGCGTGTTGACATTTTTTCTGTTAACGCGCTCTGTCTCGCTCTCGCATAATCCCTCGCACGCCGGCCTTGGTCGCGCGAGGTACAGAGTTGCTAACGAATATTTTGCGTGAGACCGTTGTCTCCCAAAATCGCTATCGCTCCCGATTTTACAGATATCGTGAGAGTTGTCGATCAGACATCGCGATGGAGAGACGTGCCGTGTCTCTCTCGCACCCGTGACGTCGCGCTCTCGTTCTCGCGTTAGAGGCACGTCGTCGTGCTCTCTCGTTCCCGTTCGTGTGACGTTTCCGAGTGCATTACGCGTTCGCGTTGAATTTCGTTTACGTAAACAGTTCACGGGTGGTTAACCCACCAGCTCCCGCACCATAAAATAAAACATGATTTTATTTTATCGTGATGTTACCGGTGACAGTCGCGTAGTGACAGACACCGTTGACAGTTAAGCTACTCCCCAGTGATTCCCGACCCCTCTACCACCAGCCACAGCCTGAGCGGCAGTGCTGTACCGCAACCGTCCTCCCGTGCAAATGCATCCAGTTAGTCCGGTTATGATTCCGGCGATCAAAAATCACGGAGGCCTCTACACTCCCAGGTCATACCGGTTGTGATTCCGGTGAAACAAAAATCACGGAGTTCTCCAGCTCCGATGGTAGGCCAGGGCGGACCCCAAGGCATACCGGTTGAGAAATCCGGTGAAACAAAATTCTCTGGCGCCCCGGGTATTGCGGATGCACGCGCGCGGGGTGGACGGCCGAAGGTGACGGTTCCCGCACCTAGCTCTCGTGTTTAAGTTCTCGTTTTCGTGTAGAGAAAAAATATCTCCGTCACAATGTATCTATACCTCCGAACTCAAATATTGGTTGACACGATCTCCGCGTGCCAACACACGTTTCAGCAGCCCAGATCCGTAAGGGATGAGATACTTTCAAAATGTCATCCTAAGGATTTATAGTCACTACGAAATGTTACAAAATCATACCTGGGAATCTTCGATGTTCGCAAACTAATTGGAACAATTTCAATCTCGCGTGTAACAAAATGTCTATCAATTCGTGAAGAATGACGATCGCTGTTGTTGAATAACTGAACGGTCAATCGAACGTGGATCAATTCATGGATGCCAATACCCGAAAAAGGCTACACTTGCATGGCGACTATTACCGCGGAAACGCTAAAAATGGAAGTCGACCATCGGGTCAAGGATACTGAATACCCGGAATTGTTTCTTCGTGACGATTCATTGGTATAGAGGTAGGTACATGGAAACATTGAACGAGGTCATCCAGAAACCAAGTACACATGGACTATCCTCTACGGGACACGTAAAAGGTGTCGAGCTATAAAATATCAGCTCACTCGAACGTATAAAAACGTCGATACATAAACGCAATAAGTACACACAAAGCAGCGACCTTCCATACTTCGCGAAAACTGCGGGACGCAGGCAACACGCTGGGGAGTCTATTATGCCAATTACGTATAGAAGATGGTATCATCGCATCCCATGGGGCAGTGCGTATGCATACGAGCCTTCCTGACAGTAAAACGCAGCGGATGGCAACTTTTTATGGCTATCGATTTTCTATAAATGCTCATCCGCTTTACGTTCGAAAGCTCACTCTTGGCCGACTCAGTGGTCCGACTCAAGTTCTCCGCCGAGCCTTGACAGCTGGGTCTACCCTGGAAGTGCATCAGCTTTACGAAGTATACGAACATTTGGAATCGTGCTTGTATAAAGCGCCGCTGGGTGCTTGAGCTCGTTCACCCCAGAAAAACATATTGCGAAAAACGTACGTAGCGAATATGGCCTGGATACTTCGAGTTTTCTTCTTTTTCGAATTGGCCATGAATTTAGCCCAGTCTGCCGACTGGGTGGATAATGTGGTCCGATACATCGCCGAAGATTCGGGAGCTCGTCAAGTCGTGCTTATAACTGAACTCGAGAAAGACGAGGCAATTGCGAGTCCGATAATCGACGAGGTATTCATCAAGTTGACGCATACGCTTCCCGTTCTGAGGATAAACATAGCCGACGATCGCAACGATGCAAGCGGTAAATCGGGTGGTCATACCCCGTGGGATCCTTCCCCGATCGCTACTTCTGCGACTATCTACCTTCTCGTTCACGTGTCCCACGAAACTTCGCCAACTCTACTATCAAGAGTCTTCATCGATAACGCAGCGGAGATGGGATCATTCGACTACCGCCCGAAATATTTGGCATTATTCGTTGCTCGAGGATTAAGCGACGGTCTCAAGGATCTATTGGAATACGCCTGGACCAAAAAATTGTTCGACTTGACAATCCTCGAATGGGTCGAGCCTCAATCGTTAGAACTGCATATGAACGCATTGGGCCTACCGATTGTTCATCGACTCAATCCCTTCACGAATGAGTATACAAAAAGTGACTGGGTTTCGAATAGGGATGGTTTATTTCCCAATAAAGTTAGTAATATGTGGCATTACCCTTTAAGAATAAGGGCGGTTGATATTAAACCATTTACCGTTGCCAGTTTCAACGAACTCGATGAGCCTGTGGTCATTGGTGGTCCTAACATTCTCCTCATCGAATTTATGGCCAACAGATTAAATGCATCAGTCAAGTACTATCCGTCTGACTTTGTAATGACCGATCGTAGAAAACTCGCTGATACTGATCATTTCGTTTACCTGGCTGGAGAGGCTAAACAAATGGATATCAATTCTCATCTGTCGTCACGTCCTAGCACATCTAGGTACAATAGTTTGCGGACGGACCCAATACATATCGATGGATTCTGTGCAGTTGTACCAATCCTTCCTGTACAGGGAAAGCTCGACATCTCACGCATCTGTAAAGCCGTTTTCGTGACATTGGTTATCGTTGCGATTTTCCTGATTGCTGTGAATCGACTGCGCTTTCCAGTTTCCATCTGGCGACCTTTCAACATCGTGCGTGTACTTTTTGGTATCTCCGTGTCTCAAGAACCGCGCTCAAGTGCCGAGCGCATTGTGTTTGCTTGCTTGCTCTCTATTTCGGCAGTTTACGCATCCAGCATTTACACCGCGATCACGAAGGCAACTTTGCGGACTACCAGTGAATTGGAGTTCGAGTCGTTCGATGATCTTGACAATTCGATATTGACACCGCTGATAAGTCCGTTCGACGTCGAAAAAACGTTCTCCAACTCCGAGGGGGCCTTGAGGAAATTGAAGAACAAAAGTAAGACGTCGGTAGAAAGTATGATGATTTGTGCACAGCGTGCTGCCCAACAGAAAAATATCACTTGTTTAATGGAAAAATCGAGAGCTGAAGTAGCCGTGATGAGAAGCAGAGTAAATGGACGCGCCACGATAAAAATTGCAAAACCTTGTTTCTGGACGGACGGCGTCGGATTCGAATTGGGCAAAGGATCACCATATCGGTCTGCCATTGACAGTCTCATAAATCGAATGCATAGTGGTGGATTGATTAAAAAGTTGTATGACGACGCGAAAAACGAATGGATTGAACACAACGACAGCGAAGACGACAGTGAGCTCAAAGAGAAAGAAAATATGATAATACTTCATCGGCAATTGCTAGCATTACTGGTTGCTGGTTACACAATATCGCTGTCGACGTTTATGGCCGAGATTCTTATCCATCGCCTATCAATAGTAATTAAAAACATCAAAAAAAGGATGAATAAACGTCCAGTCGTGCTCTTTCCATATACCGAATAGACAAAAACGAAGAGCAAAAAACGGGATGCGTAGTAACACGATAGATTGTTTGAACCTGATATTGTGAAATCATTGTGTGTTGTATTGAATAAAGTAATGCAGTGTGAAAATGTTTATGTTGGAAAAGAAAATTGCCAAAAATGTTTGATCGTCAATTTTGACAATGTTCTACGGACACCCAGTCGATAGAATGGAAATTCCGTTTAGCGACCTTCATTCTACATATCTTCCTCCATACATATCTACATACATTAAACAAATAATTAGTTTAATAATAAATCTAGTCCTTAATCGAAGCATTTTTCTAAAAAATTAACAAAATGGCGGCTTCCGACAGATAACTTTCGATTTTCGACCAAAAAATCGCTCGTTTATTTCTAAAAAAAAATAGAATGTTTTTAGTTTATAGTTTAGTAGAATAGAATATTTTTTAATGCTATTAATAAGCACACTAAATTTCATCAACATCCATCGAGTGGTTTTTGAATTATAGTGGTCACCGACTTGAAAAACATAGTTTCGATAAAAACGCGTTTAAAGTTTTTCTATGTGGATACGGTATTATATGTTCGGAAAATGTTGAGCTCGATAGATGAAGCTAACCTCTTTTATGTATTTTTATCCGCTGAATTCGAATATCACAATTTTTTCTGAAAAGTCGAGCATCCAATTGTTTCTAGCCAATTGTTAAAACTATTTTTCAAAAAATATTTTTTTTTCGGGATGAATTATTTTTTAAAAATATTTTGGGCAATTTTAAAACGAAAGTATTCTTTGTGAAAATTTGCTAAAGTTCATAGTTTTTGAGTAATAAATTGTTTAATATTTCTAAACGCGTTTTCCAATTTTTCGCTTGGTTTATCTATAAAAATACTAATTGAAAAATTACTTACATCGAATTACCAATTCCTGGCCCATACAATAGGGCTTCTACCGATGTGAAAGCTTCCAAAATATCAATTTATCGTTGTCTTCACAGCATTCTGCCTTACCGGGTATTATCGTTTGCGCGTTTGTCAGCCACGTCTATAGGTTGAGATTAGACATGGCCCGTTCACTAATTGTGGGATATCCCGGAAACTATTCATCGGATTTTCAGGGAAAAAATTTTCAGGGAAAAAATCGATTTTTTGAAAATTCTGACTGCATCTCGCCCCTTAATAAGTTGTATGATTATGTGAAAAACGAAGCGGTCGGACGCAATGATGGCAAGGATGTTCAAGGGCTTCAAGGACAACAAAGTATGATCGCTCTTCGTCATTAATTTCTGATATTAGCAATCGCAGCTGTAACACAATATCGCTATTGGTGTTCGTAGGCGAAAGCGTTGTGCAAGATAACATTTAAATATTAGGAAAAAAGGATGTTTCGTGCTCTATACGGTCTTCTGGAACGAAACAATCCGACAACCAACCGCAGACGACGTGCAATGAGAAAATAAAATGATTTATCCAATATCATTGGTATTATTGAATGAAATTTCGATGATTCAATTGTAAAATTGTTAGTGTAAGTAATCGGATTAATTAATCAAAACAAAACACTATTGAACTTAATAACATGATAAAAATAAAAGTTTTTTTCTCATTCAAAAGATATGTTGTTAGCCGAGGACAATATATAATTGAATCCAACTCAAAAATTATCGCGATCAAATTATATAGTTTTAAATGCATTTTTTGCAACGAAGAAAAAAAGCGTTTCAATTCATAACATGAATATTGTTGATTCGAGTACACAAGAAAAATTGAATTTCGCTAGTTTGATTCAGATAAAATTTCCATTGTGTAAATATATTATTTTATCGTCTTCACCATATCCGATATTGATTTCCAAGTACATTATTCGGTAAAATATTAGTATTTTATTTTGATTCAAAAATATTAAGCGAATGTCTAAATGAGTTAAAAAATTATGCGAAAATGGAATTTGATGCTTGCGACATCGTAGTCATACTATATGTAGTTGTTTTGATTGAATATCTGACTAAATTACATCTATGTTCATTAAAATGATATATGTGATTTAAAAGAATATGCTATTAAAATGACACGTGTATAATTAAACTGAATACATTATGGTAATCGATTCAATACTTTCTTCTTTGGTTGAAAAAATTCATCCAAATTATATAAATATAATGGCCGAGCGCCACCGAAATTATAGATGCGAGGAAACCCGAAGTTCTCGGAGTAACCGCTACAAGCCGCACACGTGCTCGTTTCTCGTAAGCGTAGCACTTTTAATTTAAGGTTTCATAAAACTTGAAAAACTTTCGATTTTTAAATAAAACAAATTCGCTCAAACATTCTATTCTGACAATCCTACCCTATTTCAAAGAACTTCTTTCAAATATTTTCAGCAATTCTCGTAAGTGTACATGTATTTGAACTAACAATAGAGAAATATTTGCAAGTGTACATAGAATCATATTAAGAACGTGACTTCTCAAATTCACAAATATATTATTTTCATTGAAATGAACATTTATTTCATCAAATATTATATATTTTTTTCTACTAAAGACTAAATGCGTTATTACAGATGACACCTGTAATTTGTGGCAAAAATACCATTATTTCGTATCGATATTGTTAATTTTTCAATAATGATATACACTTGTCTCTATCTCATGCAACTACTTCGAATAAGTAAACTCGAATAAGTAAACTATCGAAATAAGCATAATTTCCATCGGAAATGAAATAAGATGCAATTAATCATGTTTGTTTGATAATATTTTCATCCGATTTCGTAACCATTTTTGAATGTCGCCAAGGCTGTTTCCCAAACTTGACACACGTGCTTATTTAAGGTATGTTCATGCTCGTTAATTAAATATTAATTTGACGGACGTGTATACTTCGGTGTTTTATTTATCATACCGCGGCGGGTCTTTACTGAACCCAACGATAACAAACTGGGTCATTCTGACCCGGACGAATTTGAAATAAAATGCTCACTTTCCCAGAAGTAAAAGTTTTCTATAAATTGTTACAACAGTTTGATTGTATACTTTCCGAATTTCATTTATACAGACATATCACAAATTCGAGAATTACCTCGAAAATGAGTAGATTGCAGTACTATTCCAACTTTCAAGTGGAAGTGGCCAAAGATAATAAGTAATTTGGCCGTATGATTTTATAGTAATATTTTAAGGCCATAGGCCACAGTAACGGGTATAAAATCATGTACGAATTTAACATTTATTTCGTATGAAAAAATTAAATTGATTCACGCATAAAATTAATTACACATCATCAGGCGTAAAATGAATTACACATCTATTTAGAATGAATATCAAGCTGTTAGAAAATGTATGTATATATTTTTTTCGATGTATAAAATGGCCGACTACTAATATTTTCTTTTGTTATCTTTTTTTTAGGCGCTCCGCGGCGTAACATTTAGCACCCACAGTTGTTTACCTATTACAAAAAAAAATTCTCGTCAATTTACATTAGAATACCTGGAGAAATACGTCCGGAATTTAAAAAATATTGTTTTATTCAAAATTTGTAGGTATTTGAACTTAAGAAATTAATTATTAGTGAAAAATTTCGTTATAACTGCTCATAAAATGAAAAGTTTTCGATTAATCAGAAATTCCGTACGTAGTTCTCAGTGAAATGCAATTAGGAACTTAACTTTATAATTTGACATAAATCGAATGAAAATTGTGGAAGTTATTTGTAACGCCAATTGGAAAAATGCTGTTTCGAAAAATTTCGAGTAGTCAGCGATTTTGTACGTTGAAAAAGAAAATATATTTTTTCTAACAGCTTGATATTCATACTAAATAGATGTGTAATTAATTTTATGAGTGAATCACTTTCTCACACGAAAAATAATTGTTAAATTCGCACATGATTTTATACCCGTTACTGTGGCCTAAGCCCTTAAGCAGCTTAGTATTCCATGTGGTATGAAATCGACGAAGATTTTTTTCAATTCACAAATCATGTCTACAAAGCAGCTGACACCATGTATTTAATAGACGAAGAAAAGACAAATGTGTCATACAACAATGAGGACTATGAGCCAATAGAAAAAGTTCAATCATTACTGTGAAGGTACTTTATATGAATGGATATTATGATATTATTGTAATAAATAAAATTGTGCCGAACTAAAATTTATTAATCATTCCCTCACCTTTGTAATGTAAGATCATCTACAGGCACTTCGACGTCAAAATTGAAGTAAAACAATAGTTATTGGGGTAACGATTCGGAAATACTGATGTTCAGGGTTACATTTGAATTCGTGAGAAAAAAAAACACACAAAATTGAAAAAAAAAACTTTCTACGTATTATAAGGGAGATATAAAAATAGTAAACTAATTAAGCCGCGTGCGGGGCATAACCGTTCGCTATTCCGCACGCGGTTGATCGAATTCTATCATCATCTACAATGAAAGAAACGTTCCAACGGATTTGTATCATATTGAATGTGATGCCTAAAAGTATTAGAATGCTCACGAACTTGAATTTTGCGAAAATGGTGATTACAACAATAATAGATCAAAGAAAGGCATAAACAACTATATCTCCGCTCGTAACAGAAATAATGAGACCTTTTTTGAAAATCACGCGTTTCGCAAAGACATATAAGAATCTCGAAACATATTTCATGTAGCCTCGAAATTCCAGTAGTTAGTTGAATTTGTTTATAAACTAAAATGTTGTTTCTTCAAAACACAATTGTTTTTTAAATCACTTTTTTGAGGTAAATCATGATGGTACGCACCGGTAACGACCACCATGATTTTCTTGCATTCAGTGAGCCTTGTACGTTACTTGCTATGGGCAAAAGCCGGATTTACGAAAAACGGTTATTGTTACTGAACTATATGGCATGGGTAGATAAAATTGAAAGAACTCTTGGGAATATATTTTTCTAGATGGCGTACGAGTTTGAGATCCATACGTTCATTAATAACCGAATAACATATAATACACTCACAGAAAAATTCTATTGATATGAACTAATGGCGTCTATTTATTCTTTATTTACTTGAATTAACTAGATTTTTCATGGAATCAAATTTTTCCTATTGCATTCCATATTTTAAATGATTTACTTTAAAAATATTTATTTATTAAAATCAAAATATATTTAATATCGTCCAATAACTAAATATTTTATTTAGCCCTAATAAATCTGTGATTCGGTTTCATCTGGTCAAAAAATAATTTAGTTGAATCCTTCAAATGGATCTAATTGATTTTTTCAAATTTAAATTAAATAGAATTTTCGTAGAGTCAACCATTTTTCTATTTGATTGAATGGTTTATCTTTATTACAACACAAATCAAAGAGGTGTGGGGAAGGGAGGGTGGAGAGAGAGAAATTATAGATATATGCATATATATATATATATATATATATATATATATATATATATATATATATATATATATATATATATATAGGTTATGTTAGGAAAATATGTAGCATGTTATTCGATAAAACTCTCTAATTACCACATGATATTAACTAATTGATATAGTTTATGTGATACAGCAAATAATTATAGGAATTCATTTGGCCTCTTATACCATATCTGCGACCAACATGTTACAAGCACTCGGTAGCATAGGGGCAGCGTGCGTAGCTATGAGTAGGTAGGTTCTAGGATCGATTCCCATATAGGTGAAATATTTTCTTCGACAGAAATCATCTGAAAAGGGTAGGGAATGACAAATTACGATACAAAATCGTTGTCGTAAAACTCTTAATTAAGATTGTCTTTTTATTTTCGATTTCTGAAATATTTCATGTGTATAGTACACTTAGATCTACAGTGTACATTATAAGCAAATAAAGATTTAGTTGAATGGAATCTTTATTTATTCAAGTTGAATATATTCAATATTTCAAAAGAACAGCTGAAACAAATGAAAAAATATCTTTGAAACAAATAAGACCGTAGTAGGCCGTGAGCTAAGGAAAAAACCTATTTGATTAAAATAGATCCTATTTAAAGTCAATATTTTTTTGGTAGTGTATCGTCTTAGACCGGCTTAGAGTCCCTTTGTTTGCATTTGGATACATTTGCTGATATTCACGGATAACTTGAATAGTTTCTCTTACTTGTCGCATGCCAATGTATTAGTATATTCAGTAACGACGTTAATTCCTCGTTCCGCAACGTTATCAACGACCCTTAATTTTTTGACAATTTGCGAACCCAACTGATAATTTTTGTCCAAATGCCGCTCGGACACGTCGCTATTTAGGAAGCTACAATCGATCTAGAATATTCTGAAAAGCGTTATTGATTGGGGGCTTATGAAAAAAATCAATGTTTTCACCCATCAAATAAGCAACAGCAGTTCGAGAAATTGCATATCGTTTAGGAATTTTGTGTTGATTTTCATGTTCAGGCAGCTCATTCGTATTTTTTTGCCATTTTTCTTTTAAGGGGCGAGTCCACTTTGGAGCCACGAAAAAAGGTTATTTTCGCAATTTTTTTTTTGACGATTTAATAAAAGATATGAATATAAAAGTTGTTTTGCTTGATAAATGAACCCTTGAAATACATTTAAAAAAACATTTATTCATTTTTAAGTAAAAAACTATAGTTTAACGGAACGCCTCAAAAATAGGTGGGCTAGGTAGCTCCATCACAACTCGGCAACGATTTGTCTGACCACAAAAAAATCAAAGTCCATTACATTCAGTATGACACGAGCTACAAAATGACTCTCGGATATAAAGGTTTATCGAAAAATAAAAAAAATGGCAGATGAAAAACGAATTTTTTTTTTTTAAAAGCCGTTTTCTCGCAGGAGTTCGCAAAAAAGAGTAAGAATCAACATTTTAAAACCATCCAGGGACATCTTGTTGCGAATCATGTTTACTATATGTAGTACAAATTTCAAGAGAATCGTTTTAGAGAGAATTTATTAGTTTTAGAGATACGATGGAGCTAGATTTTGAAAACGTTGTTTCGAGAAAAACGCGTTTGAAGTTTATACTATGATCGACCGAGCGCGCTATACGCTCAGGTAGACGAAATGAGGTCCTGACGTTTAGGTAAAAAAAAATACTTAGAGAGCTCGGATTTACATAAAATTTTAACACAATATTTCTGAATGTATGTACTTTCAAAAAGCAAGCAGTAAAATAAAAAAATCGATTTTTTGAAATTTTCAAAGTGGAATGGCCCCTTAACTTCGGTGGGAATGCCTACATAAAAATGCAATCGCAGCGCTCTCACCGTTCAGATACCAAAAATGATTCGTGTTTTTTTGCAAGCAACTTTGCTCACCAGGGAATTTATTTTCCGGTGATCATATATGTGTTGAACAAAATTCAAATCATGATCGGAAGCAGCATTTGCGAGTAGAGCTGTAAACAATGCCTTAACGTAAATCAAAAAGATTCTATAAAATATTTTTCTACAAATAAAAAAATGTTATTATGCATGCAGTTAAGTCGACAATTGCGTTAGAACATCAATAATTAGTCTTTGTTGAAAGACACTCAAAAAATGATAACGAGGTTGTCATTGCAAAGCTAGTAATAATGAATATTATTGCTGTAAATATCTGTACAAATTTGGTCATATACCTCATAATATACACAATATGTGTGCCAAGCTTGAGATTTTTTCCACCAATATTCTAAGCATGAGAAATAATTAAGTAATAACTTGACAAAAGGCATGTATTTTTCTATTGAAAATTAAAACCCTCATAGGCACCATTGAACATTTTCCGAGCGCCTTAAAACTTCGCACAGAATTTTTTTTATGTATCTTGATTATTCTTTTCCAAGGGGACTCGGAAAATTCAAATTTCACCGAAATTGCAGCCACCCTTGTGTATGTATACACATAAATGCGTGTGTATTGGTGTGTAAGCCTTTATCTCTTACCACTCAGAACAATATTTTTAGGTATAATAAATATTCATGCTAAATTCAATTTTAATGGATGGTCTCTGACTGGTAGCATTGGGTACACCCCCCCCCCCCCCCCCCCCCCATATGGTGGGGCATATGATGTACACAGAGGAAACGGGTATAAAATCATGTGCGAATTTAACAAATTTTTTGTCGAATGAAAAAGTGATTCACTCATAAAATCAATTACACATCTATTCAGTATGAATATCAAGCTGTTAGAATTTTTTGTTGATGTACAAAGTGCCGACTATTCGAAACTTCTCGAAACAGCTGTTTTCCAATTTGCGTAACAAATAACTTCAACAATTTTCACTCGATTTACTTCAAATTTAAACGTTATGTTCCTAATTACATTTCGCAGAAAAGTACGTACGAAATTTCTGATTAATCGAAACCTTTTCATTTTATGAGCAGTTGATGAGCAGTTATAAAGAAATTTTTCAGTGAAAATTCATTTCTTAAGTTCAAATACTTACAACTTTTGAATAAAACAATAGTTTTTCAATTCCGTACGTACTACTTTAGGTATTCTAATGTAGATTGACGAGAATTTTTGTTTTTAGTTCTAGGTAAAAAATTGTGGATGCTAAATGTCACGCCGCGGAGCGCCTAAAAAAAAAAGATAACGAAAGAAAATATTTGTAGTCGACCATTTTGTACATCGAAAAAAAATATATATATTTTCTAACTGCTTGATATTCATACTAAATAGATGTGTAATTAATTTTATGAGTGCATAACTTATTCATACGAGTAAAAAATTGTTAAATTCGTAAATGATTTTATACCCGTTACTGTGGCCTAAGGCCTTAATATTTGTCAGATCCGGTTGAAGGTTTTTAAAGCTGACGCTTGCAGCTTACATTTTTTTAAAAATCTTTATATCGTTATTTTTACACAAGTTGCACGTACTTGAAAAAGGTGTTTTTATGATGAATTGGAACCCATACTTTTCCCCAATAGCTCTTAGTGGATTAAAATGATAATATCGACCCTCGCCAAAAAAAACCTTGAGGCTGTAAGAGTGAGCTTCACATAGATAAAACTGAATCGGGGAAATATGAATCATTAGTTGAGTTAATCCACTTTGGACGTAATTCAAATTTGGGATAAACTTTTGTTATACCGAATAATGTGATTTTAAGGTGTAAGAGATTCGTGTTTTTTCAACACACCCTCTGTGAGTATGGGTAAATATACTCTCATACTCAAATCTGGGTTGACACGAGCACCGCGTGCCAAGACACATTTCAGCAGGCCAGATCCGCTTGAGGGATGAGATATATTTACAGTGTTATTTCAAAGATTTAGTAACTACACGGTGTCACAAAATGAAACATCAGAATCTTCAACTTCAGCACATTAATTGAAACAATTGCAATCTCGCGTTGAACAAAATGTCTATCAATTTATGAAAAATAACGATCGCTGTTGATGAAAAACTGAATGATTCATCGAATTCTATGCCAATACCCGAAGAAGCCTACATACGTAGCGACTACTAGCACAGCAAGGCTAAAAATAAAAATCGACCATCGGGCAAAGGATATGGCGGACGGCGGAATTGTTTCGATGTGACGTTTCATTGGTATTGAGGTATGTACTTGGAAAAGTCAAATGAGATCGTCCGATAAACGTCTGCACGAGGATAAGCCTCTACGGAAACCGTAAAAAATATCGAGCTACAAAATTACAGCCTACCCGGACCTATAAAAATATCGACACATAAGTGCACTAAGTGCACACAAAGCAGCGGTCTTTCTCTCTCGGGAAAGCTGCGCGATCCAAGCAACACGCTATTGGAGCAATTTACGTCAACTATGTATGGAAGACGGTATCATCGTGTCCCTTGGGGAATGCACGCTTACGAGCCTTCCGCATTGTAAAATACAACGGACCGAACTTTTCGGGGTTTATTTAACCCAATTACTGTTCGTGAGTTACTGCACGATAATGGAAGCTCTGTTACGGCGGGAAAAGTTAGAGGGGAAAGAATTAAGCAATTTTTAGCGATTTTTTTAAATAAGAAATAATCATTCTACATTTATCAAACTATAGGTATACTTTAATAGTATATTTAAATGTACGAAATAATTTTTTTTTATTCATTCATCATGAAAATAGCCGAGCTGTGGCGGACTGTGGCAACCTTGTCACAGCAAGGTTGCTGTGGGAGTTGCGAATCGGCGTGCAGTCTAGTTTCCCGTAGACAAAAAAATCAATTTTTTCGGTTAGAACATGTATACTTTCTATTTGACGCTAATAAAATGAGGAGAATGCAAATTTAAGAGAATGGCATGCATTTCCAAAACAAATCAACTCTTCAAGCGAAATTTGTGTAACATTTTGATTAAAATTTATATGTAAAAAAAATATTTTAAAATAATAAGCTTTTATCTAATGTGCTAAAAAGTAGAAAATAATTTAATTTACCATGTCACCTATTATATATGTGACTATAGATAAAAGCTTGGGGCACGCAACTTGTCAAATGTTTAACAAATTTGATCAATTCAGTTTCATTAACCGTATTCAATTTAGCACAATAGTAATTAGATAAATTATTATCCAACGTTTATACGTAGTTTGAGGGTTTTTATTTAAGAAATCTAAGGTTTTTTTACAGTAAATTGAATATAGTTGATATGTTAACGGATGTATGTAAATTAAAGATTATATGTCGCAATTCTGAGCGCCCCAAGCTTTTGTTTATAGTCACATATAGGTGACATGGTTAAACAAAATCTATTTTATAATTTTTAGTACATTAAATAAAAGCTTGTACTTTAAAAATATTTCTTTTTACATATATATTATTTTTCACTTTTCAGTCTTTAATTTTAATTTATATCATGCATTGTCACCTCTTAGATGCATGGTTGCAAAATTTCAGAGCTCTAAGTAGTCGGGAAATGAGTCATATTAACCAAAAGCTTGTAAAAAAAACGTTTTTTGTCTATTCTTTCAAAAACAATTCTCGTCAAGTAGAAAGTAGCAATATTATCGATATTTCTGCCAAGTTTCAACGCAATCGGCGTAATAGTTTTTGAGTAATCCTGCACGCCAATTTTGAAAACGTTGTTTTGAGAAAAACGCGTTAGAAGTGTAAATACACTTTCAATTAAATTGCACTAAGTACTTGTGGAAATTAATTAGAAGCATCCCTGCAAGCAAAGAACCTCCGGGCGATGATGGCAACACCGAGTCCCGCACAAGAGGACTAATTCGGTCAGTCCCGAATCTTCACCGCTCAACAGGCACCTTGTTTAAATTTCCTGGCGCAACTTCCCAAGGACAAGCGATAATTTTTTCGTTCGATTCATTATGAATATCAACTATGAAGTGTAAGAGCATGAGCCCAAATCCTTCGGGCAATCTGGTTCACTGTACACAAATCGAAGGAGGATTCTACAGTGAGAGCGTGGACGTGCGCCCCTCCAAGATTGCATGGCGAGTGCACAATGGGTGCTGGAGGTTCAAGCGGTTTCGAAATAGTACGTCATCGAAGTTATTACAATTTAATCCAGTCTTGGAATTTATTGTAATGGTATTTGTTATAAAATATTACCGGATCGTACCCGGTCGTGATTCAAATAATCACACGACCTTTAGACAAACAAAAAAGTTAAGGCTGTAAGAGTCAGCTTCATGCATCGACAATTGAATCGGAGAAATATTAATTAGTTGTTGAGTTATTCAAATTTGAATGTAAAGAGCGAATTCCCGAAGGAATAAAAGGGAAAGAAAACTATTTAGTGCCATCACTCGAACATGTGAGAGAAAACGTAAATTTGGGATGAACTTTTCTTATAACTCATAATATTGTTTAACAGTGTAAGAGATTTATTTCTGTCACCTCGCCCTCTGTGTGTGTACATCTATATAGCTCCAAACTCAAATGTGGGTTGACACGATCAGCGCGTGCCAACACACGTTTTAACTGGCCAGATCCGTTAGGGATGAGATACTTTCAAAATGTAATTCCAAAGATTTATAATCACTATGAAAAGTTACAAAATCATACATCGGAATGGTCGATCTTCGCACACTAGTTGAAACAACTTCAATCTCGCGTATACCAAAATGTCAATCAATTTATGAAAAATAACGATCGCTGTTGTTGAATAACTGAATCGTCCATAGAACGTGGATATGTGGATTCATGGATGCCAATACCCGGAAAAGGCTATATTTGCATGGCGACTACAACCGCGGAAACGCTAAAAATGGAAGTCGACCAGCGAGTCAAGGATACTGGATACCCGGAATTGTTTCTTCGTGACCATTCATTGGTATAGAGGTAGGTAGACACGGATATATTGAACGAGATCGTCCGATAACTGAGTGCACGTGGGCAATCCTCTACGGGAGACGCAAAAGCTGTCGAACTATGAAATTTCAGCTCACTCGAAAGCATAAAAACGTCGATACATAAGCGCACTAAGTACACACAAAGCAGCGACCTTCCAAACTTCGCAAAAACTGCGCGACGCAGGCAACACGGTGTGGAGTCAATAACGTCAATTACGTATGGAAGATGGTATCATCGCATCCCATGCATACGAGCCTTCCTGATAGTAAAATGCAACGGATCGAAACATTTTATCGAAATCGATTTTCCATAAGTGCTCAGCCGCTTTACCTTTAAAAGCACACTCTTGGCCGACTCAGTGATCAGATTCAAGTTCTCCACCGAGCTTCGACAGCTGGGTCTACCCGGGAAGTGCATCAGCTTTACAAAGTATACGAACATTTGGGATCGTGCTTGTATACGGCGCCGGTGGTTGCTTGAGCTCGTTCACCCCAGAAAAAACGTATTGTGAAAAAATACGTAGCGAATATGGCCTGGATACTTCGGGTTTTCTTCTTTTTCGAATTGGCCACGAATTTAGCCCAGTCTACCGACTGGGTGGATAACGTGGTCCAGTACATCGCCGAAGATTCGGGATCTCGTCAAGTAGTGCTTATAACGGAACTCGCGAGAGACGAGGCAATCGCGAGTCCGATAATCGACGAGGTATTTATCAAGTTGATGCATACGCTTCCCGTTCTGAGGATCAACATAGCCGAAGATCGCAACGATGCAAGCGGTGCATCGGATGGACATACCCCGTGGGACCCTTCCCCGATCACCACTTCTCCGACTATCTACCTTCTCGTTCACGTGTGCCACGAAACTTCGCCAACTCTACCATCAAGAGACTTCATCGATGCCGTAGCGGAGATGGGATCATTCGACTACCGCCCGAAATATTTGGCTTTATTCATTGCTCGAGGATTGAGCGACGGTCTCAAGGATCTGTTGGAATACGCTTGGACCAAAAAATTGCTCGATTTGACAATTCTCGAATGGATCGAGCCGCAATTGTTGGAATCGCAAAAGAACGCATTGGGCCTACCGATTGTTCATCGACTCAATCCCTTCAAGAACGAGTATACAAGAAGTGACTGGGCTTCGAATAGGGATACCTTATTTCCCGATAAAACTAGTAATATGTGGCAATACCCTTTAAGAATACGAGCGTCCGATGCTGGACCATTTACCGTCGCAAAATTTAACGAACTCTTTGAGCCTGTGTTTGTTGGTGGTCCTAACATTCGCCTCATCCAATATATTGCTAAAGCATTGAACGCATCGATAAAGTACATTCCATCTGAATTTGTATTGACCAAGCGTAAAATACCCGCTGATACTATTAAGTACGCTTACGCAACTGGAGAGGCTAGACAAATAGATATCGAGTCTTATCTGTCTGCACGTTCAAGCACATCTCGGTACACCAGTTTGCGGACTGTCCCAATACTTATGGATGATTTTTGTGCAGTTGTACCGATCCTCCCGAAACAGGGAAAACTTGATCCCGTACACTTCAGTCAAACAGTTTTCACGAGTATGGTCATCGTCGCTATTTTCTTAATCGCCGTGAAACGACTCCGCTTCCCAGTTTCCATGTGGCGAACATTCAACATCGTGCGTGCACTTCTTGGTGTCTCCGTGTCGCAACAGCCGCGCACAAATGCCGAGAGGATTGTGTTCGCCTGCTTGCTCGCTATTTCCGCAATTTACTCATCCAACATTTACGCCGCGGTCACGAACGTAACTTTGCGGACTGCAGCTGAAGTGCAATTCGAGTCTTTCGAAGATCTTGACAATTCGGTATTGACACCGCTGATAAATCCGTACGACGTCGAAAAAACGTTCTCCAACTCCGAGGGGGTTTTGAAGAATTTGAAGAACAAAAGTAAACCGTGGGTAAGAAACATGATGATGTGTGCACAGCGTGCTGCCCAACACAAAAATGTCACTTGTTTAATGGAAAAATCGAGGGCCGAAGTAGCCGTGATGAGAAGCAGAGTAGATGGACGCGCCACGATAAAAATCGCAAAACCTTGTTTCTGGCAAGATAGCTTCGGATTTCGATTGGGCAAAGGATCACCCTATCGGTATGCCATTGACCGCCTCATAAATCAAATGCACAGTAGTGGATTGATCGAAAAGTTGTATGAAGACGCGAAAAACGAATGGATTAAACACAACGACAGCGGAGATGACAGTGAGCGGGAAAAAAAAGAAAGCATGATCACCCTTTATCGACAATTGCTAGCATTGGTGGTTGCTGGTTACACAATATCGCTGTTGGCGTTTATGGCCGAGATCCTTATCCATCGCCTATCAATAGTAATTAAAAACGTCAAAAAAAGGAAGAATAAACCTCCAGTCGTGCTCTTTCCCTATACCGAATAGACAACGTCACAGAGCGAAAAATTGAATACGTAGTAACACCATAGATTGTTCCAATCTGATATTGTAAAATCATTGTGTGTTGTATTGAATAAAATAATGTTGTACAAATGTGTATGTTGAAAAAGATAATTGACAAAAATGTTCAAGGGTCTAGAGTCGCGAATCCGAAAAAAAGATGAATTTCGACAATTTTTCATGGATACCCAGTCGATAGAATGAAAATTATGTCTAGCGGCCTTTATTCTACATATCTTCAAGTGTCTTTAAAACTTTTTACATACGATTTTTTACCAAAATGGCGACGCTGAAGCTGGATGAAGAGAGTCTTTGTCTGATAGCGCTCTGCGCTCAGCGATAGTTCTCTGGCAATGTTTTATCTGCAACAAACGTTCACAATAATTTGCCTTCCAAATACGATTTGCATTCGAAGTACTTAGAGAAATCGAAATGTATTGATTTTAGATCAAATGATGCATGTGTGGAAAGAAAAAAATAGTTTCCGATACAAAACACCGCCGATGATAATTTTTTTCGGAAAAAGTTTTCAACATATCAAAAATTCCCTACGCACGTCGAGGTCAAGTATTGTTACAGGGTCTCGAAAAAAAATTCACGTCAATCGGTGAAGAATTGGCGATGTGATGTGCCTGGCCGCGAAACACAAAGGTGAGTCGCTCGGTCGAGTTTCAGTGATGCTATTTTATTACAAAATATTTTGAAGAACTTTGTAAAGATACTTGAAGATATTTATAATAAATAATATATGCGACTAAACGGAATTACCATTATATCAACCGGGCATCCATAAAAAATTAGTGACATTAATCTTTCTATCCGCTTCCTAAGCCGGTAGTCTCATTGAACATAAAACCAAGCCTTTTCGTTTGCAAAGGACCCGAAAATCGTAAGTATGAAACGCAAAAATTCGTTAGCCGTTATTAATGAATCACACTACTTATCGGTTTCAATTTCTAATAGTACAATCATGCTATGACTGAAAAACACTGTAATCGAAAGAAATTTAAAGAAGGCCAGTTTTTTGACAGGTGATTCTGTAGGTCCCGCGGGTGCTAAATTCAAGTTTTCCTAAAAATCGGGGTGCTGGTTGTTTTTCGTTGATAACTCTTTAACGGTACGAGATATGAAAAAATTTTCAAACTGCAAAAATGTTTATTTTTTCGTGTACTATACATTGGAGATGAGAACGATAACGTTATCGAGGAAAACCGAAAACACCCCTATTTTTGAGAGTGCGTTTCACCCCTTAAAAATCGGGTTCCGCATATATAAAAAAAAAACACGTATCGCCTATTTTCACCTATTCTACAAGCATGCGAAATTTCATCGAAATCGGAGAGATCGACCTCGCAACGTTTCCTTGTGAGAATTAATTTGCACGAAACGTGCAGGTTGTGTTTCCACACGCCGAATTTTTTCTCGTGACTTTTCATATTTTTTCGATTCGAACGTGGTAAAAAGTCTCAAACGGCGTTCAACGTTGAACAGTGCAGGAGCCAAATGGATTCCAATGAGGACTTCCTATTATGCGGTGCCCTAACAAATCCCGACAGAGATATCGGTGCATCTTGAGACTCTCCGACAAACTTGTGCACGGGGTCACGGAAGGTCATTTTTTAGGTGATCCGACAAATTCTGGTTGAGAATTTCAAATAAAAATTCTCAAACGACGTCAATCGGGAAATAGCGCGAAATCAACTCGGATTCCCATGTGGATCCCCCACGTGCGGCATTGTAATCAAATCCCTAAAGAGATGCGGTAGAATTTGGGAATTACCCAACAAATTTTTGCACGGGTTTCCGTTCTATATTATGGGTTTTCCCTGGAAAATACTTCGACGCAAAGATTTCACATCTTTTGATTTTCGACCGACAACATCCTGAGAAATTAAGGACCAAAAAGTCGTCGTCTCGGTGCGAAAATGCTCATAAATGACTGTGTCTATACGCCTCAAGGAGACGAGATACAGGAGGCCACACTCGGCCTTTCAACTTATCCCCAAAACGGTACCCGAGATAGTTGGCGCTGGAGTGCTCCGGACCACATGTATGCAAAACATAGGTCCGATGAAGACGGTTCACAGCTGATGTGCCTTTCATCATCTTTAATTGTCAGAGTTATAAAAATTAAGACAAAGTTATACGGTATTTGATTAATACGCATACAGTACGGATAAAGCATACTTTTTTACATAAAAAACTTCAGTTTTTCAATATATTCTTGTGTGTAATTTTTCAGAGTACAAAACGAATATATATGACCGAACTTGAGTCTGCAGATATAACTCAATTTCTAAATCCTCAAATATGTAGATAATTACAAAAAAAATCTTCCTCCTTATCGTTACACCATAATTTTCATATAAGATGTAAATTATACCAAACTATATCAACAAAAATTATTCGATTATTTAAAAAATGTACATTTATATCCGTCTATAGAATCATTAACAAAAAATTTTCAACTCATTTTTTATATTGCTTTTTATTGATATTCTGGAGAGTATGCTGTGGAGATTAAGAGATTATTACAGTGTAACGAGACGAAAAATAGTTGATTTTCGCTATTTATTTTTCGATGGTTAAAATACGCTAATCAGTATAGATCAGAAAATAAATTTTGAACCGTTCATTTGTATTTCTTTTACATTTTTTTAACGGTTGAAAATGTCTTCGAAAAAGGGGGTTCTCATGGTGTACACGGTTGTGGCCGTAAACATGATCTGAAACAAAATTTGTAAAAAAGTTTATTAATTAGTATGAAAGCCGCTATCTTGCTATGGGGTTTAAAAAAATCTAAATTGACAAAATGTCGCCATTTATAAAAAAAAAAGTATCGAATTTAGCCTATTTTGTCGAGATTGCAGTTGAGTGCTCGCTTCCACTCAGAAAGCCTATTATTGCACTATAAAATCTAAAGAAATTTTCAACTATACACATAGAGATAGTTTCTTAACCAAAAACTTCAACATCAATTTATCTCCAAAATATATTTACCTTAGGAGTACGAAAGACTCCTTGGGATGACGCTTGTTGCCCTCATCCCAATGCGCACCGCCGAGTTCGGTGTTCGCACTGACCAGTCTTGCAACCGGGTACTCCGCACACTTTCAGCATATTGCACACTGAAATTAAATTTTAAGAATGAAATACCGATGATAGTTTTTAATGATCGAATACACTATATTATTCGTAACATTCATAATGAAAAAAAATACTAATTCCTATTCAGGCTCTCAGGTAACAAGGAACTTTATTTTGTCATCAATTATTGAATAAGTTACTCTACGGGCGACAAACTTTTCAGTCGGAATATTTAGTATACTTAAACAAAGGACTCACCTCTTCTCGCTTTCAAGAGTTTTTTTTTCAAATGGTCATGGGGAAATTACCGAGCCTTGAACGCTCGAAATTTTTACGTTTGCTATCGAGTTCAGTTTGTCATGAGGTTAGAATCGCATCCGATCACTTTAACCGCGTCGACCAATATATTACTATACATAGGGCCCGCGGCACCTCAGCGCCATCTATCTTGGAGCCATTTTCGGGGACGCTTTTTTCAGTGGCTTTCCACGGGAGTTAGTCTCCTGGTATCTAGTCTCCATGATACGCCTCTTGGATATCTCTCGTGGCGCCACTTGGTGGCAATTCAGGCATTCGAGGACGTTCGACCGTGGTCAGCTGTGCGCTTTCCGTATCAATTCTATTGAAAAGCGTTGTGCAAAATAAATAATAAATGGGTGGTACGAGGTATTGTTGTGTTATGGGGTGCAAAAATTCCCATCTCGAAATCAGAAGTTGACTTTTTATTCGTTTCCGAGAGGAAATTGGGAAACCAACAAGAGAAATGATTGTAAAACAATCAGTTCCTATTGGAAAGAAAACATAAAGATCGAGAAAGCACACACCAAAAATGTACACAAGCATGTAGACACAAATAAAAATTGCAAATCAAAATATACAGTGCAAAATATCCATGATAGTGTTAGTGTATGAGATGTTTTTGAGGAATACGTGTACTAAAGCCTGCGCTAATAAAAATAGAAACAAACGTGCAGAATGTTAATCATGTTTAATTTAAACTCTTGCATCAACGTTTTTAGAGAACCACGTGTAAATTATTTTTTATTTCATTTTTTTCATCTATGATAAAAATATTAAGTCAACATTTCATGCTCATTTCCAACGATTAAATAGTATTCACCAATAATATATTATTCATTTAACATTCCATACTTATCCTTAATAATGTACGAAAATCCGTCATTTGTTAGAGCTGTTATATACTGAAATAAAAAATGCGGCTTACCAAATCTAATTTCAATGACCAATATACTTATTGCTTCATTATAGATATTTCTTTGATAAGGAGATAAATCTTCATTTTCTATTTCTGTTTTACATGTATGGTTAAAAAGTTGCAGAAATTTTTTTTTTCCATTATTATTCAATTACTAATTAATCACATAATTAATACATACCTCTATTTTTACGGCGTACGGTGTATTATTCACTTTAGTCTGTGAATAATATTACATTTTTAATTATTACAATAATATTATATTTTTAATTATTTGATCATGATACGATAATCCTAAAAACAAATGCGTAGTAGAAATTACAGTGAATTTGACGGAGTATCTCATGTTCCGTGTATTTAATTACCTTTAGATACAGATTTTCCGCGAATAAAATCTTCATAAATATTCCAGAAGCCACACTAGATAAGAGTGTGGCTCATAATTGCACTTTAGCAATGTGGTATTGCACGAGAAAAATAAATAATGAAAAACGTGCAGTGATTTTTATGCGAATCATAAGTGTACTGTTATGAGAAGAACGACCACGAGTTGCCACCGTTACCTGGCAGATGGCGTTGCCGTCACTTCGCCGCGATATCCAAGAGGCGTATACATATGTCAATATTGTAGTAAGGTTTTAAAGTCGACAGTTGCAGCTTACATTTTTTTCAAGATTCGAACACATACATTTTTTCAATAGCTTCTATTTAGATAAAAACGATGATATCGACGTTTACAAAAAAAAAGGTAAAAACTGTAAAACTGAATCGGAGAAATTTTAATTAGTTGTTGAGTTATTCAAGCTTGAACGTAGAGGGCTAATTCCCGTGGAAATGAAAGCGAGAGGAAATGATGGGGCGCTACTTATCACTTAATAGGCTATACCAGTGTAAACGCTGAAAATTTGGGTGATTTTCGGGAATTTTTTGGAACAAAAGTACTCAATTAAATATTTCGGAACATTAAGAATATATTTGGCTATATTTGACCTATATTACATTATTTTTTCATAGAAAAATATTGAGATTCAAGCGACTTATGCGCTGCCTTCGGGGGCGCCAAAAAAAAGTTCGTCCACTGCCGACATGATTCCGGCCGATTGAGTAGCTGAAACCGAAAAAGGAAAAAATGTCGTTAAACTGGAAGGTATTTCTTGTACAATGACGTAGGATTTTCGAAAAATATCAAAATCTAATAAAATGGCGTAGTTATGAAAAAAAGTCTGTTTTCTTGCCTGTAAAATGGTCGTTTTTTTAAATGCCAAATCGTCAATTTTCATCGAATCAAAAAAATCCTACGTCATTGTAGAGTAAATATATTCAAGAGTACGCAGTTCAAATTTCAAGTCAATCGGATAATTGCTCTTTGAATTGCAACGTCAGCAAATTTGAAAAATCTCATTTCGAGAAAAACGCGTTTAAAAATTTAACTATCGATTTTTACAAGATCAAATGATATTGATATAAATGATATAAATTATAATTACATTCTTGAGAGTATAAACTGTCTAAAAAGACAAAAAAGGCGATTTTTTAAAAGTGTCACACTGGTATAGCCCCTTAAGAGAATGTAGTCCGATCGACGATGGGCAACGTTTGAATGAACGAAAATCCTTTATTTCGCTTGAACAAAATAATGTATTAAAGAGAAAAACTGTCGTTCGTTGGAGCGGTGCCCATACCCGATGACAATTCATTTTTCGCAAAATTACAATTTTTCCATTTCTTATATACCGGGAGGTCCATTTTGACCTAGCAGGCCGAAAATCTCTTAACATATGGAAGATACGATTAAATTTTTGAAACAAAAGTTGCAGAGTTTTAAAGGGGACACTATATGGCGTCCTTGAACGATTTTTAGGTGGTACCTTTCAAGCTCATTTCAAGGTCAACTTTGTTTTTTAAATGGAAACGTATATTTTGCTTTGCGGCGTTCTATATACTGTGAAAAAACTTAAAACTTTTGTCCGAACATTTTTTGTATCAGATATTTACTTTCTAACGTATAGAGGGCGATTCATTCAACTTATCATAAATAAATATTTTAATATTCTTTTATATATATATATATATACACACACACACACACACACACACACACACACACACACACACATAATTCATTATAATATTTACACCCTACACACGTTTTGAAAAATCTCATTTCGAGAAAAACGCGTTTAATAATTGAACTATCGATTTTTGCAAGATAAAATGATATTGATATAAATGATAATGATATTCTTGAAAGTATAAACTGTCGAAAAAAGCAACAAAAATCGATTTTTTGAAAGTGTCACACTGGTACAGCCTCTTCAAACTTAACAAGCCTCAATTTGACATAAATTTTCGTTGTACCTAATAATATTGATTGAAGGTGTAAAAGATTCCGTGTTTTATTCAACACTCCCCGCGTATGTGTGTGCATGTGTGTCTGCGTCCGCGCCTGTGTATGTGGCTGTGTGTACCCTTGTACTAAAATGTGACCATCGGGTCAAGCATACTGCGTACCCTGGAATTGTTTGTACGTGACGATTCATTTGTATAGAGGTTACTCGGTAACGTTGAACGAGATCGTCCGGTAACCGACTGCACGTGGCTAATCCTCTAGGGAAACGTAAAAGTTGTGAAGTTATGGAATTTCAGTCTACCCGAACGACCGAGAATGTCGATGCATAAGCGCACCAAGTACACACAAAGCAGCGGTGTCCTACACTTCGAGAAAACTGCGCGAAACAGGCAACACGCTATTGGAGCAATTTACGTCAGCTACGGATGGAAGACGGTATCACCGCAGCCCTTGGGGCGTGCACGCTTACGAGCCTTCATCACCGTAAAATACAACGGAACTTTTTTGATGATATCGATTTTCCACAAATGCTCATTCGCTTACCATTCGAGACCACGCAGTCAGCCAACTCAGCGATCCCATTCAAGTATTCTGCCGCGTCTCAACAAAGCTGGGTCTATCCTGGACGTGCATTAGCTTTATAAAGTATACAAACATTTGAGATCGTGCGTGTTACGCCTCCGAAGTAACTCGAGTGGCGCAGCGCTTGCGGCGAGTTTTGGCTGAACTACTATTGGTTTTCGTCTGCTAGTGAAATATGCCGGTCGCCATTTAAATCAGGTATTTGCGTGAATAACAATACCGCGTGTGATGTTTACGCTGTAAAAACAGAGTAAACAAATATTATAAATACAACGTCCGATACATGATGACTATCGTAAAGTTTTTTGCCTATATTACAACATCGTTGTATATAAATTTCCGATGCGAACGATAATTTAAACGGAAATTTTGCTGTATGGCAAAAAAATAATTTTTGTGCAGTCAATGTACGCAATTTGGTTAACTGTCTTTCTGTCACATGCCTTTAGATATGCTTTTACAGCGAAAGGAAGTCATGAGGCTACATTGAAAACCGCAAGTAATCGTTATTAGTCCCATTACACTATTTTATTTTATTTACAAGCACATTCCATTTGCAATGTGAGATCTCAAGCCTAGCTTGCTCAAGCCTGGCTCTTTCGTGTTTGTGCCGGTTTGAATTAACCGCCATGTGCCAATCTAAGTTTTGCCGCCGGCGGCCGGTGCGCGGCGCCACCACGAAAGTTACTTCGGAGGCGTATACGGCGCCGCTGGGTGCAAAAACTCGTTAACCGCAAAAAAACATAGGAAAAAAGCAGGTCGCGAGTGTGGCCTGGATACTCCGAGTTTTCTTTTTTTTTCGAAGTGGCCATATATTTTGACCGGTCTACCGACTGGGGGGACAATGTGACCCCATACACATTTAACGAACTCGATGAGCCTGTGTTTGTTGGTGGTCCTAACATTCTCCTCGTCGAATCTATTGCGCAAAGGTTGAATGCGTCTGTAAAGTACATTCAATCCGATTTTGTAATGACCGATCGGGGAAAACTCGCTGGTCGATGATTCCCGCGTATTGAGTTTTTCTTTAAACGACCAGAACGTCGTTTATTTTCCTTACTACCAGTCTCTTCTCGCTTTTTTGTCACGTATCGACAGTTGAAAAACTGATATTGAATTTCTCCCCAATTTAGCGGTAACTTGGACCTTCACTACGTAGTAAAATGATTTTTTCTCGCGTATAGATAAGGATACTTCACATTTATTCGACGGCATGTTTGCTCTAGAAATTGTAATTGTAAACTGAACCAAGTCGTCTTGCTAGAATCTTTCTTTGCAAACTTTGTTGACATTTGCACTGTTTACGTTTGCCTATGAGCTTCCGAATATCGGTCTATAAACGAAGTACTAGACGAATTCTTTACTTGCAAATATTTATTTGACTACGTAATTTCTGTTATCATTGAATTATCTTTTTTTAATTGTTTTTGTCTAGATTTTCATTGATGGGTATTCTTTCTGTTTGAAATGGGCTATGAAATGAAATGATCTGCCACAATATTCTGCTCTTTTTCGAAACGTTATTTTTAGGTTGTTATGGGGTTAGTCAACATGTTACCACCGAGCTGAATTTTTTTTCTAAACCTTTATAACCTCTGCAGATCATCCTGTGCAGTTTGAATACGATCCACAGTACCGTTAAAAAAATCGGCGACTCGACGTATTTCGTCAGCTAATTACATTACGCTTGTGGCAAACTCCGGATCATTTTTCAGTACATTATTAATATCTGCTAAGTGAATGTTACCACGGAGCTGAAAAAGTAGGTACGGTTCGAGTAATTATCGGTTTATCCCTTGGTACCGTGAAAATGTGGATTCACAGTACCGTTGTGAAATTAATCATGTTTTTGATAGCGAATTTGTGCAGAAATCAAGCACACCAAATATTAGACTGTACAATCATGGCAACGTCGTAGACGGCACAACTCATAAAATTAATTACACATCTATTTAATATGCATATCAAGCTGATAGACATTTTTTTTTCGATGTACAAAATGGCCGACTACTAATATTTTTTTTTGTTATCTTTTTTTAGGTGCTCCGCGGCATGACATTTAGCATCCACATTTTTAGAATGTGGATTAGAAAAAAAAAAAAAATTCTCGGCAATCTACATTAGAATACCTAGAGAACTATGTACGGAACTAAAAAAATATTGTTTTATTCAAAAGTTGTAGGTATTTGAATGAATTTCCAGTGAAAAATTTCGTATAAAAATACTCATGAAATGAAAAGTTTTCGATTAATCAGAAATTCCGGACATACTTGTTTGCGAAATGCAATTAAGAACATAACTTTTAAATTTGAAGTAAATCGAGTGAAAATTGTTGAAGTTATTTCTTTGTTGAAAGTTGAAAAAATTCTGTTTCGAGAAAAACGCGTTTAAAGTTTTAGGTACTCTATGGCCGTGCCAGAGATGGACTTACGATATACACTCAAAGTCGGTGAAAAAAAAATGTCTTGCTATAAATCGAATAGTATCTTGTTCTTATGATGATAAGGCAGGGTGTTAGCGAAAAAAAATCGATTTTTTGAAAATTCTACCGTGGCCTTACCTCTTAACAAAACGAGGTGTGCAAACACTGCGTACCCTCTGTATATCTACGGAGAAGCTCTACGTTGCCGGCGCCTCCGGTGGCGAAAACGCGCACTACAAAATCCTCCCTCTAGCAAAGTTGCCAGATTGGGTTATAAACCGCGATTTGGGCTATCTTGGGAGGCCATTACGCGGCCCAAATTTTTTTAACGCGCTAAAGCTCCATTTGGGCTATATGCGAAAATAAAATGGCTTTCTTTGGGCTCTTAGACCATGTAACTATAGGACGCGCCTTGCATAGTTCGCTTCAAACAAAACCATCCGCACATTCTTACAGGGAGTGAATAAATACACACATACACACAATTTACTACGGTCACAAATTATCATCACGTATTTACTCACGCACATAAGAAACATATCATCACATTACATAATACAGCACGCTAACAAAACGATTATACAAAAATCGTGTTTTTTTTTACACACTATACGTATGTGTGCGCCAAACAGAAGAATAGAGGAGCACCCAATTCGATAACACAATCGTTAACAACTATTTTATGGAGATAACTTTCATTATGGATTTTAGAGTAATATATTTTATACCTATACATAATTGAACGTGGTGAATTCATATTTATTAAAATCGTAAATAAAAATGTACAATTATACAGCCATCGAGTCATTGTTATGTGATTCACATGGTGTGATTTAAAGTTTGTATGAAATTGCGTCATGGACACGAAAAGCCTATTATTGTCCCGCTTGAATCCAATGTCACTGACAACACGAATTTTAAATTTATGATTATGAATTGGAGGAAAAGTAAACTTGAAATGTAAAAAAGAAGAACTGTTTATTAATTACGTATCATAAAATAAAAATACATAACGAACGACCAACATAGAAAAGCACTTTCCTTCAGCTCGTTATACTCATATACCTCCGCATCCTCTTCTCAGCCGACAAGGGAAGCTGGGTTCGATTTCTAGAGAACGTAAAGATATTTACTTTAATATTCTTATTCATATGTCATATATGAGACTGTGATTGAAACTGGGTGATTTTTGTGCTAGTGTAATCTCAAGGAACAAGTATTTGTTTATTTATGTGATTTTTTATCTGATTATGTTTGATATTAAAATAATTAAAGAAATAATTCAATTTCTAACTTATATCGGTGCTTGTCCTTCATGACCTACCAAAACCACGAATTTGGGTTATATGCGAGCTTTTACCGAGCTATTTGGGCTTCGTAAAGTCCCGCAGTTTTTTAGGCTACACAAGCGGCGTCTGACGGGGGTTTCGCTCACTACACGTCTGGCAACTCTGCCAACAACAGCACCCGCGTAATAAACATAACCTAAAACTGCTTTGAAAAGTTCGACGCTCGGACGCTCCTCGTCCTCGGGACCGTGATAACGAGAATCACTCGCCAGACCGCAACTAGGTGAGTATCTTCTTACCCTCGATTTTTCGATAGTCCACGAATATTAAGGGGAGCTCAGATTCTCGGCTGCTCAATCGACGGAGCTCTGAGCGGGAGAAACGTGACGCGACAATGTCGACGAGCGAACTGACGTTGTTTATTCGTCAGGGACATTTTGATAAATAATTGATAGAGGATGGAGGAGGAACGGGGCAGCACCGAAGTCGTCGCGAAGACAAACGAGCCGCTCATCACGGTTCCCAATCCCAAAGCGTATCAGTCCAACGCGGTGGCTCAAGTCAGCGTCGCTTCGGTGCCCGGCCAGTCCAAGTACGTCCAACTGCTCGGCGTCATCGAAGAACTCGGACGCGACATCAGACCCAGCTACGCCGGCAGCAAAAGCTCCGCGGAGAGGATCAAACGCGGCATCGTACACGCCAGAATTCTAGTCAGGGAGTGTCTAGTCGAGACCGAAAAGAGCGCTCGCCAATGAGCTCATCAAAAGGCCAAACAAACCCAAACAAAAATAGTCGCCAGAGAGAAATTCGTACACGAGCGTACTCGGAAGCAAAACTTACTCGGGTCTTTTTAATCAACGCCAGGCCTGAATAGACGCTGAATATTCTCTCAGACCTTGTGTGGAAACTAGCGGCCCAGGGGTAGAAAATTACGATTTTACGCAGAACGAACGAGAGAGCGGCCAGACGGCCGACTTATTTTTAATACGAAATTATACGATAGTGCGGGAGAGCTACGAGTACAAACGGGCAAAAATGGGGAATTGGTATTGCTGGAATGAAATAACGTTTTGGTTTCTGGTAGAATTTCCTTTTTATTTGGGAAATTCTTAGGTTCTGTCATTTTTATTTGGAGAATTCTTCTTTGTGTAATTTTATTTCGGAATCCCTTTGCTTTTATGTTTTATTTCATTTCGAGAATTGTGTGTGTGTTTATCTTTTTTATTTAGAGAATTCTTTTTCCCATTGCTGTAATTTTACTTTCGAGATTCCTCTCCTTATTTATTGAATTCTTATCTCGAAAATTCTTTTTCTTTAATAGTTATTTCAAAGATTTCTCTTATTTATTTAATTCTTGCCTCGATTTTATTTCTCTTATTCAATTATTTATTCGAAGATTTCCGTTTTTTTTTCTTCAATTTTATCTATAAAAAGCCACTTTTATTTATGTCTTTAATGTAATTTCGAAAATTCTTTTTATCTTCATTTTCTATTCCGAAAATATCTTTCTCATTTTCGTGATCCTTTAATTCAATTAAAAAGATTCTTGTTCTATAACAATAATTCTTAAAAAAATTGCTTCTCTATTTTTCAATTCCATAGAATCAATTCTCATTTTCAAAAACATCTTTTGATTTATTAAACTTCATTCTTTAGATCCTTGCTTTACAAGGTTGACTAATACTTCGAAAATTCGCTCCTCATTCCTTTGATTGCCATTTCGAAAATTTATTGTCCATTTTTATTCTGTTATCTAAATAATTCTTCTAAATTTTTATCACCCAAAATGTCACTCATGCTTCGGTCCTACATTCCCAAATAAAAATCCCAGAAATCTTTCCTGTGCCATTATCGTTCCCACTACTATTCTAAGCAATTAAAAACAAAACATTCATTGCACTCCACCCGGCGAGAACTTCCCCACTGCAGGGCGAAAAAACTGAGTGCGTCGATGAGGCAGACGGAGAATATTTACGCAAAGCTCGCAAGCATGATGCCCTTGGGGGAGAGCGGAAGGGCTCCAGCGATTATTCTATTAATAAGAAAAATCAGTGCGAGCCTCGTGTCAGAATATTTCGCATTGGAGCGTAGCCATAAGAAGTGTGTGTCGATAACTTATCGCCCGATCCAAGTACGACGACAAAGAGAAACTAGATTTTAAGTAAAAAACGAAAAAGCCTTATCAAAGCGAGCGAAAGCTCGCAGCTCGAAAAATAGTACAAATATTCCTACCGTGGGTGCGAGCGTTGGGTGCACCTGCGACAAATACCTTCGATAGAATGAGCAAAGACTGCGAGAGCGTCTCGCCGGTAAGCCTGTGCGATTCGCGACTGAGACCAAATGAAAAAGAAACGAGCGTAACAGCGTTCGTATGTTCCTATGTACTTTTAATGCGATAGTTAAGTGCTAATTGCCAACTGATAATTATCCGGTGTGTGCCATAGTGATCTACTCGCCGACCTGTAAATAGATATCGCGCATATCTAATGTTTTTTTTTTTTTTTTTTTGTAACGAATAACTTAAGCATAATATGGGAAATAGAATGTTTGTAGGAATGGAGGAAATGACAACGATACAAGACTGCACCAAAGTATTTTTTATCAGTATGAGAGAAAAAAAAATGTTTACTATACGATTGTTCGCTGCGTGTGCGCGATTGTGCCGTTTATTTATTGTAATTCTCGTAATATTGATGAAAACGAATAAAGAAGGAAAATAAAAGTAAGTCATGGATGAGCAAAAATGGGTTTTTCGTCTCGAACGAATGGGAGAATACAATTGGAGTGCATTTTGAGATAATTTACCCAATTATTGCGCAATATCATTTAGATTTGTTGCATTTTTAGCGTGGAATAATTATCATATTAGGAGTACAACTTTGCAGTGACCGTTTTACTTAGAGAGCCAGTGCGGCCGAAGTAGTGGCCCTAGCTCAATAAAAAAGTGGCATTTTAAACTAGAGGCTCTGCCAATGTAAACAATTTAAAAAAGCTAACGGATACGTGTATGCATTATAAAGTTATTGGCACTCAAACATGGCAACCTACGAACCGAATTCTCAGTATTTGCGGGAACTGCTCCAAAGACAACAAAGGAAGGGATTTTTGCACCGGATTGTGACTGGAGATGAAAAGTGGGTTTACTATGATAATCCTAAACGCCGAAAATCATAGGGACTGCCTGGTCATATTCCGTCATCGACGCCCAAACCGAATATTCACGGATCCAAAGTGATGCTGTGTATCTGGTGGGACCAGCTGGGCGTTGTGTACTATGAGCTGCTCAAACCATCCGAAACCATCACAGGGGAACTCTCCCGACGTCAGTTGATGCGCTTGAGTAAGGCACTCAAAGAGAAACAGCCACAATTCAACGAAAGACATGACATGGTGATACTACAGCATGACAATGCCCGACCCCATGTTGCAAATGTCGTGAAAAAGTACTTGGAAACGCTGAAATGGGAGGTTTTATCCCACCCGCCGTACTCTCCAGACATTGCCCCTTCCGACTATCACTTGTTCCGGTCAATGGCACACGATTTGGCTGACCAGCACTTCGGTACTTACGAAGAAGTCAAAAATTGGGTCGATTCCTGGACTGCCTCCAAGGACCAAGACTTTTATCGACGCGGGATTCGAATGCTACCTGAAAGATGGGCCGAGGTCGTAGCTAGCGACGGGCAGTACTTTGATTAAAAAATATGTAGCCACTTTTTTATAATAAAGCCTTAAACTTTTGAAAAAAACGGTCACTGCAAAGTTGTACTCCCAATATAATTGTTCAATTGTATAATGTAATGAGTAATACAATCCATAATATTTTATGGCTTAAATGTTCATTGCATAATATAATGCAACTTGCGAAATTTAATTGTAGTGTATGATGTAACGTGATATGTTGCGTTATATTGTATTGGGAGCACAAATAAGTCTCCTCCGTTTCACAAAAGACGGCCCCACCGGGAGTCATGGTTGAAATTGTCAGATTTAAAACGTCATCGCAAGGTTGCACATCTGGCAAGATCATAACCTTCAAATATTAGCGATTTTGTATCAGCATCGCGTAATCTTTTTCGTGCAAGAATGTCGAGTGTTGAGACGAATAAACGTCATTAAGCTTCATTATCTGTTATCCATATATTTCGATTTTCTACTATTTCTTTTTTAAGGGGTTACCCCCACTTGCGATTTTGAAAAAATCGATTTTTTTTATTGCATTTTTTTGAAGTATAAGTATCTGAGAATATGTCCTGAAAATTTCGAGTCGATCCGAACAAAATTGACTGAGATATGAGCGTTGAAAGAGAAGAATCCGTTGTGTAAACGACCGGAAATTGAAACTTTAAACGCGTTTTTCTCAAAATGACATTTCTGAAGTCGGTGACTAAGATTACTCGAACACTAATGAACCGATCTTCTTGAAATTTTGCAGGCTTATTTAATACATAAAAATGTAGTCTTTAATCGTTCGATTTTTTTCGTTAAAATCGAACCATTAACTTTGACTGTCCGCCATTTTGTGAAAAATGAATATTTTTTAAAATCCTTCGATTAAAGACTAGTGTATTTGACTATTTCCATCCGCATTTTTTTTTTTCAGATGATCCACTTCGCCGCAATGTTGGTCACAGCAAACCGTGTATATAAAAACATTATTTCATTGACGGCCATTTGCCACGAAACAATGTAATATTTTTCAATAAAAAAAATTACTGAAAGTTCTTCAAGACGTGTTCTTTAAGATGGTATATCGATCGATTAAAAAAGTTTTGTAGTTTTCTTTAAAAAAATTCATGAAATAGGCCTTTTTGCGCTACAAGTGGGGGTAACGCCTTAACCCTACAACGGAAAACCTCCCCAGGCGAGTTTAAATCTCGCGCCCTTTACGAATTTTTTCATGTTTTTCGACCTCTTACATCATTTTTTTTTACTAACTTTTCCTACTTCAAGCGGAATCGCCGTAGGCATACGTGATTCTGCATTAAAAAACGAAAAGAATAAGCCCAAGTTGAACCCTTTTCGTGAAATGTTACCAGCGATATGACTTATTCAAAATTGGGGTGGTTTATCACCCTAGGGTACCATAGTAGTTTAAAAAATAAGGTTATTATTTTCCTTCATTTTTTTGCACGTACATATGATCACTAAGTTTTATACTTTTTATTTTTACAAACCCTGCACTTGTTCTCAAAATGCTCCTTATTGCCTTTTTCCTCTACATTTCCATATTTTAATCTGGCACAAGCTTCTTTTGTTGCTCTCGGTATATTTGAATCCACCCGATACTTCTCTGTCCCTGTGCTATTGTTCCTGCTTCTGTAGTGTGGGCAATACGTCGATTCTTCAATTTTGTACCAATCCTGTTGAGTGTCTCGTTCGACTTTTGTTTTTGTACCTTTCTCTATTCCTCTATTATCCTTCCCATTTCCCCTATATCGTCGTTTGCTATCGCTCTCCATATGTCTCCTGTCCTATTCTCTCCACGATACCATAACATTAAATTTATTGTATAATACGTCATATATCAATAATTATCAACGTGAATACGATATTGTACGGTCATATAACTTTCATGATAAAATTATAATATATTATTTGGCGTAAGACTTGGTTGATAGTATCTCAAATAGCTTATATTATTTTTATTGAATAATTGATATATTACCATTATTGTTGTTATTGCTTATTATTATACGCCCTGATTCGCCAGCGCGACAAAAAAATAAAGCACGATGTGCTTTATTTGCGATTGTTTAAGGTAGTGGTTTTTAGTGGGTAATAATCCCACACCTTCGGGAAGTGCAGATCCTTCTAAACGTTTTTTCGAAGATTTTCCACAACCCTCGTAAAAAAATGCTGAATAAGTGTGATTACTATCATTATTAACCATTATATATTATTCTTTTATTGTATTGCATATATTATTATACAATGTAGGGCAATATATTGCCTTACGCTACAGAATTTAATGCTCATTTATATGTTATCAAATAATTCAACTTATTTTTGTTGACAATTAAATTATACTCAAATAATTTTTGCCTACTTTATAACAATTCAATTATTGTAGTATTATTTTGCTACATTGATGAACACGACAGTCTGATGAAATTCCATCATTTAAACATTATTCTGCTCCATTATTCAATACAACAGTTTAATAGAATTCAAACATTCTAAAATAATTCTACACGATTGGTTTTTCTTACGTGGCCACTCTAGCAACGCAAATCCGTCACTAATAACGTTAAATAATTTACAGAGAGAAAAATATGAATAAAATTGTGACATTCATTCGCTCATGATCCAGACAGTTTTCACGACCTTGGACCCAAACAAACTCGCAGAAAGTCAAATCTCGTTGCCGACAACCTTAAGGGGTCTTTTCACTTTAGACACTAAAAAGGCTACTTTCATGAATTTTTTTAATGGGTTTATATTATAGATATTGATATAAAAGTTGTTACACTTAATGAATACACTTTCGAAATACATAAAAAAATGTTTTTATGTATTCATGTAACCCAAACAAACGTTAAACGCGTTTTTCTCGAAACAACGTTTTTCGACGGCATGTTGATAAAATCTTCGAAACTATATCTTCTTTACAAATATAGCTATAGCGCATAACAAGGATTTTTTTTTTAATTTTGATATTTGCTATTCTCTTTTTTTTTCAAAAACGGTGAAAAAACACGTTTTTGTGTTTTTTAGAAAAATGTCCGCCGTTTTTTTTTGCATATATAAAAAATCGTATGATATGCGCTATAGCCATTAACATACTGAATTTAAAAGCGTTTGATTTTTTAGTCCTACAATTTTTTTAGGAGCTTTTTTTAGCTACCATTTTCGTCTATAAATAATTACTTAAATAAATGAATTAAAAATTTAAATATATTTTGAAAGTGTAACAATATTAAGTGTAACAACTATTATACCAATATCTATAATATAAACCTATCAAAAAATTTCTCACTTAATTAACTAACTACAAAAATGAATTTAAAACCAATGCAATTGTACTAATCATTTGTTCATCTTCCAGACAGTGTTAACAACCTTGGACCCAAATAAACTCACAGAAATTCAAATTTCATCGATACTAACGTTAAATAAAGTACAAATATAAAATAAAATAAAAACTTAATGCAATTGTAATAATCATCCGCTCACCTTGGGCCCAAGGAAAGCAAAACAAACTCACAAAAGTTCAATCTCGTTGCTAATAACGTCAAATAAATTGCTAAAAGAAAATGAAATTCCATAAATTATTCGCTTATGTTCCAGACATTGTTCACGACCTTGGACACCTTCGACTTCGAATTCTACAATAAAAAATGCAAAGGCTATTATAGAAAGCAAATTAAATAGCAAAAAATAACAATAAACGCATAGTCTATTATATTAAATTTAAAAAAAAATGCAATGCTATAAATTATTCGTTAATGTTCCAGACAATGTTCACGACCTCGGACCCAAACAAACCCAAACACACAAAAATCCAATATCGTTGCCAATAACTAAAATAACAATAATAATAATAAAAATAAATAAAAATTCTACAAATTATTCGCTAATGTTCCAGATAATGTTCATGACCTTGGACACCTTCGACTTCGAATTCTACAATAAAAAATGCATTATATTAAATAAAAAAATTTTAAAATGCAATTCTATAAATTATTCGTTAATGTTCCAGACAATGTTCACGACCCCGGACCCAAACAAACCCAAACACACAAAAAGCCAATATCGTTGCCAATAACTAAAATAACAAAAATAATAATAATAATAAATAAAAATTCTACAAATTATTCGTTAATGCTCCGGACAACGTTCACGACCTCGGACCCAAACAAACTCAAACACACAAAAATCGAATTTCGTTGCCGATAACTCGAATTACAATGATAATAAAAATAATAATAAATAACAATTCTAATAATAATAATAAATAAATAACAATAATAAATAAAAATTCTATAAATTATTCGCTAATGTTCCAGACCATGTTCACGACCTTGGACACCTTCGACACGGAATACTCCGCGGATTCCGTGGAGTGGTGCCCGACCGAGAATTTTCGGGATCTATTCGTGTGCGGAACGTACCAGCTGGTCCCGGATGACTCCGCGTCATCGCCGGGCGTCTCATCCTCCGGACAAACGCGTCTCGGAAGAATTTACCTGCACCGAGTGATGCCCTCGGGCAAGTTGCACCTGGTGCAGAGTCTGAACACCCCGGCGATCCTCGACATGAAGTGGGCCCGGGTCGAGCGACCTCGAGACTTCCCGCTCCTCGGCGTCGTCGATTCTATCGGGTGTCTCCAGATTTATCGTCTGACGAGAGGAGACGAGGGCGAGCCGAGGCTCGAATTAGCGACGCACAGACGGATTTGCGACGCGAGCGAGACAGACGTACTGGCCCTTTCCCTTGACTGGGACACGAGACGCAACGCTGACTCGGTTGACGAATTTCGTCTCGTCGTTAGCGACTCCAGAGGTGGCGTTTCCATGTACTCCTTCGTCCCCAACAGCGAGCTCGTCGAGGTCTGCGCTGCAAAAAAGTTGCACGATTTCGAAGCTTGGATCACTGCATTCGATTATTGGTGCCCGAACATCGTTTATTCAGGTATTTGGATGAAGCTTGAGCGCAATTTTCTACACTGACAGAAAAATTCTATTGATACGAACTAATCGCGTCTATTTGATTTTTGCTTATTTGAATCAACTAGATTTTTCGTGGAATCAAATTTTTCCTATTGCATTCCATTATTGAAATGATTTACTTTAAATATATTTATTTATTCAAATCAAAATATATTCAGTATCGTCCAATTACTAAATATTTTATTTAATCCTAATAAATCTGTGATTCGGTTTCATCTGCTCAAAAAACAATTTATTTTTATCCGCTAAATGGATCTATTTGATTTTTTAAAAATCAAATTATATAGAATTTTCGTAGAGTTAATTATTTTTCTATTTGATTGAATGGTCTGTCTTTATTGCAACACACATATCAATGAGGTGTGGGGATTGAGAGGGTGGAGAGAGAGAGGAATTGTGTGTGTGTGTGTGTGTGTGTGTGTGTGTGTGTGTGTGTGTGTGTGTGTGTGTGTGTGTGTGTGTGTGTGTGTGTGTGTGTGTGTGTGTGTGTGTGTGTGTGTGTGTGTGTGTGTGTGTGTGTATTAGGGTGATTCGTTTCAGGGTAACTTTTTTTTCTGACCCATCGTGCCCGAAAACCTTTAGTTGGTACCCAAAAACGAAGTTTCGTGAAAGGGGGGTGTTGTCAAAAAACATTTAGAGGTCGCGAATCAAAATTGAAGGTTTTTCCATATGATTAACATTGAAAAAAATGTTTTTCTCATTATTAGTGTTACCATTCCGCGAATTTTGATATCGCGATATTTTCCAAGTGGGTTCTCATAGGAAATATGATACTTTACAATAAAGTTCATTGAGCCATGTCCGTAAATTCAACCGTTTCAGCGGTATCATTATTTCAAGTGAATATTGTATGAAAATATCTGTTCAAACGGCTGTACGCCTAAGCTATTAGATATATCGAAAAAAATCAGATGAGAACTTTGTAGAGAAAGTAATTTTTTACAAAAAAAGTCTTATAAGCCGAGCCCGTAAATTAAACTTTTTCTCAGCTATAGATGGATGAAGTAAAATAAATAGATTTTTTTGTTTAAAAAAAAAATCTATTTATTTTACTCCATCCAGGCAGCGTGCGTAGCTATGAGTAGATAGGTTCTAGGTTCGATTCCCATGTAGGTAAAATATTTGCTTCGATAGAAATCATCGCAAAAGACCAGGGAATGACGAATTACGATACAAAATCGTTGTCGTAACATCCTCAATTGAGTATTTATTTTTATTTTGGATTTATGAAATATTTTATGCATATAGTAGATTTAAATGTACAGTGTACATTGCAAGCAAATAGAGATTTAGTTGAATCGAATCTTTATTTATTCAATTTGAATAAATTCAGTATTTAAAAAGAATAGCTGAAACAAATAAAAAAAAATATCTTTGAAACAAATAAGATCGTAGTAGGCCGTGAACCAAGAAAAAAACCTATTTTATTTAAATAGATCCTATTTCAATTAGATATTTTTTTGGCAGTGTAGACGTTTACGTGCGTGAGGAAAATAACGATAAAAATTTATATGTAAACATGTTTTTTTTTAACAAGCTTTTATTTAATGGACTACAAAGTAGAAAATAAGTTTTTTTACCAACCTATATGTGACTATAAATAAAAAAGCTTGTGGCGCTAAACTTTTCAATTGTTCAATTAATCTGATCAATTCAGTTTCATTGAGGCCTTAGGCTACAGTAACGGGTATAAAATCATGTGCGAATTTAACAATTTTTTTTCGTTTGTAAAACTGATTCACTCCTACATTAATTACACATCGATTTAGTATAAATATCAAGCTGTTACACTGAAAAAAAAATTCAGTTGGTTTAACAAAATGTATCTTTAAATACGTTCAACTTGATTTTTGATTGGCATAACAAACATTTTGTTAATCTAACGATAGTTTTAGTGGTGTGAACTGTAGCTAAATAAGCTACAGTTCACACCACTAAAACTATCGTTAGATTAACAAAATCTTTGTTATGCCAATCAAAAATCAAGTTGAACGTATTTAAAGATACATTTTGTTAAACCAACTGAATTTTTTTTTCAGTGTAGAAAATAGATATTTTTTTTCGATGTACAAAATGGCCGGCTACTCATATTTTCTTTTGTTATCTTAATTTTAGGCGCTCCGCGGCGTGACATTTAGCATCCACAATTTTTTACCTAGAACAAAAAACAAAAATTCTCGTAAATCTACATTAGAATACCTAGAGAATTACGTACAGAATTCAAAAAAATTGTTTTATCCAAAAGTTGTACGTATTTGAACTTAAGAAATGAATTTTCAGCGAAAAATGTCGTTATAACTGCTCATAAGCTGCTCATAAAATGAAAATTTTTCGATTAATCGGAAATTCCGTACGTACTACTCTGCGAAATGCAATTGGGAACATAACTTTTAAATTTGAAGTGAATCGAGTGAAAATTGTTGAAGTTATTTATCACGCCAATTGGAAAAAACCTGTTTCGAGAAGTTTCGAGTAGTCAGCCAGTACATCGAAAACAACAAAATAATATTTTCTAACAGCTTGATATTGATACTAAATAGATGTGTAATTAATTTTATGAGTGAATCATAAAATTAATCAATGGACCTCAAAAAAATGCATAGGAGGCATAGATTCATTCTGTATATGCTTTTTCTTTTCAAATGTATCATTAAAGGGCACAATTATGCCTTTTAATATTTTGATTACGTAAAGTAGAAAAACTTTTGTGTTACTACCAACTTGAAAAAGTACAACATTATCGAGGATTATTATGAAAAAAACTACGACAACGAATGTTTTATACAATTCACAATAACATTTTGAGTAATTTATAATTATGCCTGTTTATATCCACGTCACGAGCTTATTGGCCATGGTTTACGATGGGCAAGATGAGGATTCTTTTTTTCTCAATGATTACAAAGGTTCAGTTTGCGTTAATCCGTTGTTAGAAATGGTTTAGCTTGGTGCTAAATAACAAAAAAAAATACGTAACCTTTAGTGTGAAAGTCTTGCCCATCTAACCGCACGTTAAATGACATATATTAAACTATTTTTTATCTCTGGTGTTTGGTGGTGGAAAAAGTTAAAAAAATTCGTAAAGACTCAGTATAGTCTAAACAATAACATGTATTTATTATTCAATTTAACGTTGGGTTGTTGCTAACGCTCCAACCTCTTTAAGGACCGGAAGTTGCGGAAATAATATTGCTTATAAATGAACGCATTATAGGAAATTGCTAGGAATTACTGGAAAATTGCTTATAAATAAACAATATTGCAGGAGGCGACGATTGCAAATTTCACCGACTCGATTCTAGGATGGGTTTGAAATCTACAGCCTGCATCAGGAAACACGAAGCTGGTGTAACGAGCATGCATTCGAACGCGGCAAGAGAATATATTCTCGCGACGGGGAGGTATATAATATATATTAATATGGAATTATATAATAGATACAATATATAATATATAATATTGTGTGTGTGCGCGCGTATATATATATATATATATATATATATATTAGGAGTACAACTTTGCAGTGACCGTTTTTTTCAAAAGTTTAAGGCTTTATTATAAAAAAGTGGCTACATATTTTTTAATCAAAGTACTGCCCGTCGCTATCTACGACCTCGGCCCATCTTTCAGGTAGCATTCGAATCCCGCGTCGATAAAAGTCTTGGTCCTTGGAGGCAATCTAGGAATCGACCCAATTTTTGACTTCTTCGTAAGTACCGAAGTGCTGGTCAGCCAAATCGTGTGCCATTGACCGGAACAAGTGAAAGTCGGAAGGGGCAATGTCTGGAGATTACGGCGGGTGGGATAAAACGGAAGGGTCTCACTTGTACAATGTTTATCTCTACAACGCTGCAAGTCCTTTTTTCAACTGTACAATGTCTTATCTCTCATCTGTGCAAACTCGGCAATCCACCAACTCTACAAGAGTCTCAAGTTTGCAATTTTGAATCTCTACAACGATCTAGCCTTATGATCATCTCTACAACGTATTTATTCGGATTTGTATCAACTGCACAACGAGGCATTTGCAATATGCTTCAACTCTACAAAGTATCAACTCTACAAGAACTTTGAATACTCAACGTTCAACTGGGCAATATTGTCAACTCTACAACAGCTGGTATATCAGGTGTATCAATTGAAGAAGAGATATATATTAGCCTATTAACGCCCAAGCGACTATGTGTGAACACTTGAGAGAAAAAGGATTTTTTTTGCAGTCTACAGCAGAAATAATGTCCCCCACTCCAAGTAAAATCGCCCGTTCGTCCGATTTATGGTATCAACTTTGACTTTTGACCCTTCCTAGTGGACGAAAAAGGGGTTTTGATTCGAAAAGCAGGGTAAAATCAAAACATTCGTAATTTTTCAGCGATAGGTAGGTAGTAAAAGCATTGACAGTCCCCTATTTCACTCACTCTGCTCAATAGTGGTTGATTTCAGGTAATTGAAAAAAAAATTGAGTAAGGACCCTTCGAACTCGATTTTCTCAATCTGGCAGCATTCGTCAATCTGAGTAATGTATTTATTCGCATTTTACTTGCAATTAAATAACCTCATAAATAAACAAATATATTAATTTATGAAAGAATAAACAAAGAAAGTTTTTGTTTTTTTTATTCGCATTTTACGTGTAATTCGGCAATGTGGCAAAACGTAGATGATCCGATTACCCGGACAGAGACGAAACACAATGAAACACAATGAAACACAATGAGTCAAGCCGAAACCAAAATGAGTAAGAATACAACGTTTTTTAGCGATTACAAATATTTTTTCATATATTTGTCCACGAATGTTTTGCTTTTACCCCGATTTTCAAGTTGAAACTCCTTTTTCGTCCCTTAGGAAGGGTCAAAAGTCAAAGTTAATACCATAAATCGGCCATAATACCTTTTTCTTTCAAGTGTTCAAACATAGTCGCTTGGGCGTTAATAGACTAACTACCTACCTATCTCTGAAAAATCACGAATGTTTTGATTTTACCCTGCTTTTCGAGTCAAAACCCCTTTTTCGTTCCTTAGGAAGGGTCAAAAGTCAAAGTTGATACCATAAATCGGAAGAACGGGCGATTTTACTTGGAGTGGGGGACATTATTTCTGCTGTAGACTGCTCTCAAGTGTTCAAACATAGTCGCTTGGGCGTTAATAGGCTAATTTATATCTCTTCTTCAATTGATACACCTGATATACCAGCTGTTGTAGAGTTGACAATATTGCCCAGTTGAACGTTGAGTACTCAAAGTTCTTGTAGAGTTGATACTTTGTAGAGTTGAAGCATATTGCAAATGCCTCGTTGTGCAGTTGATACAAATCCGAATTAATACGTTGTAGAGATGATCATAAGGCTAGATCGTTGTAGAGATTCAAAATTGCAAACTTGAGACTCTTGTACAGTTGGTCGATTGCCGAGTTTGCACAGATGAGAGATAAGTCATTGTACAGTTGAAAAAAGGACTTGCAGCGTTGTAGAGATAAACAATGTGCAAGTGAGACCCTTCCGATAAAACCTCCCATTTCAGCGTTTCCAAGTACTTTTTCACGACATTTGCAACATGGGGTCGGGCATTGTCATGCTGCAGTATCACCTTGTCATGTCTTTCGTTGAATTGTGGCCGTTTCTCTTTGAGTGCCTTACTCAAGCGCATCAACTGTCGTCGGTAGAGTTCCCCTGTGATGGTTTCGGATGGTTTGAGCAGCTCATAGTACACACCGCCCAGCTGGTCCCACCAGATACACAGCATCACTTTGGATCCGTGAATATTCGGTTTGGGCGTCGATGACGGAATATGACCAGGCAGTCCCCATGATTTTCGGCGTTTAGGATTATCGTAGTAAACCCACTTTTCATCTCCAGCCACAATCCGGTGCAAAAATCCCTTCCTTTGTTGTCTTTGGAGCAGTTGTTCACAGGTGAAAAATCGGCGCTCGATGTCTCTCGGCTTCAACTCATGCGAGACCCAGTTTACTTGCTTTTGGATCATACCCATATCCCGGAGACGTTTTGAAAAGAGCCTCTAGTTTAAAATGCCACTTTTTTTGTTGAGCTAGGGCCACTACTTCGGCCGCAGTGGCTCTCTAAGTAAAACGGTCACTGCAATTTGTACTCCTAATATATATATATAAAATTCATTGAAAGTAAAAATCATTTTCATAATATATAAATATCTAATTATGGTAATGAATGAAGAGTCTCTCTCTCGAGAGAGAGAGATAAATCTGGGAGTAATTATGTCATCTGACCTTTCCTGGCGTAAGCATGTATCGGCCATTTTACGCAAAGTAAACTACTTGCTCGCTTTACAAATTAAAATACCATAACAATGCACTATCACGTCAATTTTCAGGATTTCGCTCATCACCACACTCATATTTCCCATCCTCGATCACTGCAGTCTAGTCTACAATAATTTGTCAACCGAGCAAAATCACAAGTTGAAAAATCTAATTAACTCGACTGTTAGATGTATCTTTAACCTCCGAAAAGACGTCCACATCACACCATACCGTCAGCAATTGGGTTGGTTGATCGTCAGAACCAGAAGATTATATCCTTCATGGGTATCATGATATATAACAGTGTGAAAAAAAAGCTCCGGATTATCTGATTCAAATGTTCCCGCCTGCTCAGGCATCAGTTTACTCAGCTCGTCGTTCCACTATGAATACTTTTCACATACCGCTACATCGTACAGCCATCCTCCGAAATTCCTTCGGCTCAGCAGCCATGTACTTTTTGCATTCGCTTCCTTCGTCAGTTACAGCACCCCGAGCCTCGAAATCTTTAAATGCAGACTGTTTTCGCATCTTTTCGATCATGATCTAGATAGATACTAAGTCCATCGTTTCTAGTCTATCACCACACGAAAATACTATTACTTTAGCAATGCTAGAATTACTGATACAATCACCATCGTTATTATTTTAAATATTTTTCATATTTTTACTTTATTAATTTATAATTACTCATCTTATGTTCATTTACTTATTACTTATATTCCTCTCTAAATTTTATACTCATGTTATGCTTATTTACTTATTACCTATTTTTTAAATTAATTTTATATTTATATCATGTTTACTTCTATATTTTTTTATATGAATCCCTATAATTCGAACACACACTATATATATATATATATATATATATATATATATATATATATATATATATATATATATATATATATATATATATATATATATATATATATTAGACTGATTCAAAAAAAAAAATTTTTTCTGGATTCTCGTGCTATTGTTGGGCACTGATAAAACAAAATTTCTCTAAAAAGATGGGCGCGGTCACTCAATTTTTAGAGGTGGCTATCTCGACTTTTTTGTATTTGAATTTTTTTTAACAAACGTATTGCATTTAAGCATAGTCATGGCTTCGGATTACGGATAAAAATCACATCCAGCAGCTGTTTCGTAACAAAAATAAACTCTAACAATTTGAAAAGGGTGCAATATTCACAATTCAAATCCAGGTAGATCAATAATGGCGTCTATACTACTCTCGTTATTCATGTAGATTTATTTATCCGCATTAACATTTCGCACTTTTTACGAAAAATTAAATTATAAGCTTTTATTCATAAATCGTATATTTACATTTTCAAAATGCTACGCTTATATTATCTTCAAACTCATTTACATTTCTTCCCAGCCATTCTCAAGTTCGTTAACATTTTGGGCAGAACGAAAATGTGCAACGTTGAACAGTTTGTCCAAATCTCTCTTAAATTTACGCTTCTTCGATATTTGTGACGGCAAATTCTTTTTAACTCGATTTTTTAAAAGTTGTTTCCAGACTAGATGGAGTTTTATTGATTTCAAGATTGCGTTATTCAATCGACGCGTTGGAATTTCAGCACATTTCCATTGTTCGAAAATTTCTTTCATCGTTTCGTGTGCACTTCGACGTATGGTCAGTTTTTCTCTGTTATGCTTGTAAAAGAACAAACTCAAAACTTTTCCGATTTTTATCCGTAATCCGAAGCCATGACTATGTTTAAATGCAAAACGTTCGTTAAAAAAAATTCAAATACAAAAAAAGTCTAGATAGCCACCTCTAAAAATTGAGTGACCGCGCCCATCTTTTTAGAGAAATTTTGTTTTATCAGTGCCCAACAATAGCACGAGAATCCAGAAAAAAATTTTTTTTTTGAATCAGTCTAATATATATATATAAATAAAATTAGTAATAAAGAAAGTAATAAAAGAATAATCAAGAACAATTTTAATTACGCACACACACACACGCGCGCGCGTACACACACATACACACAATCGAGAGAGAAACTATCGTACCTATTGTCATTTAAGGGGTAAGGCCACAGTAGAATTTTCAAAAAATCGAGTTTTTTCGCTAAAACGGTGCTTTATCATCATAAGAATAAGTTACTATTCGATTTATAACAAGGAATTTTTTTTTCTCTGACTTTAAGCGTATAACGTGAGCCCGCCTCTGACATGGGCATAGAGAACCTAGAACTTTAAACGTGTTTTTCTCTAAACAGCTTTTGTCCAATTAGCGTGACAAATAACTTCAACAATTTTCACTCGATTTACTTCAAATTTAAAAGTTACGTTCCTAATTGCATTTCGCAGAGAAGTACGTACGGAATTTCTGATTAATCGAAAACTTTTCATTTTATGAGCAGTTTTATACGAAATATTTCATTGAAAATTCATTCAAATACCTATAACTTTTGGATAAAACAATATTTTTCAAATTCCATACGTACTTCTCTAGGTATTCTAATGTAGATTGACGAGAATTTTTGTTTTTTGTTCTAGGTAAAACATTGTGGATGCTAAATGTCACGCCGCGGAGCGCCTAAAAAAAGATAACAAAAGAAATTCGTAGTAGTCGGCCATTTTGTACATCGAAAAAATATATATATATAGATTTTTTCACAGCTTGATATTCATACTAAATAGATGTGTTACTGTGGCGCCTAACCCCTTAAGGAACAAACGCCATTTTTTTACATCGATATCTCATTTTTAAAAAAGTTCGGTTAAACATTGATTTTTCCCCTTAACGGCCATATTTCTAGCTTTCCCGAACTGCCCGTCTACTTTCTGTACGATGATTGGTTCATGAGCTATCGATTATCAAAATCAAAAGTGTCATTTTGGCTCTGACAGCTCATAACTGTGCGACAAATCATCGTGCAGACTTCTTTCAAAGCTCGAACTAAGGGGAAGAAGCAAGGAAGAGTGATCTGGTCGCGTCACAAATCAAAAATAATTCCCCGTGTCTGTAAACGTTTTGGAAAGAAAGAAAAATCAGAATTTTTTTCTTCGCGATGTTTCTTTTTATTCATTAGTAACGAAGAGTAAAAAATTCAGAGCTCAAAAATGAGATTTCAAGCTTCAAAATGCTTTTTTAAATTTTCTCCTACGATGATTTTTCGCGGAGATAGAGCAATTTGAAAATAACAAAAACCATTGCAGAAATTTTTGGTTCCTTTAATTTTTGTCAGTAGACTATTATGAAACGATTTTCTCATATGGATACAAATACATAATGAAGAGGGAGAGACATAAATAACCTTTAGATTTGAAAACCATTTTTATTTGCTATGTTTACATACAAACACTCGTCCATATATATTTATATATGTTTGCGCCCACTCATTCATATACATTAATCCATTCCCATTTTTGCAGCTACGACGAGATGTTAAGATTGTGGGACACGCGTAACTTCCGCGCACCGATCTCCGAAACGAATCTTCACGGTGGTGTCTGGAGACTCAAGTGGGATCCTCACAATCACACAAAATTGTTTGCCGCTTGTATGTACGGTGGCTTTCGCGTAATCGACTGTTCTGCGGAATCTTCACCGCAAATATTCGCCGAGTACAACGAGCACGGCAGCATAGCCTACGGCTGCGACTGGTCCTACCTCGACAATTTGTCGGTGAGCTCGAAAATTCTCGGTGAAGACCCGAAAAACGTTGCCTTAGCAGCCACGTGCTCGTTTTACGATCATACGCTAAAAATATCGAGGCTGGACATCGAAAGTAATTAAACACTTATTAAGGAGATTCGCGAAGTATTTTGCTATTGGATAAATTTGATTTTCCCTCCGGTTGCTCGATGGCGCGAAACTCAAACCGGAAGCTTGACAAAACTGCCACAAGATGGCGCTATGTTCGCTCCGAGCGCGAAGTGCAAACTGAGGTCTCGCTCCGTCTCCCTTCGGCTCGGAGCCTCGCGAGTGTCCTCAGGCGCCGCCACGCGGCCGCCGTCCGCACTCGTCTTCCCCCACTCCTCCGCGCTCTCGCCCGTTTCTGCTCTTCAGTTGGTCCGGTCGCGAGTCGAACGCGCATCGTGTAATCGTGAGTGTCAGGTACAAGATTTTCGGTGATCAATCGCGGTAAGTAATTTCAAACTTAAACTCGCGAAGTTTCGCGCAATATGTTCGCTAATGGAAACTCGCAAAAACGAGAGAAACTCCGTCAACGATATCACGACGTTCGAGTGATATTGTAGCGATAAAGAGTGGAGGGGGAAAGCGAGATAAAATCGCGATGTCGCGCTGCAGGATCAGCTGTGTGTGCGCGCCCCGTAGTCCTGGCAGGCTTCGCTTTATTATGACCCAGAAAAAACGCTTTGGCGCCCGTTCAGCCCGAGGATAACGAAATAACGCAACCGCCGAAAGAGAAAGAAAAATCTTCGATCGTGCTCTTCGAAGGCCAAGGTTACATCCGGTCTTGCAAACTACCGCGACTGGACGAAAGTCCGTCCTTGCAGTCTCCGAACACTTTCGGGGCGGGACACCTACACTTACGGGACCCTCCAACCCCCGTCCCCTCCACCCGAAAACACATTCGCCTATCGTAGTATCGGTGACGGAAAAAAACGTGTGTGACGCGCGCGAAGTCTCGACGAATCGATTGCCGAATAAATTTGACGGATATTATTGAATTGTCGCGTATTCCTAGGAAATTTGTGTGCGCTCTTTGAGAGAGGCAGAGAGAGAGAGACAGCTGTACGAATGCAGGACAAAGAATAATTGAATTTTGCGGAAAACTCGTCGGTTTGCGCTCGCGTGAATGGAACGAAGACCACACGCGTTAGACTCGTTAGCGGTGTCGCGGGGCAACGCTTCGTTACTCG